>JARVGS010001283.1:17020679-17039614 GCA_031762315.1 Hypsolebias antenori
CCATGCCACACGTTGATGCTGGAGCACAGGATGCTCTCCACTGCACACCTGTAGAAGGAGGTGAGGACTGAGCTTCTGTGTGAGCGAGGCGAGGGAGGGTAGGGAGATAAATCTGCATGTGGATTTAGCTTGCAAAAACAACATCTTGAGTAGTTTAAATCTTGGAACTGCACAGTCTCCAGTTTTGGATTGAAAAAGCTCTGAATGCGAAAACATTTACGTTTGCTTTTTTTTTTGTTTTGTTTTGTTGTTCATCCCAGCCTTTCCTCACAAATCCAGTTCAGTTAATCTGAACTTTTTTTTTTTTCTCTAGAATTACAGATGATCATTCTGTCCACCCTAGGTCACTGTGTCCACGTGTCTCACTGGTTGATGGCATGATGGGTGGAGGGTGCCGTTTTCACCAGTCACTGCCAATCACATCACTGCTCCTGGTGGTTTCTGTCAGTCTGAACCACACTGACTGATTGAGCCTGAGAGCGCCGTTAAACCACACGATGACGGTGCGGTGTTCAGAGCATCGCTTGCCAGGTGCTCTTTGTGCGGACGGCTTTCTGTTACACTGCTGTATGCATCAGATACATGTTGGTGTTGAGTTCAGTCTCTGGGGTCTTTGCTTCCTGTCTCCCTGTATATTTTAGAGCTAACGAATATTCACTAAGTTCAATTTGTCTCATCAAGGTTAAACTCAGCATCCTCCCGTCACACTGTAGGCGGGGGAGGCTCTTTGGTCTGTCACTCACTCTGTTAAGGTTGACGAACATGACTACAGGAGGAGTCTTGAATAGTCAACATGAACAGCCCATTCTCTGTATAACTCCTCCTTCGCTTCCATTCCTTCTTCATTCTACATGTCTGCACCCCCACCCCCGAGCATGTGCATTAATGTGCATCTCACTGTGAATGCACATGCCTCTAAAAGACTCTGGCTGCAGAGAGGAGGTGGGCGGGGGGGAGGAAACAGGAAGGAGGCAGCATGGGAGAAGAGCAGACGGGGAGGGACCACACGTTTCTGAGATATCGAGAGGGAGGGGGAGAATGATGGTAAGAAAGAAAATGGGAGGCAGCATCATCCACCCAGACCGCGAGGAGGGGAGGGGTGGGTAGACGGCGTGCTCGTTCCTCTAACAGACAGAGGTGGAAGTAAAGTGGGCATGAGAGACAGAAGAGGAGCACAATGAAGGAGTGCCACAGTCCATCCTGGCAGCGCTGCCATTTCACCATCTGCTGAAAGGGAGGCAAGAGGAGGGGAGGAGAAGAGGAGGAGGACAGCCAAACGGAGGAGAGGACCTGCCGGCAGTGACTTTGTGAATTGATCAAGCGGAAGAGTGGATCAGAGGAGAAGCGCGCTTTATTTTATTTTATTCCTTCTTTTTCTTTTTTTTGTTCTGGGGAGTGGATGAAGGGACACGATGAGACGAGTGACGGGACAGTTTGTAGCTGTTTTAACACCAAAGGGGCTCCACAATGAATTTAAAACCCAGCTTTAAATGAATGGCCATAAATGAGCAGCTGCATGCTTTTCAAGCCCAAAGTAATGAACTACTGTTCTGCTGTTCATTAAAAAAAAAAGAATAGCAGGGGCAAGTTTATTAAGATAATTTTAAATCACTTTTTTTAATTTCTGTAAGTACAGATTACCTTTGTGACTTCTGGTTTTCTATGAGCAGAGAGGATCTACTCTGCAGGATGTTATACAATCATCTTTGTTAGCAACTGCACTGAATATTCAGGTTGATTTTATACAAGTTTTCTTAACACTGTTTGTTTTGGAGACATAACCGTGGTGCGGTTGTTGTTTGTACAGTTATTAGGAGCATGATTCTTGCTCTTTGAGATGATATTAGATTTTACATGCTCTGGCTGTCGTCAACGCGTTCAGCCTGTCTGGGATGTCAACATTGATTTGGTTTTATGGCTGGCGTGATGCCCGTCAAACTTTGAGCATTTCCTGAACTGTATTGATCTTTCTAAGAGTCTGTAGTCACGTTTGTTGTTGTTGTTGATGTTGTTGTTGTTTGTTGGATGAACAAACAGAAACAAACAGCTCTATCATGGAGCTGCTCATGCAGTAGCGAACTGCTTGCCGTGATAATTTTTTTTTGCAAAAGCGGTTATCTGTTTGAAGATTTCTGCTGCTGTCGGGACTTCTCGGCACACATCCTCTGCAGGCATCTCTTTTAATGTCTGTTGCCATAGCAACGGGCAGCGGCTGCAGACAGAACTAGATGTGTATATATACTGTATATATATATAGAAAATAAAAAAAACTTCTATTGTCTTTTGAAACTAGTGCTGTTCCATTAGTCAATTGTAAATATTTCATAGAGAAGACCCAGCAAACTGGATTAGTCTATGATTGTGTGTGGGGTCTCCAAATTTATTTTTAAAATAATTACACGGAGTTTGTTTTAATTCTTTACAGTCTTTGTCCCTTTTTGAGTTCTATGATTTAGGGTTGTTTTAGGTTACCTGTCCACCCTCACTCGTTCTGGGGTTTGTCTTGTAGGCGACAGCTCGCTCTACTTTATCAACAGCAACAGTCATTTTCATCAGTCAAGCCAGTGTGCTATTATCGGGCATGACTGGATAAATTAGATTAGCACTCTGATTTCACTTGTACATATCAGTGGGAGCAGCTGCTGGGCCCCAAGGCCTCTAATTACCAATCATTAGCTGTTCTGTTGGTGATTGTTTATGACTGGTGGTGTTCATGTGTTGGTGACTCAGGGTTTTTTCTTCATGTAGGCTCATCTCCTCTGTAGTCACCTGACCTGCACTGTGCTCTGAAACATCCCTGGGCTGGGTTGACTTTGCATTTCAGAAGCCCTTTTGTTATAGAACACCTGGAGTTTCCTCTGTTTGTGATAGATTAGTTTTGTTTTGAATTGCTACTCTTCTCTCTAAGCTCAACTTTGGCTTTATTGGATGTGCAATGGACTGTTTCTCTTTTTTTATTATCTTGCATTCTTTTTGATTGTCCCAATATCGGGTGTCTTTTGTAATTTCTTTACAGCTGTACTTCTGTACAGCTTTCTGGAGATCGTCCCAGCCTATCTGGCAGTGCATTAGCATAACTGGATCCTCCATGGTGCTTTATGGCTAAGACCAGATGGATGGCTAGCAAGAACTGCTAGACTATCATCCCTCTGTGGTGCTAGACTAGTGTAGGCGACTGTTCCTTTGCCATGCCTCCAGCTCCCACTACAATCTTGAGTGCTATAATTCAGGCTTAGTTCATTTCTGAATCATGGGAAAAGGAACAAAAACTATTTTTTCTTGGCATTACTGAAATATTGGTGCCAAATTTACAATCTTAGTTTTTATTGTGTGTTTACATGTATGCTCTTCAACCATTCTAAAAGACAACATATGAATAGTGCCTCTACAGCACTAAGGTGTAGGCCAGCCAGCTTGCTGTGGACTGTAGGGTGTAGCCTTGCCTCCTGCTGAGGTTAAACTGTTGCTGACTGTTTTATTTGTGGGGGTTTGCTTTGCGAGAGACTGTTAATATAAACTGACTGTCTTACAGGTTGGATGGACTATGCAGAAAATGAGATGCAACGTGGTGTCTAGAGGTTAGATCTGAGAGCTAACCTGTTTGATGAGCCTTAGCAAAAGAGGGAAATTGTCCTTTATGTTAACTCTTGGCTTTTTTGTATCATATGCGGCTGTGTCAACACTCTTCTCTCAGGTAACTTAACCATAATCTAGGTTTGCTATATGGCTATAGCAGTGTTAAAGGGACTGGGTGAAACTGGTTGTGCATAGAGACTTAACAACAGGGTGAGCAGGTTCATGTTCAACACCAGTGAGCCTCCATTCAGGGAACCTTAAGGTGAAAGGTCAAAACTGACCAATCAAGTCATGTTACCATCAGAACAAGCCCACCCGTAGTTGTCGTCAGCCAATGACCTACATGTTACAGTGTTACATCACCACTGTGCCACTGTATCCAACACAGACCGCATCTCTAACTCAACACTATCAAATGGTGCTCCTTCAGCAAAAACACATCTTAACCGAGGTAGCCATTATTACAGAACACACTTGAACACACAAGGCAGACTCTGTTGTTTTAGCCATATCAGGAACTTCAGTCAGGAACGGGCTCAGCTCTGTCAGCCCAATCTTAATTACTACTTTTTTCCTTTTGTTTTTGTTTTTATTGGTGTCTAAAGTAACCATGTCTAGCCTCTAGCCATCCTCGATCCTTAAAGAGGCACAAAGACAGGGTTCAGCATTTAGTATAGTAGCGTGGGACTGTTAAAAAAGGCAGCCTGGAGAACGGGCGAGCAATCGAGGGAGGAGGAGAGGGGGAGAGAGAGATAATTTGGAAGAGGAGAGAGGAAGTGGTGGCACGGGAGAGGGCGGAGGCGTTGGAGAGACAGAGGTTGGCAGAGTACATCGTGTGGAGGAAGAGAGAGGACTTCCAGGATAAGAAAGGAGACGGAGAGGAGGGAGGAAAGAGCTCAGAGAAAGGGAAGGAGGCTTCGTCTGAAGTGATCTGGAAGAAGAGAGAAGAAGGAGACGCAGGGAGGGAGAGAGCGAGGGCCATCCAAAGAGGACATGAAAGCATTTGGAGGAAGAGAGAGAGGGAATGAAAAGGGAGCAGGTGGCAGATTTGAGAATACGATGCACTTGAAAAGTAGGCTTTCAAGAGTCCGTGCTTCTACCAAGAGTTTGAGACTAGTCATACATCAGTAAGCCTCCTTTCTTCTTTAGCTCTGCAGGTGTTTGCCGTGTTATCGACCAGCTGAGGTTGTGTATTGTGTGTGCATCGCTGCTGTGTTCGTGTGCACAGCTCCTTTTGCAATCCCCTTGTTGGCTGCTAATAGGATTTTTATAGGCCTATGTCAAGCAAGATCGAGCTGCCAAGGGGAACTGCTTCACACATGCACACAACAGCACGCACACATATGAGATTTTTACTGCCTCATGCATGCAGACACATCACAAACAAGTACACACGTCTTTTGTGCAGTAAGACACATGCAAGAGGCGTTCAGAGACAATCACTCGTGTTGATTCTCCACAGTGCTGGTGGCAGCTGAGTAACTGGGATTAAGTCAGGACAAGATATTGTTTTACAATCTGGACGAACACTTCATGGAGAGCTAAGAACTCATCAATTTAGGGGAATTCAACGAACAACAAAATTACAAAAGAACTGATGACAACATGAGTGCTGGTGCACTGAAAAACTTTGTTCATCTGTATTCTGCCGTTAACTGGGAGGCCCCATTTTTCTGCTGCACCTCCTCTCGCCCTGCTCTCGTGGATAAAGCCAGTTTTGAAGCAGCTTGGTTTTGGCTGCCTGGTAACAAGTGGAGGACAGACAAACAAACAGACGAATGAGTGTCCTTTTTGGAAAAACTCTGAATTGTGAAACAAAAATACTTGGACTGAATCGCTGCAGCCTGAGTGAACCTGTTCCAGGATAATAATAAAAAATAATAATAATAAAAAAAAACTTTACAGATTCATGATGGAGCTCGTGCAGAAAACCAAGTACACCCACATTCGGAGTGAGTCTCTGAGCTCAAATGATGAAACCAACTCCAATCCTTCACAGTTCCCTCCTTCTAGCCCTGCCACCCCCCTAACCCCCTCCCCTGGTTTACCTTCTTCCCTCTCTTCCTCGTCTCTCACTCCCATTTTGCCCCCCACCTCTCCTCGCCCAGTTGAGAACAGCCCCACCACCCTTTGCTCCTTCTTCCCCAGTATGAGATCCCTTCGCCTGGGTGTCTCTGGCACTCTTCTCCCAGGACCCAAGGCCTCAACCAGGTCACAGCAGACTCAGGCGCCCATTGAGTCCTCTAGAGATGACAGGAGCAACTCTAGCTCCTCCCCTCCTCTTCATCAACCTGTTCCCATCCTAACTGCTCCCTCTCCCCCTCCCCGACCTCCTCTGCAGGACATGAACCGGCTCGGAGGGGCGTCCAGGAGGGCACGGGTGGAAGGAGGGCAGCTGGGAGGAGATGAATGGACGCGCCATGGCTCCTTTGTCAACAAGCCAATCCGTGGCTGGCTGCATTCTGACAATGTGGTCAGCACCACTGGTGTTTCCTATAATGTTCGGGTAAGTAAGTGGCACACTCTCACTATCCCCCACTTTAAACATAAGTATAAGCTTCTCTTTCCAAGTTGTATTATGCTGTGTATACAGTTTCTCTTTTTCCTCCAGTCTGTTTCCTGAGTGTTTCATTGCTAAAATTGGACTGTGGTGTAGGAAATGTCTCATACTAATGTGTTGCCTTCCTGTTTCCTGGGTAGTACATGGGTTGTGTAGAGGTGCTACAGTCAATGAGAGCGCTGGACTTCAACACCAGAACTCAGGTCACCAGGTGAAATTGCACACGTTTCATCATCTTTACTTTTATTTTTGTTTTAAATTCATTCAACCTTTATTTAGGCAGGTTAATCCCACCCTAGTTTTAAAAAGAAATGCTACCAAGAAGCAAGACTGTCCTGATCTTTGAAACTGGTCCTGATCAATGGTTCATTAGACTCTTTAAATTGGGTTCTTGGATTTTAGATTGTTGTTGTTTTCAAAGACTTTCTGTCTGATATTTAACCATGACAGCAAGTTGTGCAGTGTGTACTTGAAATGTAAGGAAATGGAACAAGTAAAGGATTAAAGAAGTAGTGTAAAAAAAAAGCAGTATCTTAAACTTGTCTTTAAGAAATAAGAGTTAAAAAATCAAGCAAAGACCTGGTTGCCGCATCAAAATCCAAGATGGCCACCACCATATTTATATGTGTAAACTAGCCTCCCCAATCATTTCTCATATTAAAAGTGTAGTTTCCTCAAGTGATGTGATCAGTGGGGAAGCTGAAGATCAATCTATGGTGGCCAAGGCCACCATTGGCCACGCCCTTGGCTCCACCATTGCATTGCACCTAGTGATGGATAAAATGCTTCCTCTGCTCGTCAGGATCTGTCACTGCGCCACCTTGGACAAGCACATAAAAACATAAAATGACCTCTGTTACACAGTGTAACTCCTACCAACTTGAATATCTTGCACCAAAAACATTAAGGTTTACTTACATTCCCTGTTCAGAAAAACACTCATCTCAAAAACTACAAATGTTCTCCATTCAAATCCCTCAGCGACGAAGAACGCCGTTATATAGCATGATATTACATACAATTTTATGTGTTAAACTACATTATATTTTATGTGTCAGAAATTCAACACAAAAGGCAACTGTCATGACAAGTTGCCTTTTGTGTTGCTAATTTGTCTGTTTAATGTACCAATTTTACATAAAAAGGACATAATTGGGGATTGATCAGTGTTGTCTACACTATAGTCAGTCCTTGTGTTCAGAAAACTCTATGTCTAGATTTATCAAATTCTAGTCCAAATAAAAACTTTAAAAGACCTTCAGAAAACTTGCTGAAATATTAATCAAGACCACTTTAAATATTGCAAAAAGCCAGGCTTCTTGGAAGCAAAGTATAAATTAATAAAGGATTACATTTTCACAGCATTGTAGTCCATAAGGACACAAGTTGGTAGCAGTGCTGTGGTTAGAATAAAAAATTGTGATTGACCAATCCCCCCTCGTATGTCTTTGTGTGTTTGCTCACTTTCTGTCCTGCTTCCGTTCTATTTTCTTGCTTGTTTTCCCCCTGTTAAGTGTCTGATTGTGTTAGCTCCTGTGTATGTACCCCTGCTGTTCTCCAAAGCCCTAAATTAGAACGCCCTGGAATCCTAGTGGTTTCCTTGCGGTTTCCGTAGCAATATTTGTCTCTGTGGTAAAGAGGAGCACAGTTGCCAGGGCCAATAAATTATCCCGCCATCTGCCAGATCTCTTTTAAGCCACATAAAATATGAATCCAGGAACAGTGTGAGCTGTGCTATGACATCTTTGCCAAGATGTGTGTTTTTAACGTTCCAGGGAGGCTATCTCTGTCGTGTGCGAGGCGGTACCCGGAGCCAAAGGAGCCCGCAGGAGAAAGGTACATACTACTCACTCCAGAACACGCCCTTATAAAACATTATTTATTTATGAGGCTTAAGTGGACAGCAGTAGAAGGGCTTTTCTGGTTGAGAGCTTGAATTAGCTTATTTGTCCACTTTGTGGTCAGTTGACTGTTTAGTCACATGCTTCCATCCTCTCTTAGAGCTATACTCGCACATATGCACAAGACAGTGCATCTTTTTTTAAGTCTTGCTTGACTAAGATGCATTTGTGGACATTATAATCCATCCTTTAATCCCCAGTTAGAGCCTCACTTCACTTCAGACCTTAGCAATATTTTCAATGTTTAAAAGTGATTATTGTTCCCTTTATTCAAACAACCTTTTTGTTTCCACATACAAACATTTTCATGGTTGTCTTTGTCGTAAGTCTTCTCAATATAACCGTTAGTCTAAATCTCACCATATTCTTAGCTCCATGTTCTCAGTCCAGTAGCTTAAAACCAAAAGTGAATGCTAGTAGAAGTACACATCCAAGTACACAAACAAACAGTGAACTTGATTCAAGCTGAGTGTACTCCTATGTGGTTAGTGTGCAACTCACACATAATTACCAATCACTCTCTAATCTCTCCTCTCCCTTCCTCATGCCACAAGGGACATCTTTTTTATTTTTTGAACAAACTACTTCACTTTAGCAGTCGCAGCCACCAGTCTGCTGTTTACAGACTGGTGTGTGTTGTTGGTGCACACAGTATTCAAGTAAAACTATAAAACCTCCACCCAAACAGTCCATAAAACAGGTGGCTAAATCCAGCTGTCAGACCAGGGTTTGACCAAGGAATGCCTGGCAGCGTGGCACACCAGACCAAACACATTTTATAGAAAGTCAACCAGAATAGATTAAACGTGTCTAGTCTGTGATTTGGCGAGATTGAAGGCGACATCCCGATGGTGCTTTTCTCACCTCACACTCCACAAATGAATAAAAGTCATTAGAGCAGGAGGATAGGGATGAACGGTCTGACACATTCATGCTGGAAGGGCCTATGGGATGTTCTTGCCTGCAGTGCGCCGATGGTCACAGTTGGTCATAGAGACCAGATCACTTTCACAATTGCAGCTGTTCCATCTCTCCCCCCCTCTCCACACACACAGGCATTTCCAAATATGCACACACACCCCCAAAGACTTATTCTCAGGCGTGGAGCTATTATACTTTGTGAAGAAAATAAAATAATGCATCTCTCCTGCTGCTTTCTGACTGTGCCGTGTAGTTGGATTGTAACTCAGGATCTGTGTCCCTCTCCTCTTTGCAGCCTGCCCCTCGCGGTCTGACGTCCATCCTAGGAAAGAGCAACTTGCAGTTTGCAGGCATGACAATCACCCTCACCATCTCAACCAGCAGCCTCAACCTGCTGGCTTCTGACTGCAAACAGGTTAGACTGAAGTTGAGACACTGCTGCTTGTTCCTTATAAAACATGGGAGCAGATTTGTCTCTGAAAGCTGAGTCCAAGATGAACCATTAGTCTATGAACTCTGTTGTGGATGAGTAAATCCAGAGGCTCAAAAGAGCTTGAAGGATTTTATTTAGTCTTATTTGCTACTTGCGATCATTTCGCACAGCTGTGTCAGCAGCTCCACTAAAACAAATGTCCATTGGTTTGACAATGCTCTAAAATAGTTTATCACTGCCTGAATCAAAGTGCACGACTGATGTGAGAACCTAAGTTTTGACTGTAAACATGTACCTTCAGTTTTTATGGAGGATTCAAACAAAAGTCAACTAGAGAAATTACATTTCCTGTGAAAATGCAGTGTGAATGCTTATTGTAGAAGAACTTGCTGAAAAACTGCTAACATTAGCTAAAACAAAACCTGCTGAATTGGAACAAGTCTAAATTAGCAGAAGAAAGCAGAAAGAAAACATATTTGATGAATTTGGTTTAAATAAGCAGAAATGAGAACAAAAATTTGGAATTTAACAACAAAAAAAGCTGAAATGAGCTAAGAAGGCTGAAAGATGTTTAAACAACTGAAGGAAACAGAAAAAGCTGAAATAAGCTAAAAAAAAATAAGGTGGAATTAGCTGAAAAATATACAATTAGCATAAAAACAACCAAATAATAGCTGAAATGGCAGAAAAAGCTGAAACTAGCAGGAAAAAGCTGAAAGGAGCGCAACATGCTGTGAAATTAGCATAAAGACCAGTAAGTAGGTTGAAAGTAGCAGAAATTTCCATGAAAACATGAATTTATCTGAAAACAGCTGAAATTTGCTTCTTTTTTTTTTTAGCTAAAAAGCTACCTGAAAATATAGATAAAGCTTAAATTGGCAGAAGAAAGCAGAAATAATGTTTTCCCAAATAATCTGAAAGAAGCAGCAAAAATAAACCCTGCTGAAAAGTAGCTAAAAAGGCAGAAGAAGCTTAAATTACCAGAAGGAAGTGGCGAGAACATTTTTGCAGAATTAGACTGAAAAAAGTTGAAATTATTGCAAAAGACATGGAATTAGCTGAAAAGGCTCAAATTAACATAAAACAACGAAATAGTAGCTGAAACGCAGAAATAAGCAGAAATTAGCAGAAAAAGTTAGAAGCAACATAAAAATGTTGTAGTTAACAGAAATAATCTGAAAGGAGCACAAAACAGCTGGAAAAAAATGCTGAAAGTAGCTGAACAAAGTTTAAATTTGTGCAAGGAAGCTGAAAGAAGCAGAACAAAATGTGAAAGGAGCAGTAAAAGGTTATAAACACATCTAAAGATTTGAGGGATGTAAAATGAGCTCAGTTCATTTTCTATGAGGAAAAAAATGGCAGAGGAGGCTAAATCTTTCAAAAAGCTAAAGTTGCGCCAATACCAAAAGTCATAGCAGGATTGTCCTGAAAGAGCTGAATGTTTTGATATTTTAGTTGTTGAAATAGCTTGAGAAAGAAGCTGAAAAACAAAATAATTTAGAAGTGGAAATAGGATCACAATAGTGTGAATGCTTCATAAGCATTCACACAATAAAATCTTCAGGGTTTCTGACCTAACAGAGTGTTGACCAGTGCAGAACATTTAAGTAAATCCAGATCAACTAGGATGAATCCACTTTGTTCGCCTCATTTACTGTGAATGCAACACAAATTCTTTTTATTGTATTTATTCTTGCCACTGAGCAGGGTGTGATCCTCCTCTGACTCCTAAGGAGTTAATAGCCTTTGAGTGATGTCTCTCTTTGGGTGAACGGGATTAGCATTAACACGTAATGCAAAGAAGCGTTGTTCTGCACATGTGCAGTACATACACATAAACGAGGGATCAGACAGTCCACGCGTTGAGCACGTGGAGCATTATCAAGTGTTAATGCTGTTATTGATTCAACACGGGCGCTCGCTGTTCAAAAACAAACTGCAGAACGGTGATCAGCGGAGGGAAAAACACTTTCCTCAGTAATGATTCCACACTTATCTCTCCATCCAAACACTTTTATTTCACTCCCTCACATACTTCATCTCATCCATGTTCTCTCCTTCTCTCCCCCCCATTCTTTTTTGTTTTTTTCTTTACAGATTATCGCCAATCATCACATGCAGTCCATCTCCTTCGCTTCAGGAGGAGACCCAGTGAGTCACCCAACCCTCACTCGCTCTCTCTCACTTAGCTCAAACCTTACTCAGGCCCTTTTAAATTTTTTTCTTCAGACCGCATGTCCTTCCTTCATGTCTGAAGGTCATCTTCTGTTCCTGTGAAATTCACCTACTTCATCGCAGCTTTTCTGGCTTGCACTCCCCGATCACGTCACTTCCTGCCGCCTCTTTTGCAGCTTGCTTTTTGAACTTTTTTCCCATCTTCATAGGCTCCTGCTTTGTCTACTTTCCTGTCTTCCTCTCAGCTCTTTCAGTCTTAAACCTGCCCTTGGCTTTTACTCTTCTACTGATTTTTATTCCTCCCCCCACTCCTCTGACTTCCATGTCTCGCTCCCACAGGATACAGCTGGGTACGTAGCATATGTGGCCAAAGATCCAGTCAACCAGAGAGGTGAGCAGAAAGAGCAAAACCAGCCCTTTCACACAGCTTGTGTCTGTCAGTCAGGAGAAAACCTGAAATAGGAGTTTTGTTTCCTTTGAGTCGACCTTTGACCTTTACCCTCTGACATGTGAGTCGACCGTCTCCTGTTTTGACTTGCGTAACTCTGGAACTGCAGAGCCTAAAGTTGGATTTTAAGCAAACTACACATGAATATGACGAAACATTTTCATTCAAATATAAATTAATTACCATACTGTATTTACAGGAAAGGCTCATCTGCTGTATCTGCCCTTGACTTTGATCCACAACCATAGTTATATCGCCCAAACAACTGTTCTACCATCAAATTAGCATTTAAAGTAACTACTAAGCATATTTGTGTGAATAAGTAAAGATCTTTTTTTTTAATAAAACACACTTTCATAGAGGTTATTGTTGCATAATCATCTTTTAATCCTTTAATCTGTTGAAATTTGGAGGTGAAGTGAATAAATCCTGTTCAGTGAAGCACTTGTTCAAAGTGCATCTGTACTTTTCCACTCTACCTTCATTTTTAGTCAAGTATTTTTGTTCAGGCACATTTTCAGGCTTCTTTCATCAGTTCTTTGTACCTCCTCGACTGTAGCCTGTCATATCCTGGAGTGCTCAGAGGGTTTAGCCCAGGAAGTCATCAGCACCATCGGCCAGGCGTTTGAGCTGCGGTTTAAACAGTACCTGATGACCCCCCCCAAAGTGGTCACACCCCATGATAGGTAAATGAAAAATCTGCCTAAAGACACAGCTTTGCTTTGTTTGTTTCTGTATCTGCTTTGAGTAAAACCCCTGTCTCCTTCAGAATGGCACCGTTTGATGGCTCTGCATGGGAGGAAGAGGATGATGAGTCTGCTCCTCCACCACCTCCACCACCTGATGTCCCCTACTATAATAATTTCCCTGGAAAACAGCCTCCCCCTGGTGGACTGATTGACATGAGGACTCGCCCAGGACCAACACTGGTGAGAAGACTAATAGACACTGCTTTCAATTAAAGACGTCAGTCTAGATCAGTGGTTCTCAAACTGCACGCTGGTGCTTGGGGGGGGTCCCAAAAAAAATATTCTTTTTTTTTTATTAACAAGCAGGTAGATATTTAACAACCTGTTAAAATACACCAAACTGTAGGATATCACATCTACTTTATTTAACATTTTTCTGGGGGAGGACCCCCAGACCCCACCTGCTATTTGTGTTCCAGCATCAATCAGTTTACAAATGAAGCTCTGTTACTTGGTCTGACTCCTGCTGTTATGATTCTGTTCAGTTTTATGTAAAGAGTTTTCTGTAATAATTTGAAGAAGTAACAATACATTTATTATGTTCAATATGTGAATAAGTAAAGTTTTAAAGTAGTTTTTGATGCTGTTAATTTTCTCAAAACTGTAATTTTGGAAGTTGAAATTAAACATTTTGTTAAGTGTGTCTTGAATGAAAAATACTCCATGTTTGAAAGTATAAAAATTGTATTAACATTATTAAAGAGCAGGTCTTAAGTATTTATGTTACACAAATATTTCCATTGTATTAAAGAGACTAATTTAAAAAAAAAATAATAAACATGAAGGTTATGAGGGGATCCCTGAAACGTTTTCTTCCATGTAAGGGGTTCCTGAACCCAAAAAGATGAGAACCCCTGATTTAAAGAACAAATATAAAACTTGTAAGGAAATTTTAAGCTAAACTTATTTTAGTGTTGCTTATTTATGAGCCTTTTACAGCTCAGGTTAGAGTTGATTCATACCTGCACCTGAATATGATTGCAACTCTCCAAATTCAGCTCTAGCCCACAGTTTTGAGTACAGTTGTTTCGAAGCTGTACATAAGGCTGAGGTCAGTCTGTTTGGCAGTAATGACCAATTTTAATATCCTTTAAACAAATTGTTTGAAGGTACCAGCGTCTTGCAGTGACGTGTTTGTCTGTATGCCTCTTGTGTTTGCAGCCCTACGGACAGCCAGGACAGAGCGACATTTACAAGCAGCCCCTGCCTCCTCTGCCAGGTGAGCTCTGCCTCTGGAAACTTAAAAGCAAAGAACTATTTCTCACACTTACACAACACTTTTCTTTCTCTTCTTCCTCTCTATCTTGCGCTTCGACTAGTAAAACCAAGTTATGTACAAAAGGCAGATGAAAACAGCTTACTAATATCTTCTGTTGTCTTTTTTGGGGGGGCTGCAGTGGGTGCCAAAGAAGGGGCTCGAGAGCTGTTCGACGACCCCTCATACGTCAACGTGGATAAACCGCGTCTCCCAGTTGCAGCAAATGGAAATGCTCACAGAGATGCTTTTGACATGAGTACGTATCCGTGCACACTGTTTGGTTTGTTAACATTTTTAACCTGCACAGCCCAATCATACTGCAAATGTAAGATGTGTGCATTGCAATGAATAAAGCAAATAAATGGTCTTGCAGCTCTGATGTGCTGTTTTATGATGAAGAAAAAATATTGATCATTAGCATGAGAGAGTGGTTTGGACTTTAATTTCCTTTAATTTCCTTGCAACTGATGCAAACTGAAGATTTTCTCTAGAGGACAGGCTTGGAGGAAGATAAAGGAATAAGTGTTTGTCCATTACAAGTGCATTTTGTAAAACAGCACTGGTTGACTGCATAGTGTTTCCCATTAAAGACACAACCTACAATCAATGTGCAGCAACTGTCCCTTGGTTCATGGCCAATATTTGTTCTTTTATCCAAATCAAATGCAAATAATACTTGGAGACTTTTTCTTTTTCCCTCTCTAGAAAGATTTCCGCTGAATTCACTTTGTGTTCATTTTATTTTCCAAGAACCGCTGGACGATGCCTTGGGGGTATCTGGGCACAGTGGCCAAAGCGCAGCCGCTATGGTGCAACAGCTGCAGAACGAAATCTGGTTCCACGGCAGCTTAAGTCGCAAAGAATCGGAGAGGCTGTTGACCCGAGACGGAGACTTCCTGGTGCGAGAGTCTGGGACCACGCCCGGACAGTACGTCCTCACGGGACAGCAGGGAGGTCAGCCCAAACACCTGCTGCTGGTTGACCCAGAGGGAGTGGTAAGTCAGGGTAGAGAGGCACATGGATGCACGTTTTTACAACAGATCGAAGCAAAGCTAATTCTTTATTGTCTTTTTCCGCAGGTGCGCACAAAGGACCATCGGTTTGGAAGCGTCAGTCACCTGATCAGTTACCACATGGACAACAGACTGCCCATCGTGTCAGCTGGGAGCGAAGTGTTTCTGCAACAGCCAGTGGAGCGCAGAGCTTAACGCTACACACACCAATAAAATACTCCACCAAAAATAGACACACTCGCACAGCAAACACACACACGGTCATCTTGTTTTAAATTCACACACACACAGCAACACTACATGTGTCACTCCTACGAAACTTTATATGTGACCACACACAAGCCAAAACAAAAAGAAAAAATATCTCCAGTTTCTCTGCTAAATCACTTTTCTTGCTGCTGTTGCCATATTTCTGCCAAACTGTGACCTGCAACCCTTCACAAACTGTAGGCGAGAGCATCCGACGCAGAGAAGCGCCGCTGCATTTTTTTCCCCCCAACCTGCTGTGAACCAGGGAGGAGCTCTTTATCACAGCAAGGCAGAAAACAAATGCAATTAGAAAAAAAAAAAAGATAATAGAAAAAAAAAATACACACTGTGTGAAATTCTGTGTTCAACTACAGAGAGACCTGAGTGGATGTAGACTGAGAGCGTTGGTGCTTTTAAAAGCAGGTTTCTTTGTTTTGCGGGAACTTTCCCTCCTCGGAGCATCGCTGGAGCGTTTTTAAGCGAAAAGCAAACTGACTGACGGGAGGTGTTCGTTTCAGAGACTCGTCCTTTGAGTCAGAACTTGAGAAGCAAACGTGAATCCGAGATTACGGAATATGCATAAACAAGTTCGTCAAGAGGACCGCCCCACCTTCACTCACTCCCCTGTTATTGACTTTTGAACTTTGACCCTTTTGGAGCAAAGCCGGTATGCAAAACCAGGACTGCTATGCTATAAAAACCATTACATAACGTTAATTTGTTTCTGTTCGGTCTGGCTTATCACAGTCGTTTTACCGTTCGGAGTACAGAAGAGTTCAAACAGCTGTATTTGCCCAGTGTCTTTGAACATGCAGGTATATTTACACACCTTCACGCCACATCCGCTCTGCAACGCCCGTCATGCCAAAGATCAGGGGTCGGTTGCTAACGACGGAGACGAAAGCCATGGCAAATCTTCGCAGTCCTATTTCTATTCAAATCTACACGTCTTGTACACTGATGTCAGCCACATGAAAACACTCTGAGAAGCATTTAGCTGATCTTACTGCTCCTCTGTAACTTTACGATGTGTTTGCATTGACAATCTATAGAGCTTCAGAGGGAAAGCGAAGGTGGGGGGAATGGTTAAATGTCAAAACATGTAAATGTTCAGTCTAAGCAACGAGTTTCTCAGCAAAAGTAATGCAAAGTGTGTCATATGAATTGATTTATGTTTGTGTCTTGTGAGGGAATAATTTAAAAGAAACAAAAAAACTTGTACAAACTAAAGTGTCTCTAAACTACCATGAATCACATGTTCTGGAGCGTGCAGCCAAATGATCTCCTCGGTGTTGTCAAACTAGCAAAGACACGAAGGAGGAAGCTGTTTTCCTCCTTCCACAGTTCATGTTTATTTTTCATAACTTTGTTGTAATTGTGCCTTGTTTCCTCAATGCAGTCATGTCATTTGCGATGCAGTCACCTTATGTACTTAAACATAGAAAACTGCAGGAGAATCTCTCCGTTCAACACGGACTCTGCAAAAAGTGGCACTCCAACAAACACAAGCAGCTCCAGTGATGGCAATCTGCTCTGATGCACATTCCTGCGTTCAGCTTCTAGTCACAGATACTTGATGTCACCAATGGGGGGGGGGGGGAAGGGAGGATTTCTTGTAAATATTAATTTTAGATGGATATGCTTGCTGTTGGATAGTTGTTTTGTTGTATATTTAATGAGGAGTGAGGCAGATTTACAGCATTAAGAGTTCATTTTAAAGCCAAAAGAAAACGTCATGAAACCTAAACGAAACCGATGGAAGTCTGTTCGTGTCAACCTTAAAACGGAGAGTTCGGATCTTTTGATGGTGGGGGTTTCTGTGGAAGGATTAACTGCTTTTAACACCCAGTGGCGATGGTTTGAGCGGCCTCACTTTTGAGAAACGGGGTTTAATTCTCACTGCATTGACGAGCTAACGGTTATCCGGAGCGGTTCAAGCAGATGTTGGTTTATAAATCCTTAGTTTCACCTTGTGTTGTTATTTGTTGAGGTTTTTATAGCAAAGAGTGGCAGCAGCTAGACTGGAGCAAAGCCTCCATGCTCCCACTTCAACATATCCGAGCGATCCCTTTTAAGTGTTGATACGTTGTCAGGTGTGTTCAGACATGCACACACATATAATCCAGATTGACTGTTCAGATGGGTCCAGAATAGGAAAAGCAGACGGTGCGTGTGCATGTTTCGCCGGAACCGACCTTTCTGACTTCCTGTGTTGTCTGTGCGCTCTCGTCGTTCGTCACAGTTGCCTTTTTGTTGCATGAAAAACTTTTTTTTTTACGAGACTTTGTGGTTTGTTGACGGCAACGTTGCCCAGTCGTGTTGATGCTGTTATTCTTTCAAAAGCCAAAGGTTCCTCTTTTTTTTAAACTGTGTGCACAGATGTTGATTTTTACTTTATATTTTCTGTTCTATTTGGTTTGGTTTTTAAAGAACTTTGTTTACACCTGTACCTGGAAAATCTAGTTTGCTTATATAAATACATTTATCTCTCATCATCACCTCTCTTTGTTAGTCGATTTATTTTAAGCCTGATGGTGTGTTTTTAACCAACAAAGCTCGTGATGCTTGGAACAAAGAGCGGGGTATTACTGTGGATTGTGTTGAAGCTGCTGGAGCTCTCCTGTTTGTGAGTGTGCTGTCACAGTCACCTCTTATTGTGGAGGGATGCAACAGGGTGAACAGTCTTTACTCGTTCAAACCAGATGAGGAGAAAATCCCGGATGTGAACAGAAGCGGCTTGCTGTTTGGGAGGTTATAAGTAGAGGAGAAAACGAGTGAGGCCCCAGGAATCATCGTGTAATTCCGCTCACGTTTGTCTCCATCGGCTTATCAAATCTGAAGCCATGCACCCTCAGCGTCCTCTTCCCCAGGCCGTGCCCTCCTCCTCTCTGGGGCAGCACCTGCGGGACTTGGCCATGGGTCTGGGGCGTGGCAAGAACGTCCTCAGGGGGAACTTCGCCTACAGTTTCATCCAGTCGGTTAAGGAGTGCCTTTACTTCCTCCTGTGCTGTTGGTGTATCAAAGAGATCCTGGACTGACTGAAGGAGGATACGTCAAGTGGGACCACATGGTTTGGCTCATCTGTGGAGGGTTTGATGAAGACCGATTTGTAAGTAACTTATTTTGCAGTATGACTTTCTGGTACATGCTACAAATGTTTAGGTTTTAATTCACCTTTCGGAATGTGCTTCTGATGGAAGTTTGGTGTTCTAAAAACTAGATGTTTTTTATTTATTTATATTTTTTATTAGCTGCACCTGAGGAATCTCTCCTGCACACTTCAAGATGACACAGATCCACGAGTGGACTGGGTTCAAGTTTTCTGAAGTTGACATGGCATGGATGTTTTTTTTTTTGGGGGGGGGGTGGGGAATGGTGCCTGAATAAATGAAATTATGAACAAAAGACTGTTCTTTTTTGTTTGTTTTATGATTAGAATGTAGAGCTGCTTCACAAATGACAAGTATTTTAGAATAGAAATAGAAGAGAAACAGCCTATATTGTCCCACGGATGGGGAAATTCAAGTGCAACAGCAGCAAAAGATTCACACAAAAGTTCCTAAATGTTAAGAACAATATACAGGTGGTCCTCGGTTTACGTTCGAGTTCCGTTACAACGGCCCGGTCGTATACCGATTTGAACGTAACCCGA
>JARVGS010001283.1:17088649-17099096 GCA_031762315.1 Hypsolebias antenori
TTTCGAGTTGCGGCAAAATCGACCTACGAACGGTTCTTAGGTCCGGAACCCGTTCGTAACTCGAGGACTACCTGTATACATACATAAAGCAAGTTAACATACATAGTTGCACTTTTGCAATAATTTCTATCATTTCTGTAAGACGTGCTCTTTTTAAAAAAAATTTATGGATCTCTGACTCGGAACAATAAACCTTATTTGATAAACAGTTATTTCAACTATAAAAACGAGATTGTAAAAATACTGTAAGCTGTTTAGTTTTTATATTTTATAAAAATAGAAAAACGCAGACATCACAATTTTATTCACATTGCAATGCATTCTGGGTAAATGAGGTTTCTCTGGTGCAAGCTCTATGGGGATCTCTATTATGATGTCACACATCATTTGCATAGATAATCCACTGCCCCCCAAGTTCAATGGGAGGTTGGACACGTCTGACTGCAGTACATACGATATTAAAATGTTGGCTGCAGTGTCGAGGTCTTCAACAGACTGGAAAGTGGCTGGAACAAGATGGAGACTTAATTGTCTTCTTGCTCGTAGTGTGTGTTTGTGTGCATGCTCACCTAGTTTTTTGTGCATTCATTGCTCAAGCAACTGTATGATCATTTCAAGAATTTTAGATAAGATAAGATAAGAAAAGAAAATATAAGATAAAACAGCATGGACCTGAGACTATCTAAAATGTGTGTATGCTTGACGTTTTCTCGGCCAAATGCAGCGGCTCCCGTTGCTCTAATCCAGCTATCAGATTTCTCTGGCTGCCTCTTCAGTTTGGGAAAAGTGATAAAAGATACCTCTTTCCTGTGGGGAAGATGGCTGTACCTTGAGTCACTGTTACAGGTAGCTACTGTACGCACCGTGTTTTGTGGTCCTCCTTGTGTAATTTTATTTTATTTTGTCAAATTTCTTGGAGCTTAAACCAGGCTAAAAAGTGTGCTGCCATTCTAAAGTATACGGGCTGCCATGTGTTTGTACAGTACGGGTATTGTTCAACTGTAGTCGCATGACAAGTGTTTTAAAAATAGCATCAGTGGAGAGTGCTATTCAGATTGAATGTTAATTTTGGACATTATCTGATGTTCCGCCCTTTAATTTGAACTAAAGCACGTTGAGAGAGGAAAATGCAGAAATGATACAGCTTTTGCATTAGCTCCAGAGCTATTATATACTGTATCTGGAGCTAATGGGGTAGACGCTGAGATGGGGTAGAGGTAGGTCAGCCAACTCAGGACCTGAAAGTCCCAGGTTCAATCCCCAGCCAATCCCACATGTTGTGGTGTCTCTGAGCAAGACACCCAATCCCTATTGCTCCCTGGGCTATTTAAACAGGTTACCCCCCGGTTCCACTGGGTGCATCCCAGGTGCAATGGGTTAAATGCAGAACCAATTTCACTAAAGTATGGGAACATACAATGATCACAACACATAGCACTTTACTTTATTATGTTAGCTCCAGAGCTATTAGCTCAGGAGCTAATATATGCAGCCTTAGCCACATAGCTAATAGCGTTAGCTTCAGAGCTAATATATGGCATTATCTTTTAAGCTAATGTGAGGTTATCGCTAGAGCTAATAGATATGAAGTTAGCTCTGAAGCTAAATATTTATGAAGTTGCTCCAGAGCTAATACGATGTCAGCTCTGGAGCTAATAGATTAAAAAATAAATTAAGATTAAATAAGATAATATAGAACTTTACTGATCATGCAGGAAATAAAGTTAAATTAAATAACATATTATCCCAGATTTATCACATTTGATTTTTTTCCACGCCTATATTGTGCATAAGGACTGATACAAAACGTAGCTTTATTGTCACATATTATAACTTTTCAGCCTTGACCCCTTGTGTTTTGGTCTCCACTAATGCAGATGTATGTCAATGCCCCAGAATGCATTGCTCCAGTAAAATAATGGTGACGTTGTTAAGTGGAAAAATTTAATAATCATGTATAATTTTTTTAAGTAATTAGGAGTTGTCACATGTCACAAACAACAAATTTTTATAGTGAATAGTGAAATAAGAACATTTTAGGGCCATGTACAAGTTGTCAGAGATCCCCCTAAAACAACATCTAAACCTTTTCTTTTCATTACCACTAATAAAACTAAAAACAGTAGACATTAGTAGATACATCCAGGGCTGATGGATAACTTACGCTCTGATCGTCATCTTCACTCTTCATGTGGTTGGCGATGAAGCGCACTCCTTCTACAGCCTCATCAAAGCCTGGACAGGCCTGAGCCAGCAGGGCCTGAGTCAGGGCAGGACCTCCAGCAGCCTGCTTCCCTCTCTGCAGGTTCCCAGAGCCACCTTCCCGGCTCTCCCTCACCCTGTTCAGACCGTCCATCGATCCCCCTCCGGTACCTGCCAGATCTCCTCCAAACTGTTTAACAGAGGCCCGGTTCACGTAGCACGTACACGGCTCACTGTCGTCTTTGCCGAACACCGCCGTGGAGGTTCCTCCACCATTCCCACCAGTGCCACCAAGCCCCAGACCCACCATCAGGCCCCCCGGCTCCCCACTGCGCCCGCCCTCCTTCTGCTCCTGCGCCCTCCTCCTTTGGCGCAACCTCTGGCGCTCGCTGCTGTTCCTCGGCTGGCGCATGAAGAGCAGGGCAGGTAGCTTGTTGAGGAACACCAGTTTCACCCAGGGGGGCATGGTGTGTGTGGTGGGTGAGCGGTGGTGCACATTGAGCACACACACGCTGGTGACAATGGAGAAAGTGACCAGGACCATGGTGAACATAAGGTACTTCCCCACCAGGGGGACATCCAGAGAAGTCGGTGGGACGATCTTGGAGATCAGCAGCAGGAACACGGTGAGAGCGAGCAGGACCGAGATGCAGAGCGTCATCTTTTCCCCGCAGTCCGATGGTAGGTAGAAGACCAGGATGGCCAACGAAGTGATGAGCACACAGGGAATGATGAGGTTAATGGTGTAGAACAGAGGCTTCCTACGGATGATGAAGTCGTACGTGATGTCCACATAGGTGGGATCGGCAGGGTTCTCGTTTCGTCTGCCTGGCAGGGCGATGATGTCCCACTCCCCGCTGGGTGTGAAGTCGTCCATGCTGGCCACGTCAGCGCGGAGCACCAGGTCAATTTCAGTGCGGTCGTAGGTCCATGAGCGGAAGCGCAGCGTGCAGTTCTGTTGGTCGAACGGGAAGTGTTTCACCTCAATCTTACAGGCGGATTTATAGATGGCAGGTGGCAACCAGAAAATGCTGCCATCGTAGGACACCACAGCGTTGGAGTAGAAGGACACCTCGTACACCCCATCGGCACTAAGAAAAAAAAAGACATGAACACAAAAAGGTGCAAATTAAGACCTCCAATTGTAAAGTAATCTATCTTGTTTAAGCAGTAAATGGACTGTACTTGTATAACACCTTTCTATCTTATCAAGACACAGGTAGTCCTCGGGTTATGACGGTCTCGAGTTACGACGTTTCGTGCTTACGATGCACCTCCCATTGACTTTGAATAGCCTTATTTCGAGTTACACAGCGCCGTTTCTTTTGTGTGGGGGGTGTTAATACCTTTCCCTTTAAGACCCTATAGACTCCTCCCGCTCTCTGGCGTCCATTTTGTTGTGGGAAACAACAACGAGCCTGCTGGAGGAGCTCATTCGTAGTGACGTGAGGGAAGTTGCTATGTTTGTTTGTGCTCTAAGGCGGTGCAGCCTGTAAAAATAGCAGCTCTTGTTCTAATCAACTCCGTTGGTTGGACTTACCTATAAACACTCCTGACCGAGGTGGATTGGATTTTAATGAAAAAAGAGAAAGAGTGAACCAGCGGCGCACCAGTGACGGAGAGATGCGGAGGGATACAGGTACTGTTTTTTTTTTACTGTTTTATTTCATTATAAAACGTACTGTGCAGTATTTTATGTGTTTTTTTTGATAATTATGTAGGGTACTGTGTTAGCTAACTGCTTGGAAATACAGTACTGTACAAGTTTATGGTATAGACTGTACGCTGGTTTTGGCTTACGTAAAATTGGGTTTACACTGCCGCCGTGAGAACGGATCTCCGTCGTAAGTCGAGGACTACCTGTACTCAAAGTACTTTACACTACAATGTGTCCTCATTTACCATTCATACAGCACTCTACTAGAGCTATACAAAGTTAATTGAACAAATCATTCTAAAGAGACTAATCAGAGCTTTATCACATTCCAACACTGATGGGACACACATCAGAGGCAATGAGGGGTTCAGTGTCTTGCCCAGGGACACTTTGGCATGTGACTGCTAGTGGATTCAAACCCCCAACTCTTGCATTGGAAGACAACTGTTCTAACCACTCAGCCACAGCCGCCCTTGTATAAATGTGTGTTAATTGGCTTTCACCTTGAGGTTCACAAACTTCAAAACATGATGTTCATTTTCTTGCACATGCAAATTAACGTTGAGGTAAAACTCTGTGGAGCGTTTTGTTCAAGCAGAAAACACCGACCATTTAGTCAAACAACATTTAGACAGTGGACATTGACAACATGAACAATGTTCTACATTTTCTAGTTTCCTTGAGAAGCTTTAGTTGTGCCTTAACTGTGAGTCATGTTACAGAAATAATAAAAGTCAGGAGAAATGTTCAGTTCTGTGATGAATCACACATTAAAAAAATGAAGTAAGCTAAATAAAAACTAGCAGAAAATGCAGTGTTGATGCAGAGCGCTGAATGGCTCTGCTAAAAATTGATGAAGAAGCTAAACTTTAGTTGTTAATGTCAAAACAAGTAGAGGCTAAGGTGAGCGGAAAAGAGGCTAAAATAAGTGGAACATGGGCTAAAATGAGCTGAGAAGAGACTAAAGTGAGAAGAATACAACCTGAAATGAGCAAATCAACTGCTACAGATAAAATTGGTAAAACAAGTGTTGACATTAGCAAAACAATAGCAGCCACATGTAGCAAAAAATGTGTTAAAAGCAGCAAAATGGTCAAGTTAAAATTAGCAAAGGTAAAGTTACCAAAAATTAAAAGTATGAGCAAAGACAAATCGTTAACATTAAAATTAGCAAAACATATACTAAAATAAAGAAAACGATAACAGCTAAAGGAAAATAACTTCACCTTCACCTAATGGGCAACATGAGTTTTAGTTGGAATAATATTTGTGCCTGAGGGAAAAGCACTCAAAAGCATCATGTTTGTTTGACTTTTACTACATCAGGCACAAACATGGAGTGATTATTTCAGCAGATAAAAGCTGTTCCGATCACAAAACTACACAACAGAAAACTGAACAATTGCAGCAAGTCAAGAATTTTAAGAAAAGTTAGTATTTCAGATGCTGCACTTGAACAAGGGTCTGCTGTGATATTCAGCATTTCTCCAATCCCAATAACATAAAACAACCGAATGTCCCTGATGTGCTCCTGAGCAGGTTTTCTTGCTACTGTAGGCTTATTTTTGAGTAGAGCCTGTCAAAATACACTGAACGAAAATATAAATGCAACACTTTTGTCTTTGCTCCCATTTTTCATGAGCTGAACTCAAAGATCTAAGACTTTTTCTATGTACACAACAAAACTTTATATCTCAAATAGTGCATGCATTTGAGTAAATATTTGGTAATGAGCACTTCTCCTTTGCTGAGATAATCCATCCACCACACAGGTGTGGAATATCAAGATGCTGATTAGACAGCATGATTATTGCACAGAAGTGCCTTGGGCTGACCACAATAAAAGGCCACTCTGTAATGTGCAGTTTTATCACAGCAGTTGGCAGGCTGACAGCAGGAATGTCCACCAGAGCTAGACTGAATGTTCATGTTTCTACCATAAGCTGTCTCCAAAGGTGTCTCAGAGAATTTAGCAGTACATCCAACCGGCCTCACAACCGCACACCATGTGTAACCACAGCAGTCCAGGACTTCCACATCCAGCATCTTCACCTCCATCATCATCTGAGACCAGTGACCTGGACAGCTGCTGCAACAATCAGTTTCATAACCAAAGAATTTCTGCAAAAACTGTCAGAAATCATCTCAGAGAAGCTCATCTGCATCGTCGTCCTCCTCATCGGGGTTTCCACCTGACTGCAGTTTCAGATAAGATAGAGCTTTATTGATTGTCATCGTAACTGACCTGAGTGGACAAATGCTCACATTCAGTGGCGTTTGGCACGTTGGAGAGGTGTTCTCTTCACGGATGAATCCAGGTTTTCACTGTACAGGGCAGATGGCAGTATAGCATTGTGTGTGTGAGTGGTTTGCTGATGTCAGCGTTGTGAATCGAGTGAGCCATGGTGGCAGTCAGGTTATGGTATGTTATGGACAACAAACACAGGTGTATGTTGCTGAAGGTATTTTGAATGCATAGATACCATAATAAAGTTTTATCTTATCTTATAATGAGATCCTGAAGCTCAGTGTTGTGTTATTCATGCACAACCATCACCTCATGATAATGCACAGCCCCATGTTGCAAGGATCTGTACACAATTTCTGGAAGCTGAAGACATTCCAGTTCTTGCATGGCCAGCATACTCACTGTCACCCACTGAGCATGTTTGGATGCTCAGCATATACACCAGTGTTCCAGTTCCTGACGGTATCCAGCAACTTCACACAGTCATTGAAGAGAAGTGGACCAACATTCCACAAGCCACAATCAACTACCTGATCTACTCTATATGAAGGAGATGACTGGATTTCTGAAACCCCCGCACCCCCAATACAGTAAAACTGTACATTTTAAAGTGGCCTTTTATTGTGGTCAGCCTAAGGCACACCTGTGCAATAATCATAGAATCTAATCAGCATCTTGATGTGCAACAACTGTGAGGTGGATGGATTATCTTGACAAAGGAGAAGAGTCTCACTAGCACTGATTTACACAAATTTGTGAACAATATTTGAGAGAAAAATGTCTTTTGTGTGCGTTTAAATATAGATCTTTGAGTTCAGCTCATAAATCACGGGAGCAAAAACAAAAGTGTTGCGTTTATGTTTTGGTTCCGTGTAATTATTGCGTTAGACAGGTTTCTTTTATTAAATAAATAATCCTTCACTGGTCAAAATAAATGATCATCATGGCCCAACATTGCCAGCAGGCCACCAGTTGACAAGCACAGACTATGGACAACATTTAAATTGGTTTAAACAATAATTTAAGTCCATGCTAAATTTAAAAAGTGCAAATGAGGATGATTCTAGTTTACTTCCAAGTAAACTAGATCAATGACATGTCCCAAAAAAATGAAAAAGTTGAAACATGAGCCAATTTTTTTGGCTCAAAAGAAGCATGAGACTTAAAGATTATCATTCTGACCTGGGGCACGCAGGATTACCAAGATCATCGTATCCAGAGTCACGGCAGTCAGCGATCTTTTAATCATCACCGAAGTGTGGACAGAACCGTGAAAGAAGAGAAGGTCACATAGATCCCCGTCCTCTGATGAGCTGATTTGCACACTGAAAGGCTCACACCAAGTTTCCATTTCATTAACACAGACGATCTGCAGCGTATTATTTACTACAGACATGTGAGCATACTTGATCATAACTCTTTTAACAAAACCTGGGTACATTTTGTGTTGCAGGGCAGCCTGGTTTAGAGTCAGGATTTTTACTGACACCTGCCTTAAAAACACAATGACACCATCACACAGCCATATTGACATAGGTGACAAATATTCTGCGACAAATGTAGCAACATGGTGATAAATAAAATTCATTTACAATGAAATGGGAAACTTGGATAACAACATTTTGATTCACATGGCAGAAAATGCAGATTTATAGACTAATCTACAAAATGCAGCCACATCTCCATCTTCTGTGGTTGGGTCGTGGAGGCAACAGGTCTATGAGAGAAACCCCTTCAACCCCAAGGTGTTCCCAGGCCATAGAAGATACACCATCCCTCCAGCAAGTTTTGGATCTGATTTGAGGTCTCTTCCCAGGGTTGGTGCTCAGAAGGCATCCTAATCAGATAGTAAAACAACCTCAACTGGCTCCTTCTGATGCAGAAGAGCAGCAGCTTTACTTTGAGAACCAGATGCCGAAGCTCCTCGCCTCAAGGCTGAGCCCGGCCACCCTACGAAAGAAGCTCATTTTGGCTGCTTGTATCCAGGATCTTGGCCTTTTCCTCATGATCCAAACCTCAGGATCATGTTGGTACGTACTTTGTCGACAGACCCGTGAACTCTTTCCTCACCACACCGTCTGAATCAATGCTCTCAGAGTTCACAGAGTCAAAGAGCTCCTGCAGTCCCAAGACATTTTGTAAAATTTAAATTAAAAGGGTTTCTGTTCGAATTATGACCAAAAAGTTGATTACTTCAGGATTTGTCCTTTCAGTTACTGTTTTCTTGTACTTTTCATTGATGACCCGTAGAGTTCACAAATTAAAACCAGTTGTTTAATTGCTATGCATACTATTTATGTCACCATTTGATATGTTTTGTTTACATATTTGGTTTACAGTATATATTTATGAATGCTGATTTGTTCTGTAAGTTGCACCATGGAGGAACCATTGTTCAGTGCCATGTTGCGCTGGAGACAATTTAAGTTGTTGCAATCCACCTCCAAGAAAGCATGTGCAGCAGGAAAAGTTTCATGATCTGCCTAAAGGTTTAAGAGGTTGCATTGCCCATTTTCTAGAATACGTACATACGTACAACGTTCTAGAATTGCGCCACTCGGGGTGGCCTGCACGTTGCAATAGCTCTGTTACGTTCATTCTGATTTATTGCTTTTGAAAATTTTAATTCCTCTTTTTCTGGATGTAAATTGTTTGTTAAAGATGATTATTTCCTCAGGTATCGGATGCTGTGCAGCTGGAAGGATTTTTACTGAAAAGTTTTTTACTTTTGGGCATTTATTATGATGCGTAACCATGACAACAAGGTTGATGTTTTTTTTTTTACAACCAGGAGCAGATGATTAACATCTCAAAAGCTCAAATATCTCAATTACAGCCCCATCCCACATGAGTCGAAAAGAAGGTACCGTGGATGAATTCCTGTCAACGTGGTGATGGTGCTCGAGTACCTGACCACCGAGATCCTGGAGCTGGTGAGAAACTCGGCTTGTGGCAGCAGGAGGAACGGGATCGTCCCCCGACACCTTCAGCTGTCTGTCCGTGGTAATGAGGAACTCTGCAGACTGCTGGGAGGAGTGACCGTCGCTCAGGGAGAAATTCTGCATTTGGGCAGTCCCACTGCCCAGGAGGACTGAGAGGCTCGCCAGATCTGACAGCAAGCTGGATCCAGGTGGATGGATCATATCTGTGGCCAGATTCTTCAACTTCACTGCAGGAGATCCTTCCTGCCCACAGCTATCAGCATCCATAACAACTCTTGAATGAGACCAGGATGATGAGCTAGAATAACACTTGATTTCCCTTTGGGATTACCTTTTGGAATTGAATTGAATCCTTGTGATGATTTACTTTTGTTCCAGCTGACTCAGTCCAACCCTCTTTGGTTGTGTGCAGCCAAGGAGGTATGTTTATTTGTGTGTTTCATTGTGCATATTTGTAGTAAATTTGTGTGCAATATATGAATACGTATATTTTGTACATTATGTATTTTGCGCAGTTCGGCGGTGGATTTGATGACCATGAAGAGTGACTTAAGTGCTGTCCAGTTGAATAAATTCATCAATAACAGAAGAACTATATGGTGTTGTCCATTTCCTGGAGGGAGTGATAAACTGGTTCCATGAAAACACCTTGGCTTCTATTCAAGGCGAAAATGCAATCACATATTGGATTTAAAATTATATTTTTCCTTCAGCAACGCAGCTAAGATGGTTCCAAGCCAGGGGTCCTGTAGAAGGCTACATTACAAACAAAAAAAAGACCCAACAACATGTCAGTCCATGGTGAGTTTGTTCAGTGAAACTCCACTGTACTGGAAAATGCTGCTGGGGCTCGTGTTACCTTCCAGCTCACTTGGAATTGCTGCATTTAAGTCCCGTATGAAAGTTTTTCACTTGCAAACATCCTTTTTTATATTAACACCCATAAATCTGTTTATGTGAGAAAAACCATTAGCACCTAAAATAAATCAATGGTGTGATGCCTACGAGGGAGTTCAGCCTGACAAGTTGAGCAGCACTGCTGCTTCACAGGTGACCTCACACTCCACAAAACAACCTATCGAGCTCAAACGTGATCTATTTAAGCTGCTACAGTTCCTGCCTCTCTCTGCACGCCATAGATGCCACTGTTGTTGCCACAAGCTGCCGGCACAAACTCTGCTGCTTCTCGCTCCTGTTGAGTCATTCTACTAGCCCTGCATCCATCCATGAGCTCCAAGGTCAATGACCCTCTCATCACTCCAGGCAACAGTCCGAAGTTTTTACCTCAACATTTAAACATACTCACATGAGCTACAGTCTTTGTCTGTGGTGGGATGCTCTGTTATTGGGTAATTTTCATCTTTTTTTTGGTTGGGGGGGGGGGGGGGGGTTTTGGGG
>JARVGS010001283.1:17155204-17168830 GCA_031762315.1 Hypsolebias antenori
GGCAGCTCTCAGTTCGGACGTCCTTCACAAATAATCAAAACATTGATCGTATGGATTTCAGGCCATGGAGCTCCTCCCCTCCTCGTGTTCAATAAATAATAACAGTCATAATAAGAGATCAGAGGTAACTTGTTCTCTTTCTCCATCACCTACAAGTCAGTCTCAACGGCAGTGATTTTTTTTTGGTTATATCTTTCTCCTGCACATTGGTCAAAAGTTTCAATATTCTTCATTTTGGTTTGTCTGAAAGTCACTGTGATCGTCGTCGTGTAGCCCTCATCTACTATGATAGCAGAAAAGTGGCATTGTGCGCTTGCAGTTGAGACATGTGGGAACTACCGTATGTATTGTTTTTAAACTGGGGGAAACACCAGAGGACAGTATGGTATGCACTGCACACCATGAGGGAGGGCCACGGGGACCTGGGAGCTAAACAACACTGTAGAGTTTAACGGGAGTAACTTTCCACACCAGAATGAATGTAAGGAAGCAACACATCCTCGACGTTTAAAGGAATTTCCTTTAGTCCCCTTCCATTCTGTGTTCATGCATTGCACTATGTTAGGTACTTTTCAAGGTGCTCCAGCAGACGCACAAGTGCTTGAAGTACAAAATAATACAAACGTATATGTTTGCTTTAGCTCTGTCGGTGTTCAGTAAAAACTCAGAGCATTTCAGCCATGAGATGTCAAAGCTGCACTTTGATTTGACTCAGCTCTACTCTCTCTTCTAACAGGTGATATCTTCTGCTGATAAAATCCCCTCAACCTGACGGGGTTACAAGCTTGTTATTATTAAGGTGATAACATAAAACTTGCTGTGACACAGAGTCAGGTCGAAAATCTGTTTCATCTACAAGAACATCCCCATAAACTGAACATCTGCTGCCAGCTGTGGACTCAGAATGTGTTGGAGACGGTTTCTGCAGGAAAGTATTTTTGGGACCAAAATAATGCTGACGGACAAAAACAAGAGCAAGCTGAGCCAAGCGTGAAGACAGAAGTACCATTCAAGCACTCGCATTATTAAATGATGCTATGACCTTCTGTAAACTCATCATGTCCCTGTTTAAGTATCATTACTTTCACATGACTGGTGATTTGACTACATTAAACTTTGAATTGGTCACAAACGAACAAGTACTGCAGATAATCCTTCACTTCCTAACATTTACTCAGCCGAATCAAAATACTTGATAAACTCATGTATGTGAATTAAATCTACTTTTTGTTTTGAAGATTAAACATATTGTATATTTCTGTAGCTGTATGTTAAAGTGTTTACAATGCCGTTCAGTCCTAATTATCACGTAATATAAAAGTATCGCAGAGCAAAGAAAAGCATCTAAATAGATTAACATGTTTAGAGACACAAACGGTACTTTCACTTTATTAAACCCCATAAATGTGTTTGAATCGTCGTTTCGAGCACCTGAAGTTTGTGTTTTTATGACTCGAGAACAAAAAGCCGTTTGCTCCTTTGTCACAATTTCATATCCTGAAAAAAATTAGTTTACCACTTATAATAAGAAATAAAGGTCAAAATGGCACCTGCCAGCTTGATTTCTATGTACGTGCAGTAATTTAATTACAATTAAAGCCTTAAAACTGTTGAACACAGATTTGTAGCTGAATTGTCTGAGATTCCTTTATTTTTTGTCAAAGTTTATTTAAGATTTGTAGATTTGGTTGAGTTTGTTTTAAGTTTGAACAATCAGTTAATAATAAAAGTTTATGTGGCGTAAAACTTTGTTTTTGTCTTTTCAAACTGGATAATGGTAAAAATGATGAGTGTAAAATGATTCTGTTTTATGCTGAAATTGTAAATTCTTTACAAAATTTTTTTTTTTCTATTTAATAAATTAGCAATAAATATTTTATGTTGAATGAACACATACTCTTGTACTGTCATAATTTTTGTATTGTGAGAATGCTTATAAAACATTTCTCAGCAGCTTTGTGCTAATTTCAGCTGTTTTCATCAGTTGTCATTGCAGCTCGTTTTTAGGCATCTTTATGTTAATTTGAGCTGCTTTATTTCCTGTTTTTTATTTTGCTAATTCCTGACCTTTGTTATTTTTTTGAATACTTTCAACTGTTTATGTTCCTTTAGCCTCTTTCTGCGTACTTCAGTTGGCTTTTTTAACCTTTTCAGCTACCTTTTTTCTAATTTCAGCTTTTTTTTTCCTGCTCATTTTAGTTTCATTTTTTCTCAGTTCAGTTTTTTGCAATATGTTCAACTTATTCTGATCATTTCTGTCATTTGTTTTCTCTGCTTTCCTCATTTCCTGCATTCAGCAAACATCAGCTGTTGAAATTCAGCTCGTGTTTAGAGAAACTTCAGCCTGGGTTCAGCAGCTGTCAGCAAAACTCATTCAATGAGGATTCACACTGCATTTTAGCAGGAAATGCAGTTGCTCTAGTTAACTGAATTTTACACATTGTAGCATCCTCACACATCAGGATATCATTTTTTGTTTTTGTTGTTTTGTTTTCTATCGGAGGACTTCCTGCAGGCTGCAGTCTCATTTGACAGGCTGTGAGGGTTTCTTCCTGTTTCAGGCAGTTTCTCAGGAATCTCAGCTTCTCTGGAAGAGATTTTTGCTGATGATCAACTGATCCTACACATCCTGTATCTCCCATCAGATAGACACGAGTTCAGAGCTGTATTTCCTTTGTCATAAGATCTAGTAACGGAATCAGGGAGCTAAAAACGACTCATTAAAGCAACACATTTCAAAGATGGCTGCAGTCTTTCTCACGGTTGAAGACGTATAGTTGGTGAATGTTTGTTTATGCCTGGGTTGCCAGGTGAGCTGTTCGGTGACACCTGCCTGACCTGAATGTCTTCACGGCCTCTACCTACACCAGGCCGTTTACAGCAGTTTCATATCACAAGTCTGTCTTCATTTGGTGTAGGGTGTTTTAATTTAGTTGACTCAGACTATCTGACGTGCATTTCTTAAATGATGTTGTCTTCACAGTATTCTAATTTTTTTGGAAAGGGTCTGTACTTTTAAGAACTTTTCAACATTTTGTCATGTGAAAAATACAGAGTATCAAAGTTCATGCTCTATAATCCAAGGGGAAAAAATCCAGCAAAGTTAAATCAGGTCTTGATGGTTTCTTTGTGTTGAATTATTAATAGTACTGTATAATAATCATTATTAATAATTACTGAGCATGAACTTTGTTTTGAACCACTTTGGCTATGGCTGCCTCAGAGGAGTCGACGGGGGAGAGGGTGGACTCCAGAAACCATCTTAGCACCAGCAAACTGGTTGACAAGTGAGTTTGTTGCTTGTGGGACTGAGTTTATTGTGGCTCCTCGGACTGATGAAGTCCTTTGCATGAAGGACCAAACGTTTCAGAACAAAGAAACAATCCAGAGGACGTGACTAAACTTTGTTGCACAAACAGAGAATTTTACTTGGATTTTATGAGACAAACCAACACAAAGACTCAAGTCTTTCTTTCATGGTGTTCTCGCAGCTTTTCCATAAAGGACAGATTTGTGGAGCTCACAGCTAATAGCTGACAGCTACACTCACCTGCACCGTGGATCTGCAGCTCCTTCAGAGGTACCGAGGACTTCTTGAGCTTGGACATGAACTTCACGACTGCTTCTCAGATTATTGTATTGTCAGTTCAGGTGGACGGCCATGTCTCAGAAGGTTTGCAGTCGTTTGCTGTAATCGTTCTTCTCAGATGGATTGAACAGAGCTTAAATGTTTAAAGCTTGGTATGTTATTAACAGTGCTTTAAACTTCACAACATTCTCCCCTTCTTGTCAGGTGTGTTCCTTGGCCTTCATGATGCTGTTTGATGAGTCATGTTTTGTAACAAACCTCTGAGGCCTGACTGAAGAGGGTTTAATACAAATTTTAGCTGTTTTCTCTTTTGTCCTAAAAAGGTGAAACAAGTGGAACATTTATGGACATTTCTGTGAAAGTCGGTTTAACACGTCAAACTGAACGGCATCATTTAACACGTTTTAACTTCCTGGTATATATTTCATAGAAATAAATAAGTTAATTAAAAAAACAATTATGTTATGCACCACGCCGGTACATTGGGAACAAGGAAAAACTTGCTCATCGACTAAAGTCACACAGAGCACGAGGAACATCTGAGAAGAGAAACTGATGTTAACCTGACTCAAATCAATCAGAACAAACTGTCATGGAAGTGCTGCTGACACGTTAAAGACAAATGTTCAAAACTAAATTCCACACGTATAACACTTGGATACCTTTTATTTTTCAGAACACTTTTTCATTTAAAATCTTGTGTTGATAAGCAGCTCTTTCAGCTGCATCGTTTTTTATATGAAGGAATGTCCAGTGTCCTCAAAAATGGCTAAAAGTTGGTTAAATTGACAGATTTTGAGCTAAAATTTGATGTTTAGTGGCCAACCCTAGCATGTACTTTGAACTCCTAACATATTGCATGACTTTTTGTTTAAAACTTTGGCACGTAAGACGATGAGTGATTAGCATTAGTGATGGCAATTCTTCAAGGAATGCTAGTCTTCTAATTAATATGATGTAACGCCTTCTTTAGAAATCCAGGCTCAGTCCTCAGAAGGATTTTATTGGCTTGGACTACTTCAGTCCATCTAGTCCTAACAGTGAAGCACAGAGGTGGGAGGTTGATGATGTGTGGCTGATTAATACATCAGCTGACAAGATGGCTCTGAGCTATGAGACACTCAGCAGAGGAGGAATATTTCTGCATGTTCACGATCTAAAGCACGCTGACAAAACCACTTAAGTCTAATGACGATGAAAAGAAATGAAAACTAAAACCTGTTAATTATGTTGCCTAACTTGAATACAACCGAGTACTTCTGAGGTATTTCAAAGATAAAAACTGAGGTACATACCACAGCTCATCCAGCTAATAACGACGCAAAGAAAACCGAGTTATTACGAAACACAACTGATGGGAAACAACAAAAAGATTAGAAGTAAAGCTGCTGTCTAAATGTTCACATTCATGTTGCTTCAAAGGTTTAAAACAGGGGTCTTCAATCTGCGGCTCTGGAGCCACATGCGGCCCTTTGTAGCTTTTACTGAAACATGAAATTAATATTTATAACCTTAAAAGACTCATTTTAGCAGTTCTCTCATTCAGTTTCCAGCTATTTTTTTATTATTATTATCTATTATTATTATTATTTGTGACATAATTATGCTAATTAGTAAAAACAAGTATCAGTTTGCCCAAATGCCCTGTTTTAATAGCATAAACAGTTAGTAGCTGTAAGTGCAGTTTTACAAACGTATTACTCTGTTAAAGTTAGTGAAATCAGGCGTTCCACAAAAAATTCCGAACAGTGAGGTTTCGAAGAGTGCACCCAATAAAAGTTTAATAAAAGAATCAGATGTTGATTAATAAAAGTGAGTTACAAATAACAAACTGTCCAATTGTTTGTTTGTTTTTTTGCAAATTTACTGGGATGCAAATTTATGTTTTACCATATTATCATTTTTTTCTTACAAATACATTGTTGACTCACTGGCCTCTAAAATCCAGTTACAGTAGTCCCTCGCTACTTTGCATTTCATTTATCGCAGATTTGCTTCATTGCGGTTTTTCAAAGTAAGCTTGGACATGACACAATTGGCTGATTGATGGATGAGCCATGGATTGTTTACTAATTATTTTAAACGAATTTGCAACGTGTGCAGCCCACAAGTGAAGGGAAAGCTTCCTCCTGCAGCTGATCAGCTGATCTCCTTCTCTGCCACGAACACTCATTTTTCCTGCTGCAGCTTTGTGAAGGGTTAACCCTTTGCTGTCCAGATGCACCAATCGACTTTTGTCTTCCAACTTAAAATCAAATCGTAAAAATCTTCATAATCACAAAATATAAAAGTGTTAAAACATTGTTTTTAATTATTTTAGAACTTCTATGTTCAGTTGTTTAAGTGTAGTTGATCAAAAAATACATTTCTGCTCCGTGCTGCAGAGCTGGAGCTGTGTGACATCCCTTTGATGTCCTGCTGCACTTCTCTTCTCTACAATTTAAATTTAAATACTGTAATATTTTAAATAAACAATCCATGCTGTATGGATTGTCTATTTAAAATGTTACATTATTTAAATTTAAATTGTTTATTTAAGGAGGGAGATTGGGAGTAACAGGTGATGAGTGTGATAACAGCCTGGCACATGCCATGACAAAGTTCACTGAACTTGAACTGAACTTGAACTTGGACTACTGTTTCCCTACTTTACAGTTTTTCACTTATCGCGGGTGGGCGTCGGCCCTAACACCCGCGATAAACGAGGGACCACTGTACTGTAAATTTAATCAAAAAGGGCAACGCTAAAGTATTTTTCTTTGTCTTTGTCCTAAAATATGAGCAAATGTCAGCAGTTTATTAGTTTTTTTGTCACAACGTAACACACTAGCTTTATACATTTAAACCAAACCTAACGTAGAGTTGTGTTTTTCAGTTTTTCTCTGTTTTAATCTTCAAGTAGGTTTTGTGGCTCTGGACACATTTTATTGGGAAAAGAGCAAAAACTTGCAAAGGTTGCGGACCTCATGTTTAAATAATCCAATAATACAAGTTGATCATATATGACACATGTAAGCCACACAGAGGATGAGTTCATTTACTATTTTTAAGGAACAAATACTTGTTCAAAATCCACATGTGATGTGTGCTTGTTGTTCTTTCGGTCTCTTATCAGTCGCTGCTCAGCTGTTTTGGTTGATGGTGGTGATCATTGTCACTCAGGACCAGAGGCACAGGTGATCAACGCTCTGTTTCCACGTTGGGCTTTTCTTTAGCTCATTCTTTAAACCACTGGGTAACTTTTGTATTGAAAAATTCAGCTTGTGAAAAACTTCATCCCTAACATTTTAAGCAGGTCAGAGAGTACATGAAGAAGCACATTTTATAGTAAATGGTTGATTTGACCAAAAAAAAAATGTGATGAATGATAAAACGAGGCGTGAACTCAGTTTCCAGAACAGAAAACACAATTTGTCATGATCAGCAGACACTGTTATTCACTTTTCTTTTTTTTTTGAAAGGGTCAGCCTCCTCTGTTACTCACCTAATAGATTATAAGAAATCTGATAGTTATGTTTCTTTAAATTATGGTAATATAAATCCCATTATTGTTGCCACAGATGGGCCGGTCGTTGGAGCTCGTGTTGCGTGTTGATGGGTGCCGCAGGGTGAGGCATGCCAGGAATGTGCAGCATAGACTGAGATCAGCAGGAAAACAGGCAGAGGGCATTTTTTATTTCCAAAACTTAAAGATGTATTTCTAAAGAAATAATTTGATTTATGAACACAAAAAAAAACATATCCAGTAAAATCAGGAACCATTCATCCATTTACTTTTACCTGCTTCTTCTTTTCCAGGTCACGGGGGTCAGTAGTGGCCATATCCATCTGTCACTGTGTGAGAGGCGGGGGCAGGTCTCCAGTCCATCACAGACAAACAACCATTCACTCTCTCACTCACACCTACAGGGACAATTTAGAGTTACCAATCAGACTACCATGCATGTTTTTGGTCTGTGGGAGGAAACTGGAGAACCTGCATAAAGCCCATGCATGCACTGAGAGAAAATGCAAAGTCCACCCAGACGGGCCCCCTGACCGGGATTTGAACCGACGACCTGCTCGCTGAGAGGCAGCAGCTATACCAATTGTACCACCATGCCGCCCACTCAGGAACCACTTTAAAAATGTCTGTGAAACTCACAAGCATCTACAACTGATTAACTTTTGGAGTCAATCACGTTCAAAGATGGCTGTTGGTGTTAATTGACCTTTTAAAAAAAACACAAAACAGCTATAACACATTCAGTTTTACAGATATGATAGTAGCTGAGTCATTCAACCCATGCTCTGAGTGGCTTCAGCTCTGTCATTACTCAACAAACCATTTTGGTCTAAGACCCAGGTTACACAACGATGTTTGAGTAAAACCATAGTGTTTGTGCTGCGTTCAAGACGTCTGTGAACACGACACCAGCGCTCGTCTCCTCCGAAACCGAGGCGTTTTGAGTCCAGGTCTTAAAGTGAAGGGTTTTGGAAACACATGGTATCATTTCAAGGGAAAACAAAACTTACATCTGCAGTTAGTAGTTTTTCTGTTACAACGGTAACAATGGTCGATAGCAGAGCGCTGTTGTTCTTCCTTCTCGAAGGACCCAACCACATCCCAGGTTTTCAAAAGAATGTTCATGTGTTTAATATTTTGGATGTAACCGATTTTATGTTCGAAACTGAAATTTGCACGTGTCATTGAAAAAAAAAATTGTCCAAATAATACACAAATCACAGCGCCATCTACAGACCTGGCATGGAAACTACAGCAAATTTAACAAGCACAACTTTATTGTGTGATTGTGACTTTTTCTAACTCGGCTTCGTAAAAACCTCTAATGTTTCCAGAGAGAGTTCTCGTGTAAACCGAGTCCAAAACTCTGGCTTGAAAGGCGACGGATGACATATTCCTTCATGAATGCTTCAGTCCACAGAACAGTCTTTATTTTACAGTCTGTGGCGTCCGCCGTCGCCTTTTGTGAAACCTTTACCTCCCACGGTGCTTTTGTGTGACTGATGTTCAAAAACACGTTTGTTCTCCCGCGTGTCAGGGAACAAACGTATCGAAACAGATTTGTTTTGGCATGAAGCCACAGCTTCAGTGTTTGCTGCAGGACCAGCTCCAGTATCCATGGTGGTACGCCTCTAATCCAGAGGAACCAGATCTGCGCAGCATCAACATGTGTACGTTTCTTGTTTTGCTGCTTTACATGAATACAAGTGAACATTCTTTCCACGGGCGGGACTGAGTTTCCAGATTTTGGCTTTCCAGACACAAGTGTTTGAGCTGGACGCTGATTGGCCAATAGCTTTGGGTGTGTGTTGAGTTTAGAAATTGTTGTGTTTGTTCTCATTGTTCACCAGGTTCAAGGTGTTTCCATCTGCCTCCAGGGGTTTCCACGTATGTAAGCATATGTTTTCAAGGCTTGGACATCACAACAAAAACAAAAATGCGTGGCTTCACTAGTTATGCAAGAAATAATTCAGGTCTGGGAGTGGAGAGAAACCCACACATCCTCCCGATACGTCAGCACTAAAAATACCTCTCCTTATGAAAATATGTAGGTTGTGCTTAGGTGGTGATGACACTGATGTGTTTTTGCAAAGTCCCATCTGAGTGAGGAAACCCTTATGAGGAAATATCAGCTCTCAAAGTGCAATACCATTTGAATTCCTTTTTTGGAAAGAACTATTTTGTTGACTTGATGGTATTCATATTTGAAGTCCACTGACTAAAAATGACCCCATGGAGCCACAGCCTCGAGGAGGTAGAAGAGGGAAGTAAATTTACGAAACACTTTCCTGCAAGACTCAGTTTTCTGTTGAAGAGCTGACAACGCTTCATCTTACGATCAGTCAAGACGTTTGAGAACTCTGTCATCGTGTCACGGCCTGTTGACTTTGTGTCAGTTTAAGGCACTTGAACCACTTATTCTCACACACGGAGTTTTCTTTGTTGTTTTGATAAGAAATCATGTTAAACCTTTGCAATTTTTCACAATTAAAATGCTCTTTTCTTGTAAATAAAACAGTTTTGTTATTGATCATTTATTGTAGATGAACATCTTTCACTTAAAATTTGAGATTTCAATTTTTTTATTTTTTTTTATTTACCTAAGTATCCAAACTTCAAAAAGTATGGACATTTAAGACATAATAATTACAGTCTGAGCATTTTGTGAATTAATACTTGTTGCCTGCCACCTTTTAGACCAGGATGTTTTACTAACATGATATTATGAGACAAGATCTGTTAATGCTTGGAGTATGCGGTGAATGACTCTCAGTCACTACCATGACTTAATTATAACCATTATTGTACTGGCCGATGTTGATGGACTGTGGTAGCCATCTTAAATTGGCTTGACTCTAACACTTGATCAGTGTAATGCTGAGTGTTTTATTAAAATCACAATACAGTATACCACACACTTGAATATTATATTGGGATTACAGGAACGGTTCTAAATTGGTTTCAATCATATTTATCTGATATATTCCAATTTGTAAATTTAAATAATGAATCTTCATCATACACCAAAGTTAGTCATGGAGTTCCTCAGGGTTCAGTGTTTGGATCAATACTCTTTCTTTCTTTTTCTTTCTTAGAAGCAGATGGCCACTTGTCCTGAGCCTGGTTCTGCAAAAGGTTTCATACTCACGAGGGAGTTTTTCCTTTCCACTGTCGCCTTCATGCTTGCTCAAGATGAGAGTTCTGCGATGAAGTTAAATTCAAAGCAGTCTGCTCCTCAAATAAACAGCGTTAACTTATTTTTATTTATATGAATGTTTCTGTTCAGTGCCCTGAGACGACTTCTGATGTGACTTGACTGTATATAAATAAATTGAATTGAATTGAAAATATATCCAGTCATATGAAATATTTTGCTAACAGATAACGTTTAGTTATTGGCCAAGTTTAAAAATATATGTACAGTATTGTGCAATCAGATATATTGCAGTGTTTAAGTTAAGGATAACGCTCAGCTACTACCCCACCAAATTTGAGTTCAGTATCTGTAAAGTTGGCTGAGCTAGGCCTATATTTATTTTTGTGTTTGCCGAGGGTGCATCACTGTGGCTGGCAGCCATCTTGAATTGGACTGACTGTAAAAGTTAATCAGTTGTAGGCAAACAACCAGTGATGTATTTCCAGAGAGTCGTTAAAATCTTATCAGGTGGTTTATAAGATGTTTTGATCACAGAAACAGGCAAAAACTTTCATTCCTTTCATGTGTAGGCAATAATAATACTGTAATAAAAAAAATGCTGCTTACTTTAAAGCACTGAAGCCCAAAACATTTCAGCACAACTTTAAAATAATCTCTCAGGTGGTACATAATTTAAGATTTTATCTCTCATACTGGAAGAAAAGTTATAATGGAAGTAAACTACATGTTTCTAACTCGTTCAGATGTCTCGGTCCCAGACGTGCACATATAAGCAAATATTTCACCCACCAGTCTGCTGTCTAATCTGTGGATCAGTGTGTCTGAATGTGGTCACTTCATAATGGGTTTGTTTGTGGGACACAAAGCAGGATGGGTTAGGTGTGTGTAGGAGTCACATTCCAAATGATCGTTCAATCGTTAAACACCCCACAGAGACCTAAAATGTAATTGCATTCTCACTCGGTGATTCATTAGCTTGACTATGTTAATTAAAAACTCAATCTCTTCAGATAAATCTCAACTGAATTTCTTCATGTTGTGTCTCAAACTCACTTCGCTTCATCCCTTGTGTGCAGCTCTGAGCTGCAGTTTGCGTTCCTGCAGGCTTTAATGCTTTTAAAGTCTTTATGCTGTTAGAGATCTGTGCTGCGACCTCACCCAGCAGCTGTCAGCTACAAGCCAGAAGGCTCAGCGTTAACACGGTTACTTTTGCACTGTCATCTTGTTCCTGTAATTCAACCTGACATTCCCAGGCTGGTCATGCAGTGGAACAGTATTCAAATAAAGACAAAACATTTGTTTAAGGCTGTGGGAAGTAGTGGTGCAAAGGGTGCTGCAGCGCCCAATGGGCATGCATGCCCACATTCATAGTTAAAGCATTAATGAACAATAATAGATTTGTTTTTGTGCTGCACATGATTAAATTCTAATCATTTTTATACTATTGAATAATTTTGGCATATCAACCGACACCGTTGGTGGATATCTGTGTGCAAAATTTTACTTTAAACCCATGAATGTTTGTGGTTCGCAAATGTTAAACCACAAATTATCGACCCTTGATACTTCGCGGTTTGACATTCGCGGACTCACTCTTTCATGGGTTTTTACGACACATGATTGTCAACTTTAATATTACTCACATGGTTGGGGCGGATAAAAAGTTAACAGGAGCAGGACAAGAACAAAAAACAAAAAATACTTCAGACAGACACTGCCATTTTGTAGTTTTCTTTCAATAAGCCTATAAGGCAAGTTGAACAGCACGGTGGTGCAGTTGGTAGAGCTGTTACCTCTCAGCAAGCAGGTCACCCCAGTTCAAATCCCAGTCTGGGGGCCTTCCTGGGTGGAGTTTGCATGTTCTGTCCATGCTGGGTTTTCTCCAGGTGCTCCTGTTTCCTCCCACAGACCAAAAACATGCATGTTAGGCTGATTGGTAACTCTAAATTGTCTCAAGGTGTGAGTGAGAGAGTGAATGGTTGTTTGTCCCTATGTGTCCCTGTGATGGACTGGAGACCTGTCCAATGTGTACCCCGCCTCTCGCACAGTGATGGCAGGACATGGGCACCAGTGACCCCCGAGACCCAAAAATGAAGAAATGGGCAAAGATAATGGCTGGATGGATATATGGATGGATGAATGGATCATGGATGCAACGTAAGTCAAAAGAACTGACTCAGAGCCAACAGTGTTTCCGGCCGCTGCTTTCTGCCAAAATTCAAAGAACAGCAGTGGAGGGAACACACACTAGCGGAGAAACTGGTATAGTGAAAATAGTTTTGCAACGCAAAGTCAGAAGTATCGATCTATCTACTAAGCTCAACTGACAGGACAATCGCAAATAATCCTGAAGCTGAACTCATCCTTCAAGTTGTAGTATCTTCACTCATGAGTACCCATATCAAATTTTGGACTGTATTTGGACAGTGCTTATATGGTGTTTTTCATTCTTATCAAGACACTCAAAGTGCTTTACAACACAATCTGTGCCCTCATTTACCCATGCATACAGCACTCTACTAGATCTCTACAAAGACTGATCAGAGCTTTATTACATTCATACACTGTTGGGACATACATCGGAGGGAATGAGGGGTTCAGGGTCTTGCCCAGGGACACTTTGGTATGTGACCGCTGGTGGATTTTAACCCCCAATTCTTGCACTGGAGGACGACTGCTCTAACCACTCAATCACAGCCTCCACAATTTTGCAATACTGTACAGTACATATATGTATGTTGTTAAAATTATGTATGTTTAAGAGTGTAGAACACATTGTACAATGAACAATGTAGGAGCCGTTTACACAGCACGTGCCCTGTGACAAACTGCACCTTTCTGTCTGCAGTTCTGCTGTTCATTTACACAACACTAGTAGCCCCCGAATCTAGAGGTTTTTCAACCCACCTCGCAGAGTGGAGGTTTTCGGGGGATCACCCACTGATAATGTAAGCATCAACGCAAATAGGGCCAAATGTAGAGACCAAGATGGGGTAGAGGAAGGGCAGCCGACCAAGAACCCAAAAGACCCAAGTTCGATCCCCAGCCATTCCCATAGTGTCTCTGAGCAGGACACCTCATCCCAAATTGCTCCCCGGGCACTTACATAGCTGCCCACTGCACCACCTGGGTGTATCTCAGGTGTGATGGGTCAAATGCAGAAAACTAATTATGGAATTGTATGGGAGCATATAATGATGACAACACATAGCACTTTACTTACACTTGTATAACATTGCAAGAGTGTGGGAAGGTTTTATAAAACCTTTATATATACTGTACATATGTTTTTCATTCATTCATTCAACCTTTATTTAGGCAGGTTAATTCCATTGAGCCTCGAGGACTCATTTACAAGAGAGACCTGGCTACAAA
>JARVGS010001283.1:17191381-17205937 GCA_031762315.1 Hypsolebias antenori
AAATGAAATAGCATGCATATTCTGTCTCAGTGAGCTGCAGCTTATAAAAAAAATAATAAGAAGGAAAAACAAAATGTATTTCCCACTTCATGCTTACTGCTGCTGACCAACTTTTTGGAGATGCACATTTCATTTTCCAACAGGATTTGGAACCTGCACACAGTGCCAAAGCTATCAGCGCCTGGTTTAAGGACCATGGTATCCCTGTTCTTAATTAGCCAGCAAACTCGCCTGACCTTAACCCCATTGAAAAGCTATGGGTTATTGTGAAGAGGAAGATGTGATAAGAGCTGAAGACCACTATCAGAGCAACCTGGACTCTCATAACATCTGAGCAGTCCCACAGACCGATGACTCCATGGCACACTGCATTGCTGCAGGAATATACAAGTAATAAGCAAAAGTAGCTCCATCTAGGTGTTGAGTGCTGTACATACTCATACTCTTCATGTTCATACTTTTCAGTTGGCCAACATTTCTACAAATCTTTTTTTTTTTTTTTATTATTGGCCCTAAGTAATATTCTAATTTTCTGAGTTACTGAATTTGGGGCTTTCTTTAGCTGTCAGTTATAATCATCAACATAAAAAAAAAAATAAAAAAAAAATAAACATTTGAAATGTATCGGTCTGTGTGTAATGAATGAATATAATGTGCAACTTTCTCTTTTTGAATGAAACTACTGAAATAAATAAACTTTTTCATGATATTCTAATTTTATGACCAGCACATATACAGTAGCTGTGTTTGTGGGGCGAGGTGGCTCATTTTGCGCATGCGCATTAACTTTCGCTTCGAATCGCCTTATTGTGTGACAAACAGGCATGCCTAAAAGTGAACCTCGCGCGGAACAAACAAACGGACAAAAAAAATAATAATAATAATCACAGCTAAACTAAATAAAAACACTGCAACAATTGGAAGACGCCACGCTGACCGGAAACAGCAAAACGAAGCTAAACTCAACTGTTTTGTTGATGTATTTATTAATATTTTCGCGTCTGTCCCCTCAGAGTCAAGAATTTATTTAAATCACCAGCTTGTCCTTCATTTGCATCCATCCGGAGAGACACTGGGTGCCATTCTTTAGTCAAGAACAAGGGTGGGAGTCAGAGAAGTCGAGCCCCCACTCACAGGCTTGGTCACAGACAGACATTTTGGGCCTCCGGGGTTCAGAGCAGCAGCAGGAACCACAGTTTCCTCCGTGTCAACGGAAAAAGCAGCAGGTGCATTGAACGCAGCACTGTGAGTACAGTACTGTACTCTGTCTCCAGGTTGATTTCATTTAGTCAACACCGCATTTTGTCAAGAAGTGTGTCTGTTTTAGACACTGTTTTGTTGGAACAAACGACACAGGTAAACTTTAAACAGCATTCATTCATGCTGGTAGTTTGGGTGGGATGGTTGTGTTTTGCCCATGTCTCTATGTTTGTGTCTGTTAGCAAAATATCTCACGAACCACCAGACTGTTTCTAATTAAATTGGCGTAAGTGATCGATGTATGTAAATCTACAACCGAGAGTCATGTTGGTTTGCTGTCAACTGAGTTTACAAAACAAAGAATGGCTGTAACTCGTTTTATAATCCCTCGATCATCGCGGGGGTTGCGTTCCAGACACCACCGTGATATGTGAAAAACTGCCAAGTAGGAACACTATTTATTTTAGTGTTTTTGTATATTTTAAGGCTTTATAAACCCTTCTCATACTCTTGCAATGTTCTAAACTCTTTTAACGCTCTAAAAGCAAAAGAGAGCAGACAGACTGATGCTACAGGTGCTGAGACAATCATCGCCCGGGGGCGGACAAATTGAGCTCGGCCTTGCTGCCATCAGGAGCACTGGGACATTTCCCAGTTCGGGAAATATTCCAGATGGGGTCAGGTCAGCTCATTTCGGGTCGCGCTTGATTATTCTAAATAAACAATCCACGCCTCTCACTCTGGTATCTGCTTCACTGAAGCTCACAACTCGCAGACAGACCCCACTCCACCCCTCCTTTCTTTTTCTGAGGCTGTCAGCCTCAGAAAGAGAAAGGAAGGGGCCCCCTCGATGATCACTGAGCGGCCAGGCCAACGGGAAACAGTGTGTGCAATCTTAGGTTGAAAACCCGCAAAAGAGTGAGTCCGCAAAAGTCCAACCTCGAAGTATTGAGGGACTACTGTAATGAGTAGCTAAGTTCCTGTAGTAGCTAAGACTGATGCTCAACACATATTCCGAGGGCTAATATATTGCACAAGATATTTGTTTGAAATTTTATCACTAATAATTTGCAAAGTACTGTACTATGTTGGTGTGTTAGCAAGATATTCCTCAAACCAATGGACGTAATTCAATGAGACTCAATCACTGGATGTTCATCTACAACTGATTAACTTCTGGAGCGAACTCAAAGATTCAAGATGGCCGTCACAGCTACTTGACCTTAGAAAAAAAATGAAAAATTACTAATTTAGTTTATTTTGAGGATATTGGGGCAGATAGTCGGTGTGGTCGAAATTCAAAGCCGTAATCAACACATACTACGTATCACCCTTGTTAGCAAACTATATTTTAATATCACTGGTTGAATCCCAATGAAACTCCCAGCAATATTTGGTGTAGTCAATCTACAAATGATTACCTTCAATATGGCTGCCAAATCTAATCAGCATCATTGAAAGAACAAATAGCTACAACCAAGTCAATCATACACATACTGAGCTAAAATTTGGTGTGGTAGTAGCTGAGAGTCATTCACAACACAGACCACAAGATTGTACATACACATATTTTCAAGGTTTTACTAAAACAGCTAAAACTTTGTCATTTCTCAACAAAAGAGGTTTTTAGTCTTAAAATCTTCTCATAAACAGTGGCGAGTGGTATGCATGCATTCCGTCGATGAATTTCGCGTCTTTTAACTATTTGTAGCATTTCCTGCAGTTATCTCAACACTGTCTCCTCTCCCCTCAGCCACAAAATGCTGATTTTTACATTGTATAAGAAGAAAAAGTGTGAAAATGAATGTGTGTAACTGTGAGCTGTCGTGAAGAATGCTACCCCGTGAGGGGAGGACGGCAACAATGGCGAGGGGAGGAGAGACAAAAGGCTGGCAGGAAGTGGAGAAAGAACAGGAGGGTAAACCTGTGTGGCAGGTTTTCGTCGCTGAGCTCAGTCCATCATACGAAGCTGATGGGAGGAAAAGAGACACGGGGAGGGAGGGAGAGCAGCTGATGTCACCACTGAGCGCTGTACCAGCACAACGGCTCAGGACGTGAGCAGAAGTCTCACTTTGAGAAGGTATTGATCTTCATAAAGTAAGTAGACTGATGAGCTCGTTTGTTGGAGCGCTCGTCTCTTCCTGTCTAAAAACGGTGCGTTGCCCGGGTTACACCAGTGAGAGGGTTTGCGAGCGAGCAGAACAGGTGTTTCTGTAAACTGACACTCGGGCTCACCTACACCGGAAAGCACCACTAGAAGCTGGCGTGAAAGAAAGTCCTCCACCTTTTATTAACAACAAAGGTTACGGTCACGCATGTAGCGGTTTTTATACATAACAACCATAGTTTGGGATTTAAATCTCACTTTTTCCAAAGCTGGTTTCACCTGCTGGTACTGCCTGTGTTCTGCTCCTGCAGATCAGCTCTCTGATAAGTTCTCATGGATTGTATGTAAACCAGAGTACCTTTGTCCTTATCGCCTTTTATCCTGTCTGCTGATGCCTAAATCCACCCACACTTGTTTTTTAAAAAATTATGATTATTTTGATCAGTGGCTGTCTAGTTCTGTCTCCATGGGACCGATACGCTCTGCACAGACATGGTGATTCAAAGCATTGTTTTTTGCTGAGTGGATTGCTGTTAGAGGAGTTTTTCCAGTTTTAGATTCGGGTTTAGCTGACAGGTAGCCTTCAGAATGTTGCTTGTGTAAACAGACGTCATGATACGTGTTGGGAGCCGAGAGTTTCTCACTTATTGTGCGTTTTCAGCCAGTGTGATAGGGAGCACAAGGAGAGCAAGGACTTTTGATTATTTGATTATTTTTGTATCTTGTATCATTCTTTATGTCTGGCTTCACATTATGTTTCCATACAGTCACCACTGTGATCCTTTTTGACAATTTTGAGCTAATCAGGAAGACGTATATCGCATGATCTGTTCTCAAAATGGAAATGTGTGTGTTTTTAGGTTTGGCAGACAATGGGAAGTTCAGTGTCAGGACCCGAGGCTTGTTAGTGCAAGGAATCCTAACAACAAAGCGGATACTTTTCAGGAATATATCTGTTTTGAATGGAGTTATTTTCTGTGAAAACCATAACTGGACACTGTAATCAATCATTTGGAGTGTTTCTACAAGTGCAGCCTGAAAGACTGGTGATTGGAATCAGTTGGACATCAAGATCACTTTTTTATCCTTTTGTGGGGACCTAATATTTGACAAATCAAAAACTTTTTCTGCATTTAGAAAAAAAAAATGGACTTGTCTGTGCTTCCTTCAACGAGTGAAAACGGCACTCGTTTCACCGTCCGCTCAGCCAGCTCTCCCTCTTACACGTTCACTCGCAGGTCAGGCATCAGGAGAAGGGAGACGCCTGAAGCTGCTGGAGAACGAGAGAAACGTGGGACAAGCGTAGGCACAAACAATTCAAATAATGATGGGAACGAGAGATTCAAAGATCAGCGTGAGGAGAAGGATGCGTCAGGCTGTCGACTGACATCAGAGTTGGACCAAAATGGCACGGTGGACAAAACAACCCTGGAGAATAGCACATATGTTGGTGTAAACTCTGCAATTGAAAGACGTGGGAGAACAGAGTGGAGATCCAACCTGCCAAGTAGAAGTCAGAGTTTTGAGTGGAGACCAAGAACAAGAAGTCCTGTTCAGTGTCCCAGAACTGACTCGTCCATGCTGTCATCCAAAAGAGAAGCTGACTTCAGTAAAAACACAGGAGGTTTAAAGGAAAGGACAGCACTTGAGATCAACATGACGGGAAGGGTGGCATCTTCTCTGCTTCAAGACAGTAGCCCTGTGAATTATAGTAGCCTGACTTTGGACGAAGCCAGCAAGGTAAAGTCTCTCCCTTCTAGGTTTAGGTCAGAGTATGGCTTTGACTCGAGGTTCACAGAGACTTCGTTTGGGCCCAAAGGGGTTCAGAGTATCCAAGAGCGGATACAGAAACTGTTTGAATCAGCTGGTGAGAAGACGACAGGAGGAACCTTTCCCAGGCGGTTCTCAACAGGAGATAACTGCAGTCCGGTGCAAACCAGGGTGTCATTTATCTGGCCTCAAAAGGACGCCAACACTTCGGTGTCTGACACTTTGGTGTATCCTGAGATAAAAAAGCCTAAAGGGAAATCTCCAGTGAAGCAGTGGCGAGGATCATTCAGCAGCAAGTATTCAGAGGACGTTAACTGGAGTAAGGACATGATGGAAATGGGTACAAAGTCACTGGATAGAGCAAGAAGCAGGAACACTGTAGCAGCTCACATCAACTCTCTCAGGGCTACAGGAGAGATTTTTGGAACTGTACAACCCAAAACGATTTCAGAGTACAGAACCGGACAGCTCAGAGGACTGGAAAAGAACAAAGAAAAAGCTGAAGGCGCAATAAAACAAACCAAACCCAAGAGCGTTATAGATGACGAAGATGTGTTCGACACAAGCCCTCAGATGATCACGCTGAAACCCTCCGAGGAGAAGAAGCTGCCAGACACGGTTCCTTCTTCAGCCAGCGTTAGAAATAAGATCAGTCAGTTCGAGGCTCTGACACAGAAAGCCACAAATGAAGTCCAGGCACCGAGATGGACATTTTATGCGCCGACGCAACTCTACAAGGCCCACGATGGGGTGAAGAAGAGCAGATCGGCGAGAGAAATACGTGAACGGGGAGATAAATGGGAGGGAGGGAATGGGAGAGAAAACTGCAGGAAGCTTGGACCAGAGAGGTCGTTATCAGTGGACGAGGTTGGACTAAGATTAGAGAAGATGGAGACAGAAGGAAGAGATTCAGTTGACACAGGCTTCTCTGAGGATTTTGATAAATATTCCCGACTCAAGAAAACAATGCACATTCCTCTCGATGAAGGAACTCAACGGCGCAGAAGAATGTTTTATTTTGGGCCTGATAAGTTCGAAAACTCAAGCCCCGAGGACTCGAGCAAGGAAGAGGCAACAAGCAACAGCATGCCGCCCCCACATCCAGTCCCTGTGCAGCCGCAAAGTGCAATTCGTTCTCCTGTTAGTGATGATGATGTTACTCCAACAAACACCCCTGATGGATTTTCTTTTATTTTTCCTGCTACACAGACAGAAAAAGCCCTTGCGGTCGCAGACAATAAAAACAAAAGCACTTCTGTTATCATGCAAGAAGATGACATGGTCTCTCCCCTTCTGCCTGCAACTTCCTCCCACAACAACGTCTCAGATGTTTGTACAACACAAGAGGAGAAAACCACTGAAACAGACTTTCCCTCTTTTCTTCCTGCCACTATCTCCAAACGCAGCACATCGGACGTCTTCTATCCAGAAGCTAAAACAACTTACCCGAAGGGGAAAAAGCAGCTGTTGGACCTGAACGCATGGGTGGCAGGTCTGGACCCAGAGTATAAAGGCTGGAACGAGTACATAGGTCATTACGAGGATGACGATGAAAGCACGCAGAAAGATGATGATTCAAACTACGATTCAGACTCTGGGGATTCATCTGTGACCATCACCAGTAATAAGAGCCAATCAGATCGGAAGAGTTTCAGTCTGAGGTGGGTAACTGTTAGATCAGAGGTCATCTTTAAAGCAGCTTGTTTTTTTTTCATCTTCAGTTTCTTGCCATTAGTCTTGCAGAGCTGTGTAACTTTTCCGGCGTTGAATATGAATCGGATACGGACGCCGATGAGTGGGAGCAACACAACCGGCGCACTGCCTCAATGAGCTCGGACATGTCGGCCTTCTCCTGTGTGTCTTTGATGCCCGCCGAGGAGCTCGACAAGCTGCTGGAAGACGTCAAGGATCTGGGGGACGAAACTCTGCAGGTTCAGTGACAACATGGCAACTTTTACTGTTTCAGCCAGTCAATAATATTTCATAGTCCATTTCAAAGGCCCATCTTTGCTTATTAGTATGCATTTTATGATGAGCTATACCGGTAATCAAAATACATTATATGTAATGTACACTACATTCTCTTAAACAAGGGACATGTACAAGTACTTACATTTGAGCAATTGCCAATATCAAATACAGATGTAAGTATAAATAAATGCCATGACACTTCCTACTGTTAGTAAAATCTCTGATTACAGATTTAATCTGTTCAACCAGGTGATTTGTATGTTGAAAATTTGTCATGTTAACATATTTTTTCTGTTCTTTTTTTTTTTCATTTAAAAGAAGCAAAAGAAACTAAACAAATCCATTAAAAAGAAAAACATTGAATGAAAAAAAAGTGCAGAAAGAAGAAGAAAATTCTCATAATATCTGCCCTTTATTTAAAAAATAAATAGAATAAAATCAACTACATAATAACAAATAACAACTTAGGACTGAACAATCTCCAAAGTGAAAACTAAACTATTAGATAATCTTCACATGGCACCATACTTTCCCACCAATTTTAACTTAATCATCTTTTTAAACATATAACTTGTTTTAGAGTTTTTTATGATAATGTCAAGGCATTTTTTTAATTATATTATTTTAATTTCTATTAAGAAAGTATAATTTGTTTCAACACCACCACCCCCAATAACATTGCTAAAAACTGAGATATAAACAATATAAATACAGTAATATGAAAACAAAATTAGGGAATTGATGAAATTTGCAGCACCACATTGGCAAAAAGTTTCTTTTTTGGAAGCATTAGCTTAGCTTAGCACCTTCATTGGCAACCGTGCTGGTAGATTATACTCATTAAGCAGCTCGTTAAGCAGCTTTTCAGGCTCATCAATGACCTGTGGTGGAAGATTGTGATTGCACAGTTAGTTTAGCCACATCAGCTCGTCCCCATTCCCTCCTGTCTCCTCAGAAAACTGTAGCCTGGAAGGATCAGCTCGTTGCTGACCAGCTGCGTGCTGCTGGATGGCTTGCCGACTCCCTGCGTTCTCATTTTCACCAATTTATTATTTTATAAACTTTTATTTAACCAGGCAAATCCCAATGAGATCACAGACTTTTTTTTTTTTTGCAAGGGAGGCCTGGGTCTGAAAGCAGCCTAACATGTATGTTTTTGATCTGTGGAAGGAAACTGGCATACCCGGAGAAAACACACGCAATCACGAGAAGAACATGCAAACTCCACACAGAAAGACCCCAGGTCCAAACGGGGATTGAACCCAGGACCTTCTTGCTGTGAGGCAACAGTGCTAACCACTGAGCCATCATGCTGCCAAATCAGAATCAGGACAGGAGCCTGGATCAGGAGAACCAGCTAAAAAACGCAAAAAAAACCCCAACTCTGCCACCAATACTGGCATTGCTCCGCTTCTACCACTTTGCTCAGTTTTTGAGTACAAGTACATACCCAGGGCATCAGACTGATGCAGGTATCTTTGAATCTCTAGGACTGTGCAACAGTTTCAAACCTCCATTAATTCCTCTCTATTTGCTAACAAGGAGCTAGACTTTCTTAGTTGTAACTTTTCAAGTGATCTTGATCAATAGTTGTTGTTCTGCTCTTTACATCATATTTACTGTATGAAAACTGTCCCCTGCACCAAATTACCCATCTTTTAAAACTGAGTTCGTATTTATAAAAAATACACCTTTCAGTGAAAGAGCTGGACCATCAGTCTTGTTAGTACAATTCAACAGTCAGCATTTCTTATGGTTTAGTAGTGCACTGGTGCACATGACTTGATTTGGGCATGATTTATTTCAGCAAAACACCATCGAGCTGCACTTTTTTTCTCCATCGAACCTCATTCTGTGCAGTACAAAGAGTCCAGCTGCTACAGTCGCCTGTCTGCAAACGTCTCAGATTGAACAAATTTGATTAAAAAACATGAATAAAATATAATCATGCACAAAAAATATTAGCAGATATAAGTATTAAAAAATAGCCCATCACTATGGAGATCAAGTTAAACTAACAGTTAATGCATTAAAGTGACCCACACTCCCACAATGCATCATAACAACTCTTCGTCATCTATGCTGTTTTAGATTTTATTTATTTTTTTCAAACCAGAAAATATTAACATGGCTTCATGGTAGTATGCATTTTTTCTTTCTTTCAGGAGTATGACGACATTCAGGTTGTCGTTCTTCATAAGGAGGTTGGGGTAGGGCTGGGCTTCAGTCTGGCAGGAGGAGCAGACCAAAATAAACCTATCACCGTAAGATAATACTTATTTTTCTCTCCCACGATAAATGTTTAACTGTCATCAGACTTGTCACCTCTTTTGTTTCCCCCTCAGGTTCACAAGGTGTTTCCTTCAGGTGTTGCAGCCCAGGAGGGCTCCATAAGGGAAGGGGATCAGGTTTTGTCTATCAATGGCAATGCCCTGTGTGGGAATGCCCACTGGGAGGCGCTACAGAGCCTAAGAAGGGCGAAGGCTCGGGAGATGGTAGTGGTTGTGTTGAGGAAAAGTGATGTCTCTGGTGCTCCGCAGAAGATCGGGCAAAAAAATAATGAGCGAGTAGCACAGACTCCACAGGAAACAGGTTAGAGGCTTTACTGTTCTGGGTCAGCTAAAATAACACTTTTGTCTGTAGAGCAGCGGTTTAAAGTGACATCTATTGTCTCTCCACCTCCTCCAAGGCCAACGAGTGTGTGTGCAGCTGCAGAAGAACAGCAGGGATTTGGGCTTCAGCCTGCAGGGAGGTGTGGGCTCCAGTGAGGGGAACAGGCCGCTCACCGTGCAGAAGATCTTCCAGGGTGAGCAGAACAAATCAGGGCTTCTTCAGACACTCTTATAATCCACCATCGTTATCTGAGACCTGCCTCTAACAGAACATTTCAAAACGGAAGCCAGGTGTGGTCACAATATGAGTAACTTTAGCAAAGTTAGGACCACAGCAATAAAAATAAAATCACTCTGCATTCTTTTTATTGAAGAAACTTCTACCACTTTCAGGCATTTGAGTAAAAAAAAAAAAATTAAGTAAACATATGCTGGTACCACAGAGAATTCAGTTACAAAAACATCTGTAAACAGGAAATGATTACCGTTGCTAAATGTGATATTGTTAAAATTATATTGTTAGATCACATGTCAAAGTTGAGGCCCGCGGGCCAAATCTGGCCCATGTTAACGTCTTATATGGCCCCCAAAAATTATAATTTAAATGAAAAATATGTTTATTGCTTCATATTTTGCTTTAAAAAAGGATTTAGTGCAGTTTTCCCATTACAGTTAACTGATGCCATAATAAAGGTTGGATTTTTCTGTAATGTTTGACTTTGACGTGGAGGATCCTGTTTATGAACCCAGAACCAAGAAAAGATGTCAGGTATCTGACTTGGGTTAATGTATCAATTGAAATAGGCCCATGAGTTGGAAAATGTTTTGGCCCATTCATGCAAATGAGTTTGACACTTCTGTATAGATGATCCTGCAAAAGGTTTCTTCCTCATGAGGGAGTTTTTCCTTTCCACTGTTATCTTCATGCTTGCTCAAGATAGTTGTGCGATGGAGTTAAATTCAAAGCAGTCTGCTCCTCAGATAAATAACATTATTAACTTATTATTTTTTATATATGAATGTTTCTGTTCGGTGCCCTGAGACGACTTTTGTTGTGACTTGGTGCTATATAAATAAACTGAAGTGAATTGAATTGAAATTATGTGAATCCAGGATTTTATTGTTTACATTGATCACGATTGGGTTTATTTTTTAATTATGTAATCCAGTTTCAGATGATAATTTTTTTCATGCCGCATTACTGTCATGTTAGTTTTCCATAGTGCTGTGCTGTGAAATAATTAAAACAAACTTGCACTTTATTGTTAATAAGCTAACATTTGTTGCTTCACTGGTATATTTTGACACTATTTAATATGTGATTATTGTCACTGAGGCTTCACACATTGTGAGATGATTTTATGGCGTCTTTTAGGTAGGTGTTCAAAATCATCTTTTTAAATTTTTTATTTCAAGTCTTCTCTCTTTTCCTTACAGGAGGTCCTGTTGATCAGGTGTTTCCTGGCGATGAAGTTTTAGAAATTCAACGCGTCAGCATGTTGGGGATGAGACGTCTGGAGGTCTGGACATTCATCAGAAAACTTCCCTCTGGACCTGTGGAGGTGGTGCTACATCGCCCCCATAAACATCAGCATCCATGAGGGTTAAAAAATCTATGCAAACCAGAAACCATAATCTTTTTACTTGAAACTGTCAGTGAAATGAAACATGAAGAAAGTTTTAAAAGCTTATAACAGTTGACTGATGTGAAATCTATGTAATATTGCCTTAATAAGGTGTGGAAAATGATTCAATGTGTATATTTATCCCATTTTCATTTTTTAACATTACATCAACCTCCAGACCTGATGCTATTTCAGCTTTAATTAAAATGCGTTGATGACTTGTGCATTTATCAAGTCAGTTGTAAATGTTGTAAAAAAAAATCTCCCAAAATCCTAGCCCACCCTGTTTTATATTGTGAATAACTGCTTATATATTTAATATGGCTTTTAAATAAATGCAGACAAATGTTTGTTTTTGCTTTCACTAGATGGGGGTCGTGAGTTAGTTTTTCCTTTTCACCTAGAAAAACCATAAAACGAAGAGATAGTTCAGGTTTGTCTTGCACACAATTCCTTTCTGTAGGATTGTGTGCAATACCTGTGAGCTTTTACTAAATTAACTGCAGCAGATTGTGGCATAGAGTTATATAAAACCACTTGAGTGTGCACTGGCCAGCCCGCTCATTGTTTACATTTGTGACATCGTGGAGAAGCTAAAATGGCATCCAAAACAGGCAACAGCTCACATCTGACAAAACATCTGTTGAATTACAGCAAACCTGACGGGATCTGTGTTACAAATGATCTTTACCGTAACTTAATATAATTCATAATTAATGTTAATTTATACAACAATCATCTAAAACAGCTAGGAAAATCTATTGGGTCTAACTAATCTAAACTAAACCTGAAGTCAGGCAATGATTAACGACTGACCTCCAATAGATGTTAAAATTTTTAGCTAGTTTAATAATTATGACTTCACCCCGGGCATCCTAGATGACACCTCTCTGCTCCACACAGAGCGCTGTGGTAGCTCGCTGCTCTGTGGTTGTGTCAGGAGGTGTAAAAACAATTGCCAAGTCTTTGTGCAAGTTAGTTCGCCCTTAGGAAGGGAGCCGCCAAAAGAGTTGTGACTTGAATAGTTGATGAATTAGAAACTTTTTTAACATGTAAAAGCTGCGTTTATGTAAATTCTACTAATTGCAGCGATCAGTGTCTACACCAAAGCTTAAAAAATACGTTGTCAGAATTCATGCAGCGCTCAGATAATGATTTAACAGAGGAAATGGCAGCTTGTACTATTTAAGAATTTGTTTTAAATTGTAGCAGGATTCAGCCTGTATAGCAAATTAATATCTGCCACAGAAGCTGATCTCTAATAGCCAATTCAATAATTAACAGCCATTACATGGATTTATAGGCTACTTTAAACAAATATATTAACAGCTTTATTTCTGGTCAGATCAAATCTGCTTACCTGTGACAGGAAACCTGTTTTTCCCTCCTCTGTCGCTAATATTCATAGCACACAGAGCTTTCTGGATATTTTACGTTTATATATGCATTCTGTTACTTTATCATCATCATTTCATATATTCTTATTTCTTTTTACAGTCAGCCTTTCTCACGCTGTCAAAATGGCAAGTGCAGATGTTAGACTGGTTTGGTAATGGCTGCGTTGCTGCAGTGAATCCCAAGGACATGTGGCCAGAGCGCCCTATAGTGTTTTCCAAAGCTGAATTGTCATCGGAGTGATTTTGCTTTGGAGAACTGGAGAGAAATGCATTGGGTGCTGTTGTAGCTTCTCTTGTATAATTTCATTGTTCTGAGCAGGTACTGTTCAGTGCTAAAGTCTTTTTTTTTTTTTTAAACGTTAGGCACTTTGTTGAGTGTCCTTGAGGACATATATTGAGATGTTCACATGCAGTTCTTGTTCTTTTACATTGATGCCTGTCTTATTTGTGATAAAGACACCAGACAGACAGAGAGAAAGAAAGAGAGTCAGTACCTACTTGAACCATCCATCCATCCTTCATCTTTACCCACTTCTTCCTTTTCTGGTCACGGGGATCACTGGTGCCCATATCACAGTGCGAGAGGCGAGATACACCCAGGACGGGTCTCCAGTCCATCACAGGGCCACAGAAACAAACAAGACAAATAGCCATTCACTCTCTCACTCACACCTAGGGACAATTTAGGGTTACCAGTCATTCTAACATCCATGTTTTTGGTCTGTGGGAGGAAATCGGAGTCCCCGGAGAAAACCCATGCATGCACGGAGAGAACATGCAAACTCCACCCAGAAAGGTTGCAGCAGATTGTAGAAAATAAGACAAATTATAATTAGTAGGGGTGTAACGGTAAAATCACACTTCAGTTCGGTTAAATTTCAAGGATGGCTCGGTTCTGTTAAATTTTGGTACAAAAAAGGCCAAAATAAAGACAAAACGTTTGTTTTGAAAATATGCCAAGTAAACAGTATGTTTGTAAAAATAATAATAATAATAATTCCCTGAAGAGGCAGAAGACTCAGCTGCTCAGCTCTCGGTGACATCCTTAGACTGGAAACACAGCGATTAAAAACAATTTAGTTAAGTTTATAATTTTAAAATAAAAAAGTTAATTAGATCAAAATAATAGAATAGCATTACCTCTTCTTGCACGGTCATCATTTCTGATATGAGGTGGTTGAATAGCCTCTTGCTCATCATCATCATGGCAGGGCTTTAAATCTGGGGTTGGGCTTGTTGTCAATCAGTTTTAGCTTTTTTCATAAAGTGCTGCTACAACATTTTGGCTGAAGTGTTGACATGATGGGATGTCGTAAACAGTGAGGCTCAAGAACTTTAATCATTAAAACCGACGCATCAACAACAGAAGTCAGATGTAGATCCATAGCTTTAAAAACTCCTACAGTTTGTGTTGTTGCTTTGGACTGATCTGAATTACCTGATGAAGGTTGTTTAAATGCTGCTGTTCTCGTCTTTGCACCAAGCTGCTAGAAGAGCTGTTCACATTCAGATGATGTCATTTCAAGAGCGTTAACAAGGTAGACATGTTGCCACTGCAGATCCACTCTCCGTGAAACAACGTTGACACACAGCTTTGGCGTTGTCCACTTGTCTTTTCCCATTCTTGAGTTTTAACAAGAAAGCCATAATGTTCCCAAACAGGAGCCCACAACGAGAGACCGCAACGAGATGCTAGGCTACTAATGCTACACGTGCTGCAAGACTATGCAACAATTAATAGCGCTGTGCTGAAACACGCTTAGGAACTTTAGTTCAGCGGCGCATAATCGCTCGTTAATACAAACCGGATTCCAAAAAAGTTGGGACACTAAACAAATTGTGAATAAAAACCGAATGCAATGATGTGGAGGTGC
>JARVGS010001283.1:17209444-17221504 GCA_031762315.1 Hypsolebias antenori
CTCCCGCGGTCGCCGCAATAAGGCCGGAGCGGCGCTTTGCTGCGAGGGCCTCAACGCCGCTTGCGGCTTTAATTTGTTTTGTAATTCTTCAGATTTCATGTCAAATTGACATCAAATTGTAATGAAGTCACATTTAAAGGAAAGGTTAGATGAAATGGGAAAATGAAAGAAAACTCAATTTAAATGTATCCTCACTATTATGAGTTTTATTTAACTAAAAACAATCTGAACTCAAGATATTTGAATTTATTTGTCAAAAACATTTTAAAATCCCTTCAAGCTTGTCGGACCAAAAAATGTTGGAGCCTTTAACCTTTGTAAGGAGATCATGAGTGCTGCATTTCTTCTTCCTCATCTGAAGGTGAGCAGCAGAGCTGGGTTGAATTTAGTTTTCAATTTCTCCACATGCAATCCTGGGCCGATCAGGACTGCAGGCCTGTCCACTGACCTTCTCTTTCTCAGACATGTTTCTGTGATGTGTGCTCACTGTAGTTTTACCTTGTTCTGTTGATAAATGCAGGAAGGGTTCTGCAAAATATCACCATTAAGGCCAAACTAGAGAAACTGCATTTCCTGTGAAACTGTAGCGTGAATGCTAAATGTTTTTTTGTTGAACGCCGCTGAAGAAGTTGAAACCAGGCTAAGCTTTCATAACTAAACTGTTGATGCGAGTTGAATTGGAATATAGCTGACGTTTGCTGAAAGCAGGAACATAAAAATCAGAAAGCTGTTGGGAAAATGGCAGAAATGTGTAGAAAAAGTTTAATGTAGCAGAAATGTGGCAGAATACAACATAAAACTCAGAGAGGCTGAATAGATTACAAAAAAAATTGAAGTTAGCAAAAAAAAAAACAACCTGAAATAAAGCTGAAATGAGCAGAAAGAGGTTGCTAAAAGGAAAAGCTTAAATTATTTGAAAAAAAAAAAAATCACAATAGGTGAAAACTAGAACGAAAGAAAAGCAAAAAAAGGCTGAAGATTTGCAGGCGATTATGTAAAAAGCAGCTGAATAAGCAGAAAATGCTGAAATTCGCAGAAAGACACTGGAACAAGGTGAAATGAGCTGTAAAATGTTGCAAACAGCACAGAGTGTTTGATGGGTGTGAAGAAAGTGTCGTTCATTTTCAATAAGAACATGGCCGACAAAGCTAAATGTTGGACAAATAAATATCCTATTATTTACCTACTTAAATAAGCCATTCCGTGAAGGTTTTTAATCTTGCAAGAGCAGACAATAACGATAAGGTTTTCACAGATGTACAAAGTTACAAGCTCAGCACCGCGTCATGAGAATCTGCACCGGACAGTGAGGAGGAAGTGTTTTTATAATCCTTATCAGACAGAGGCAGGTCCAGTCCACCTTGGCTTCCCAGCTTACAGGCTCTGAGGCGTCCTTGGAGTTATGAAGTGTGCCTGCAGGCTCCTCTCTGGACTCACACACATTAATTTAACATTAGTTATAAACATCCTTCACCAAAATTCCCTTGACAGTAAATATTTCAAAAAGTAAAAGTTGCACCACTACCAAAAGTCAAAGCAGGAATCTGAACGTTTTGATTTATGAATTGTTGAAATAGCAGAAAAACTGCAGAACTAGCAATTTATCACAGAAGCTGCTAACAACCATGTGGATGGACTGGTTTACTATTGATCTGGACTCACAGCATCTATTTGTTTCATACTCACTAAAATACATGATGTTGCTGATGGTCTGTTTCAGAATGCCTTAGACGTAAATACCAGGTGTGGATAAAGTGAATAAAAAGTGATTCCTTTTCGCACTAAGAGACATTTGTGAGCGTGACTAAAGTCATTCCTTGTCTGTGTGATAATGTCAGCTAGTGATAAAGTGCCGGCTGGCTCAGGAACAAAGATAAAGCGTCCTACTTCAATGCCCTTCATGTGCTGAAATCCTTCAGCTTCCTCAAACACTTGAATTAACTGATGCACTGAAATGTTCACATTTCTCCCAATCGATCTTCTTAAAGGATTCTTTATTCCCTTTATCTCCCAACCTGAATTGTTCTATGCCAACATTTTATTTTTGCTAGTTTTTTTTTTTTTTGCGATGTATCATAAGAGATGAGGTAAATAATAAAACATCTGCACTTCTTCTATTTCCAAACAGTCCCAACTTCATGTAGAAGTTTACAGCTCATCAAATTCATTATTGTGAGCTATTTTCTTTTTTTTTTTGTTAAATGACCACTTTTATGAACAACTGTCACTCATCACAACTGTTTCCATTAGTTTGATTCTCTATAATAAAAGTGGCCTCAGTGTGTACTGAATAATGCACGAATGTTAAATAACATCAGCCTTTTAATGTTTTATTCATTTTGTGTTTCTTGTCATTTTGATGAGTTTGCTGCTTGAGGGAAGCACTAAAATAAAATAAAAAATAAAATAAAATAAAAATGTAGCAAGCAGCCCAACTTTGTCTTTATTTGTGTTAACCTTAAAATGAGCCACTCACAAATAGTCAACATGTGCACAAACAGATTGTGCACATTAGCTTTTAGCTCACCTAAAAACACTTTTGTTTTTGTTCTGACACTGTTGAATGAGTGCATATAAATGCATTTACAGTGCTCTATTATTTTACGATATTAATTATGTGTGTGTGTTACGTAACCTTTTCCTGTACTTTACTGTCATTGTGATCTGAACGGGATGTTATTATGCTTCTTATCGACAAGAACCCTTTAGAAATGTTTAACTCCAGTGGCAGCTCCCTCTGTGTGTCTGTGCAGCTGCTGGGTCGGTTATATGGGGGTGGTAAGACTCGATGAGTTTCTACAAAACAAACTTTTTCTTATTAGGAAGTCACCCAGATAGGAACGAGCCACAGCAAGTGTTAGGAGTCCCTGTACTTGTAATAGTTTCTTTACAAGGGTGGCTGTGGCTGAGTGGTTAGAGCAGTCGCCCTCCAATACAAAAGTTGGGGTTTCGATTCCACCAGCAGTCACATGCCGAAGTGTCCCTGGGCAAGACGCTGAACCCCTCATTGTCTCTGATGCATGTCCCATCAATGTATGAATGTGATAAAGCACTGATTAGTCTTTGTAGAGTGCTGTATGAATGGGTAAATGAGGCACAGATTGTGCAAAGCGCTTTGAGTATCTTGATCAGATAGAAAGGTGCTACGTAAGTCAGTCCATTTACCATTTCTGCATCCTGACTGGTTCTCCACAAAGCTTTGTGTTGTTAAATTCAATGAAATCTACACCTGATTGCTTCTGAATCTTTTTTTTTTTTTTTTCTGTGACACCACTAAAACTACATTGTTCGGTTTGTCACACAGCTCTTTGGCTGCTCTGGAGCTGCACAGGTGAAAACCAGCCGAGAGGCTAAAGGCCAGTATCTGTCCGCCAACATGTCCTTCTCTGTGGGCGTGATGTCAGCCATGTACCTCACCAAAGGCATATCAGGTGAGGTTGTTGTCATTGTATAATGGATGAACTCAATATGTTACCTTGATTGACAGCTAAACCCAACAGCAGAATACCAAAAAAAAAAAAAAAAGTTACCGTACTGTAAGAGTTTTACTGCAGTTATCTGTAATGTGTCGCAGACAACCAATAAAGACATCTTTCAAAGTCTTATTATGATTGATCTAATTATGTCAGAGATAATCTGACCTCCTTTCTTTTTCTCTCTCTTTTATCCTCCACTTCCTGTATTTTCTCTGACATCCCTCGTTCCTCTGTAGGGGCCCACCTGAACCCAGCAGTGACTCTGAGTTTCTGTGTCTTGGGGCAGGTTCAGTGGGTGCGGCTCGTGCCCTACTGTCTCTCCCAAATCCTGGGGGCGTACGTGGCATCGGCGCTGGTCTATCTGGTTTACTATGGTTGGACGTTTTATTATTTTCCGTTTAATAAATCTTTTCACTCTTTTTATCCTTTTATAGTCTTGTCCTGTTCAGAATTGTGGAAATCGGGATAGAAATGTGCTCACAGTGCTTATTAAATATCTTGGTAGCGCGAAACTTAATATAAAAATAAAATAAAAAACTGCATTGGAGGAAACAGCCAGCTCAGACAACAAGAAGGTTCCCACATTTCCAAGAAAAGTCAAGATTCTGCAACTAAATCCAACAATGTTCACTCAGGTCATCTGGATGATTTCCTTTTTTGCTGAGACGTTTCGTCCTTCATCCAAAGGACTTCTTCAGTCTGAGGAGCCTCCAAACAGAGTCCCACAAGCAGCACACTCCCATAGTGGGGATAAGATGGCCTCCGGGGCCCGCCCTCTCCCCCGTCATCTCCTCTGAGGCAGCCATGCCAAAGTGGTTCAAAAGTGGTTTGTGGAACTCAGTTTGTTGGTGGCTCCTCCGACTGAAGAAGTCCTTTGGATGAAGAACAAAATGTCAAAAAAGAAACCGTCCAGATGACCTGACTGAACATTGCTGAATTTTTACCTGTGGAATATTGAGCATGAACTTTGATCTGCAACTAAATGTTAGTAAAGTCTGTCAACTATTTGTGGAACTAATTGCTGTCATTTATTAACTCTTTTTAATTAAAAAAAAATACTGTTCAAAATAACATTTTAGCTGTAAAAAACATTTTAATACTCATATTTCAGTAACCTGGGACCCAAAGAATTTCATAATATTCTGATGTTTCAGAATTGCTTTATTTGCTTTTATTTTGTAATAAATTAAAACAAATCTTTGTCTAAAACTAAGGCAAACATGCTTCCAGCTGAAACCCATTGTTTGTTGTGTTTGTCTTGCAGATGCCATCATGGAGTTTAGTGGAGGAGTTTTGACTGTTTATGGCCCAAACGAGACAGCATCCATATTCGCCACATATCCATCAGAATACCTCACGTTAGGCAGGAGTTTCCTAGATCAGGTAGGTAGTGTTGGTTCAAACTGAACCACTGGTTCAGCTTCAGTTTACTGAACCCAGATGTGTCATCAGGTTGTGGGCACCGGCATGCTGATGTTGAGCATCCTGTGTTTGGATGAGAAGAGGAACACCCCGGCTCCCGCAGAGCTGATTCCTGCCATCGTTGCAGCGATTGTCCTCGGTATCTCCATGTCGATGTCTGCAAACTGTGGCGGTGCCATCAATCCTGCTCGGGACCTGGGCCCCCGCCTCTTTACACTCAGTGCAGGCTGGGGCTCTGAAGTCTTCACGTAAGAACTTTGTGCTGCAGTGCACGCAAACACACAATCTTCTGACAACTAACTGACAGGTGACACGTTAAAGTCTGAAGTTAAAATGCTGCAATAAAAACGTATGAAGAGGCCATATTTTCTGTTCTTGTGCATTTTTAATGTTTCTCTGAAAATTTGGGACGTTTTCTAGAACTTCTCGTTATCCTTTTGCTGTTTTTAGCTTTTAGCCACCATTTTGCAAAGTTAAGATTCTATGGTCTTTTGCTGCTAGCCCACTATTACTTTTAGCTACATTTCTGCTACTTTTAGATGGCTACCATTATGCTTCTATTAGCTATTCCATTAACTTTTAGCCACCCCATTGCAATGTTTAGCTTCTAGCGAAACTTTTGTTATGTTAACTAGCCTTCTGCTAAATTTAGCAATATTACTCTAAAAGATAACATATTGTTACTTTTAGATTTTAATTACCATTCTGCTGCTTTAAGTTTTTAGCTACCATTTTGCTACTTTTAACTTTTAGCCACCCTTTTGCTATGCTTAGCTTCTAGCTAGTCTTTTGTTAGTTTAGCTGGCACTTTGCTACTTTTCATTATATTTCTGCTATTTCTTTTAGCTAGCATTTGATACTTTTAGCTAGTTTGCTGCTAATTTAACTCCTATCTAGACTTTTGCTATTTTTTAGCTGCTTGCCTTTTACTAATGCTAGCTAACTCTTGTTACTATTAGCTGGTGTTTTGCTACTTTTATCTTTTAGCTAATTTTCTGTTTCTTTTGGCTTTAACAACTCAGTTTCAGCTTCTGTAGCACGTTTCAGTTTCAGTTTGTGTGTTCATTGCTCCCTGGTGTTTTGTCTAGTTTGAGCACTGAAATAACATATTTGTTTGCTTATCTTTAAATCATTAAATCCTTTAAAGTGTGGTTCTGTGGAAAGGTTAGGAACAATTAATATCTTACCTGTCATCAGTAGCTCCTAATTTAATAATGTATTGTAATAGACAAATGTAATATAATATATTGTAATAGACGATGTCAGTGTTGTTTTTCTTAAACGTGCTTTATTTAATTTAAGTTATTTTATTCTTCAGGTGTTACAATTACTGGTTCTGGGTGCCGCTGGTGGCTCCTCCTATTGGAGGTGTTTTGGGTTCTTTCATGTATTTGATCTTCATCCACTGGCAGCTGCCTGACCCAGAACCTCCTGAGAACCTCCCTGTGGTCCACACCATCAACGACAAGATCAAGAAGCCAATCAGCAGCTGGGAGAATGGAGAGAAGCTAAAGTCTGCACATTTTTAATTGTTGCAGTGATTAAAAAAAACAAACAAAAAAAAACAGTTTTCATATAAAAGACAGTTTTTTGCTCTTGTGGCCAAAAACCAGACCTCTGGTTGTTCACTGCAGTTTGTTGATATTATCTGATAAACTTGGAGTGTTTTTCCTCAACTGTAAATAGACAACAACTCATCAACTACTATTAACAAACTCCTTCACATTTCTAGGAAAATTACTGTAAAATTGTCATATTCAAATGTTTTTCTATATTTTACTATAACTTTTGTAAACTCTAACTTAATATAATTACCATAACAAGATGCAAAGCTCAAATAAAAGTCCAAGCAGCATTAAGAAAAACACTTTGTGTGTGAATGAGTAAAAGTGACGAACTGTAAGGTGCTAAAAGTTTCTTTTATTATTTGATTTTTTTTTTTCATTCAGCCTTTATTTATACAGTTAGCCTCATTAAGCCACAGGGACTAATTTACAAGTAGGACCTGTTCCAGACAGAACATATAAAGTAGGCCTATAGACAACAGTAGACAATGACAACAATAAACTACAGTAAAATGCAGTTAAAACAAGAGTAGTGTACAAAACAATAAATCAGGCTGCTGAAAAACAGGATGGAATACTAAAAACAAGAACACATCTGCCTTGATTGACCTTATCAAATGTTTGAAACCCCTTAAAGAAATCAAGGCGAACAACTTCAGTTCCTGTTGCAAGGTGTTCCAGGTGCAGGAGTCGAGTAAGAAAAAGGCTTTTTGTCAAGTTCAGTCTGCTCTGAGGGGACACTGCAGGTAATAATGGCGTGAGAGCGCATGCTGTAACTGCACTGATGACATGAGATGCAGGAGAAGATATAAGAAGGCAGCAGACCAAGGAGGGATTTATAGATGAAAATTAACCAGTGTGAGAGCCTACATGTAGATAATGATGACCATCTGACCAGTGAGTACAGGGTGCTGTAATGGATACGGTAGTTATGCCAGTTATGAATCTGAGTGCGCCATGCTAGACGGCATCCAACATCTGCAAACAGCTGGCAGGGACATTCATGTAAATACAGTAATGTCACCATAGTCATTGGCCAGTAGGAAAGTAGCAGCTACAAGATGTTTTCTGGCATTCGTAGCAAGATTTATTTCAGAAAAAGGAACCCAGTTTTAATTTCACTTTCTTCATCAAGTTTTAAATATGTGGTTTAAAACGAAAATTTCCATGTATTTGTAAGAATCTACTAACTCAACAGGAACACCATGCATGGATGAGATAGGAGGAAGAGTTGGTGGGACCGACTTTCTGCATGAAATCAACACCTCTTTGGTTTTGTCAGCATTTAGCACCAGCTTGAGATGGAATAAGTCTGACTGAATGATGTCAGCTGCAGACTGTAGAAGCTGGAAAACCTTGGCAACTGTGTTAGTTCAGCAATAAACAACAGTGTCATCGGCATAGAGATGCAAGGATGTGACTGGAATGTTTTGACCTACATTATTTATATGAATTGTAAAAAGAGTGGGTCCTAAAACTGAGCCTTGTGGCACACCATTGATGACTGTTAGGTAGCTAGATGAAGTACCATTGTGTCGAACACATTGCCTCCAACCTGAGAGATGAGAACCAGCCAACAGTGTGATCTGAGAATCCAATGTCTGAGAGCTTGTGGCATAAGATGTCATGATGTACAGTATTAAAGGCTTCAAAGCTTCAACATTAAAAACTTTTAGCGACACAGTCATTGTTTTCTGAAGCCAGATTGGAGAGAAGATGAAAACATGTCTTGAAGCTGAAAAAATGTAAAAAAAAAAAAAAAAAAAACTTAAAGCAGTGATTCTAGCAGGATGTGGCAGAACATGATATGTTCTCTGTATAAAACCTTGTTTTTTAAATCTGTGTTTAGGAGGATCGAGTATTGTCAGACGGCGGATGAGTTTTACAGCACAATGGGTTGTCTCACTCAGGAGATGCTGGAGCACAACCTGATGGACCCGGCTGAACTCTTGCAGGTACTCGGTTAACGTCACGCGAGTTGGAATGGTTTTCTAACGGCGGTAAGAAATGTGTGGTCGCCATCTCACGTCCCTCCTCTGCTCATCAGGAGGTTTACTCCATGGCCGTGTTTCCCTTCCCCCAGCTGGCCGAGCTGAGAGAGAAATACACCTACAACATCACTCCATTCCCTACCTCAGTCAAGTCCAACGGAAGGTACGTCCGAAACCTTCAAATTCAACAACTGTATTTTATGTCCGTAACCAAACTTTTTTTTTTTTTTTTTGCTGTTTAATATTTTTTAGAAATGTTTGACATTAGAGTGCAAAATATAGTTTTAAACTATACATTTTCCTGGAATCTTGACTCTTTCTTAACATCTTTGTTTTATTAATCTTCCACAAACTAATTTAAGGCACAGATTAGTGTAAAATTAAGGCAGAATCCCAGAAATATGTTGGCACGTCTGGGTGAAGTGTTAAAGGGAACATGAAGTGATAGCAGTGTATGTAACGGCGAGCTACTTTCTTTCAGCGGTGGTCAGAGCAGCTGGGAGAGCGATGACGATGTCGACATGGATGATGAAGACTCTGTGGCGACTGCGCTCGGCTGTCTGGGACCTCTGGGTGGCCTACTTGCCCCTGAGCTGCAGAGATACCACAAGCATCTCAAAGGTTGGCACGTTCACATGGAACATCCCAAAGGATTAACACAGTAGCGCTCAGAGGGTGTACTACTGGTCCAAATCCTCATGTTCTGTCCTCGATTAGAGTCCAAACTCGGCGAGCTCTAATCTGTTTCCTCCAGACAAATCCCCACTTCCTGCTCCTTCAGCGACTTGTAGAAAAGCCTGAGCAGATTTTACATCAAACCACTGGTTACTTTCTGAGGCAACAGTTGTCACAACTTAAAGGAAGAGATCCAGAACTAAGTTTTTAAGAGCAGAAGGTGTGCAGCGAAGAAAAAAACTTCATAAGTTACTTTGTATAGTCAGCGTGAAACTACTCAATGTTGATTAAGCTTTCACACTGTTGTGATCCATTTTTCTTCCGTACATTTTTCAGTGTGATTCTCGTCCCCCAGTTTTTAAGCTATTTCAACAAATCATAAATCAAAACGTTCAGCTCTTTCTGGACAATCCTGCTATGACTTTTGGTATTGGTGCAACTTTAGCTTTTTGAAATATTTAGCCTTTTCTGCCATTTTATTTCCTCATAGAAAATGAACTGAGCTCATTTTACATCCTTCAAATCTTTAGATAGATTTACAACCTTTTACTGCTCCTTTCACATTTTGTTCTGCTTCAGCTTCTTTCAGCTTCCTTGTGCAAATTTTGACTTTTTTCTGCTACTTTCAGCTGTTTTGTGCTCCTTTCTGATTATTTTCTGCTAACTACAACATTTTTGTGCTTCTTCTAACTTCATCCTATTAATTTCAATTAGTTATGCTCCTTTTCAGCTTATCTATGCAAATTTGAGCTTTTTCAGCCAATTCCACATTTTGTGCACCCATTTAAACTTTTTTCAGCCTAATTCAGCAAAAATGTGCTCTCTCCACTTCCTTCTTGTAATTTAAGCTTCTTCCTGACTTTTTAGCTAATTTCAGTTGTTTTTTTTATTGTTGCTAATTTCTTTTTTTTTCTGATAACCTCTACTTTTTTGGTGCTCATTTCAGCTTCTTTCAGCCTAACTGGATGAACATGCATTCTTTCCGCAACTTCTTGTATTTTAAGCTTGTTCTACCTTTTCAGCTAATGTTTTAGCATTTTAGCTAATTTCAGGTGTTTCAAAATTTTCATGATAATTTCTACTACTTTAAGCCTAAATAAATTATTTCTGCTAATTTCAGCTTGTTATGCTTCTTTCAACTTATTTCTGCTAATTTCAGCTTTTATGCTATTTCAGCTACTATTTAGCAGTTTTTATACACATTTTAGCTTTTTCAGCTAATTCCACTTTTTTAGCTCATTTCAGCTCTTTCTGCTTTCTTCTGGTAGTTTAAGCTTCTTTCAGCCTTTCTAGCTACTTTTCAGCTATTTTTTGTGCTAATTTCAGCCTTTTTATGCTAATTTAATTTTTTTGCTCATTTCTGTTTATTTAAACACAGTTAGGCTAATATGTGTTCTTTCTGCTTTCTTAAATTAATTTAGGCTTGTTCTTCCATTCTAGCTAGATTTCAGCATTTTTTGTGCTAGTTTCAGCTGTTGTTCATCAAATTCTTCTACAATAAGCATTCGCACTGCATTTTCACAGGAAATGCAATTTCTGTAGTAAGCTTTAGTATTTAGCTGCACACAAGCTGAAGAGAAAACAGTTTTTTTCTAAAAGATTCATATTTGTGATGCTAAAAAACAAGAAAAGCAGCCGAAACCAAGCCAAAGTCTGCTTTGAAAGTAAACATACTGTAGATATACTTACCCAGTGTTATTTTGCTAAGAGGTTTAATGAAGGCATTAAGATTAATGTCTTTAATGGTCAGCTGATCTTGATTAAAATACAACTTGGAGGAAAGAAATGGGAAAGGAGCTTTTAGGAGGGTTACAAAAGATGCAACAAATTTAGCATGATTTGTGTAATCTGCTGAAAAACACGACTCTCTGACTCAAATCCGTTCACCAAACTGTGCTCCAAACTGTTACTTCCTGATCGGCGGCGTCTTTATTATTATTATTGTTCTTCTGCGTCCAGACCAGCGAGCGGAGCAGGGGAACATTGCAGAGCTGAGTCCAGGAGCGGTGGGAGCTGGAGGAGGAGCAGGAGGAGGTGCTAAAGCAGAACATCAGGCGGCCATCAACAGTATGATGATGGAGAGGATGAGCACCGACATCTCGGCGCTGAAGAAGCAGTATGCACGAATCAAGAGGCGGCAGCAGCAACAGGCTATGCAGCTCTACATCCGCACAGGTGACTAACAAAAATAACAACTTTGTTTTTACTCTTGTGTACCGTAAATAAATGTCATTTAAAAACAGTATGTGTAGAGCAGCCAGACAGGATGAAATGTCACTAACAGAAGAGAGCAGTGAAGAATCCAGATGTTTAATGATGCTGTGTGACTCATAGGACCTGGACCTGAAGTGGCCACAAGTCCAGGGGTTCTTCAGGATGGTTCCAACAAACACTGCAAATGTTCTGACCACCACACTGACGGTACTTGTGTCAAACTTACAGGTCTTCTGCAACTGGGCTTTCTGGGAGCTTTATGAGGATCTTTAATGCAAGGGTTCCCAACCCAGGTCCTTGAGGAACACCATCCTGCATGTTTTAGTTACTTCTCTGCTCCAACACAGCTGATTCATTGGTTTGATTACTTAATCTTCTGCAGAAGCCTGTTATTCACCCATGCATTTAAATCAGGTGTGTCAAAGCAGGGAAACAACTAAAACATGCAGGATGGTGTTCCTCAAGGACCTGGGTTGGGAACCATTGTTTTCATGGATAAAATCAATTGAATGGGTTCTACCTCTAATTTGTGTCATGGGTGCAGGTTTCCAATCAAATGTTTTGGTGAAATTAGGAAACTGGTTCTGTTGCTTAAAAGTAGAACTAAAAAAAAAAAAAAAAAAAAAATTCAACAATTTTGACCGAATTTATAAGACGAAGTCTCGGAATGTGTAAAGTTATATACAGTAGTCCCTCGTTTATTGCGGGGCTTCCGTT
>JARVGS010001283.1:17242886-17261042 GCA_031762315.1 Hypsolebias antenori
CTTAAGAAACCCCTACTGTTTAAGGTGTGAGGTGTGATTTGTCAATCTACATAGGTGTGTGTGTGTGTGTGTGTGTGGGTGTGGGTGTGTGTGTGGGTGTGTGTGTGTGTGTGTGTGTGGGTGTGTGTGTGTGTGTGGGTGTGTGGAGGGGGGTGGGGGTAGGAAATTATGTGCCTCTGTGTTAATTCATCACTCAGTTATGCAAATTAAAAATCTGAAAGAAGGATTCAGTGTAAATAAATAAAAAATGTGTCTCAATGACATTTATATTACTGACATAATCAGTTATTTTAGATTTTCTTTGTGAACAGGAATTAATTATAAAAATAAAACCATTCCTAAATATCCTGTGAAAACTCTTTAGTGTTTATTAACCCATTACCTTGCATTGTGTGGTTGACATTTCTCTTGCTGCCATATTGCTGTATTTAAAAACTTCAGTCCTGTCTTTGTCTGTTCATTCTCATTCATCATAATGAATAATTTATATTAAACTGATTATATCCACTGGGTGATGCTGCTGTGTATAAATATCCTCGTCCACAAATCTGGGGGGCGAGTGGAGAGACTGAGGTGACATGGTACATATCACCTCAGACATCTCACAAAGATCAAATACAGGTAAGGAAAATTCCTTTTCACAAATCATTTCTAGATCCTACAACAATCCTATTTAAGTTGAAGGAAATAAATTTCACAATAAGATATAGCTGTGGTATAGCTCAGTTAAATTGCCAGTTTATGGCTCAAGTTTCTACTTTCTCTTTTTGTACATGTTTTCTAACCATTGCCACTTATTCAACTTGTGATCTACAAAGACATAAAATGGATCAAAACATTCGCCTGCTTGTCAGGTTTCATGGTGTGTCAATATCTAAACTTATACTTCTTGATATAGCACTGTCTGAAGCCTCCCATGCAGATCTAGATAGCAGATAGCATTGTTTTTAAACCAATATTACAGCTCAGAAATATACATTATGTCACTCACAAAGCTTTGATATTTATATTGTATGTGTCTCTGTCTGACTCACTCATACACACAAAGCTAGCTAAATGGGTACCGGTATGTTCTGGTAACTTACAAACATTTTTTTTAATTATTATTGTATTGCTGCAGTAATGTTACATTAACTGTAATATTGGTTTCTAGTTATCTTTCAGGCGTTGTGGACTGTTGCACATTTTACAGGTGAAGCAACAGACACACAAGCATTTTCCACATGCCTGCAGGCCCGTGTGAGTCTGAAGGTGATATATGTGTGATCCTGAGGAGGGGGATGACAAGTACACAAGCGCAATTATGGGAGTTCCTGTTTCACTAGATGGCGCCAAATGTTCACACCTGCAAACATTCTCCTTGATGAGGCGCCAACCCTGTAAAAGGCTACTGATGACTTCTCCTCGCCGCTGGAGCATTTCTTGCCAGTGTGTACCCACTGTGACTTACCTGTTCCTGGACTCCTCCGCGAAACCCTGAAAATCCCTTTGTCCTCCTCAACTGTCTTCCTGGTTCTCCTCGTAACAGCAATGTGGAAATGTGATGAATACTGTTTGCATCACTGTTCTTAAACCTTGAGTGAATTTCTGCATAAAGTAAATAACTCAGTATCGTGGGTTGTATTTGAAATTATAAATGTATTTAAATAAAACATTTTATTTTGATCAAATCTAATCTTTGTCATGTTTTTTTATGAAAAAAAATCAAAAGTTTGTTGCAGAAATTAAATCCTTTCATGGTCTGAATAACCCTGAACAGGCACGTAAACCAGCTGGTTGACCTACATATCTGCTTCCTGATTGGGTAACCTAAGTATGAAACCTGTCATGTTGCTAAATGATGAGACAGGAACAAAACTTTACCAACAAATATTATTTAAGTGTATTTTTATGTGTGAAAGTCAGAGTTAAACTCATTTTAATCTCTGAGAATATAACAATAATTTGAAAGCAAGCTTGATAGGTCACACATGTTTTTTATGTACTGTAGTTTTTTTTTAAGACTGATAAACAAATTGTCAAACAATATTTAAAGGCAACACTGATTAGACACATAAAGTTGACAAGAGGAGGATGAGTTTTGTTGGTATAAAGTTTTTTCTCCTGAATTTGAATTCAGGATATGAACAAGATACTTTAAAAACACCAAAGTATCTTACCAATGTTAGAGTTTTTTTACTTTTAATCACAATAAAATTTCTGTTTACACATTTTATGAAATAAATGAATTGAAATACTACAATATGACGAGCTGCTGTAAAGAGAACTATAGTCGTGTGTTTAGCATTGCTACATTGAAACTGAAAATCTGAGTGGTGGATGTGAAACTAAACATTTCCCTCAGGACTCAGTGCAGCCCTTTGTGATGTTTGTTCTGTAATTTGTTCAGTTTGCCTCACTATAATACACTATATTGACATGCTTCGTTTAATACAATGTAAAGATAGGAAATTAGGATCAGAAACTCAGGAAATTATTATGTATCTTGGTCACAAATCTATTAAGAAAAAACAATGTCAAGAAATTGTCTACAGTGAAGCTTCCGCTGTCTGTGTGTCTTTGTTGAAACAAATCAGAATCACCTTTTCGTCTGCACGTCTTTATTTTTATAGTTGATACCTCAGATCTCCTCCCTCTCCTGGTTCACAACCATTGTGCCTTTGGCTCTGGTGCTGAGCATCACTGCAGTAAAAGATGCCACAGATGACTATGTGAGCATGTGTTTCACACTCAAGCACATAAAGACTGTGTATCTGAAACAAGGGCCTTACGCTTTCGTCTCCCGCAGTTTCGCCACAAGAGCGACCGTCAGGTGAACAACCGTCAGTCTCAGGTCCTCATTCGAGGCTCGTAAGTCCTCACAGCTGAGCAGACATGTCCTGCCGCTTCTTCTGTTTCATAATGTATCTGTTTTTGTTTACAAGGTGCCTCAGGTCCCAATATGGTTTGTCATTGCAGACTGCAGAATGAAAAGTGGATGAATGTAAAAGTGGGTGACATCATTAAACTGGAGAACAAGCAGTTTGTTGCAGTAAGTGGACAAAAAGTATCTGTCAGCTGTCGCCAAGCATTCAGTTTAAATATAGATAAAAAAAAATACAGCACTAACATATTACATCCTTAGAGCAAGCTGAAAAAAATTGTGTGAATTCTACTTTAACATTCACTACTGTACTTTTTTTTTTTTTTTTACATTTCCATACATTTTTGTTATCTAACTATTTCTGCAGATTTACTGCAATTTAAGCCATTTTTAAATCAAGATTTGTTCTTGTTTTTACAATTTATTTCACGTTTTACCAAGACTTTGTTTTTATTTTCTCTTGTTATTTTTCTACTATTTCACGTACAGCATTTTGGCTAACAACAGTATTTAAATGTGCTATTTAAATAAATGTAAGGAAATTCGATAAATGTATTCAGATTTTTAAAATCCTTTAACAACATTGTTCCCTTTGGAATCTTTTTCAGTATCCCAGCTTTATTTTTGTCGTTACTTTTGATGACAACACATAGCACCTTTTTTGTATCTAGCTACTGTTAGGTTAAATTTAGCTTCTAGCTTGCATTTTGCTATATTTAGCTTCTAGCTACTGTTTTGCTACTTTTAAAGTTAAGCTATAGTTTAGCTATATTAGGTTTTAGTTAGGCTTTGCTACTTTTAGCTTCTAGCAACTGTTTAGCTACTTTTAAAGTTAAGCTATGGTCTAGCTACATTAGGTTTTAGTTAGGCGTTGCTACTTTGAGTCAGTGGTTTATTACTTTTAGCTTCTAGCTACTGTGCTTCTTTTAAAGTTAGGCAATATTTATTTATTTAAATTATTAACCTTTATTTAACCACGCAGTTCCCATTGAGATCACAGATCTCTTTTGCAAGGGAGGCCTGGGCCTGAAGGCAGACTAACATGCATGTTTTTGGTTTGTGGGAGGAAACTGGAGTATCCGTAGAAAACCCATGTAAGCACAAGAAGACCATGCAAACTCCACACAGAAAGACCCAGGTCTAACCGGGGATTGAACCCAGGACCTTCTTGCTGTGAGGCAACAGTGCTAACCACTGAGCCGTCGTGCTGCCTATGCCTATAGTTTAGCTACATTAGGTCTTAGTTAGCCTTTGCTTCTTTTAATCAGTGGTTTACTACTTTTAGCTTCTAGCTACTGTTGTGCTTCTTTTAAAGCTAAGCAATAGTTTTGCTACATTAGGTTTTGGTTAGCCCTTTGCTACTTTTAGCCAGTGGTTTGCTACTTGTAGCTTCTAGCTACTGTTTTGCTACCTTTAAAGTTAAGCAACAGTTTAACTACATTAGGTTTTAGTTAGCCCTTTGCTACTTTTAACCAGTGGTTTGATACTTTTAGGTACCTTTTGCTATATTGAACGTTTAGTTAGGCCTGTGCTACTTTTAACTTCTGTTTGCTACTTTTAGTTTTTAGCTGGCATTTGGTCTTTTGCATTTAGCCAGTGTTCTACTTCTTTTAGCTTTAAAAACTCAATTTCTGCTTTTTCCGCAGTCTTTTAGCACGTAGCTTTTTGTATTTGACCCACGTGAGATCAGTCTGTTGTAATGTCTTTAATCTGAGCTTTTAGCAGTTCGGCTGTGTCCTGCAGTGTTTGCTGACATCAGCTGTGTTTTCAGGCTGACATCCTCCTGTTGTCAAGCAGCGAGCCTCACGGTCTGTGTTACATTGAGACTGCTGAGTTAGACGGGTCAGAAAACACTTGAACATCTAAAGTTCTTAATAAAAAGTTATAGAACTGTAAATAACAGTTGTTGTTTTTCCATTAACTTGCAGAGAAACCAACATGAAGGTGCGTCAGTCTGTATCGGTGACAGCTGAACTTGGTGACCCGAACATGTTGGCAACATTTAATGGTGAGGTTCCTCTCAGTGTCTTTCTCATATATGTACATGATGATAGGTTCCACAGTGCGCTCAGTGTGTAAGTCAAATGTTTTCCACTTCACTCTGACACATGAATAATAAAGAAGGCGCACAAAGCATTCACACTTTCTGTCCTTCTCTGCCACCGTTAAATGACAACCTCATCATTACCCACCGGAGAAAGAGCTTTGAGTCAGCAGAGCTCGCCCACCCTCTCCTCACCTGCCCAGGAAAATGCATTACAGCAGCAAATCTGCCCACACTTTGCCTCATATCATCTTACAAACGGAGTGTGTTTGTGTGACAGGATGATAAATTCCACCGCTCAGGAAATACATGTTTGAGACTAATTGGGTCTGGAGATCATTCAGTGGTCTAGAACTGAAGTTTGTGTGTGTTTTGTTTTTATTATATGCCTGTCTCTGCCTCTGTACATCCGTTTGAACTTCCTCTTGTCTGCTCAAGATAATTGAACAAAATGTCATACACACATGCAGTGTTGCGTACACTTTTAATCATCCCAGCTCTAAGGTCAAGGTCACAAATTAAGGTCAAAGTTCAAATAAGGTCTTTGCTTGTCCAAACCATTGCTGTAGATTGCAGTTTTGATTTACCGGTATAATAGTTTGTCAACGGGAGTATAATGTGCTATAATGTGTGATACTCTTTTTGTGCCTGTGTTTGTGTGCAGGTGAGGTGGTGTGTGAGCCTCCCAACAACAAGCTGGATCGTTTTTGTGGAACTCTGTATTGGCGAGACAAAAAATACTCCCTGACCAATCAGAACATGCTGCTCCGAGGATGTGTCCTCCGCAACACAGAGGCCTGCTACGGCCTGGTCATTTTTGCAGGTGTGTGTGTGTGTGTGTGTCCTTGGCAGAGTGTGTATTGCATATGTGCATCGACTCATCGCAGTTCTGTTTCTGTCCCAGGCCCAGATACCAAACTAATGCAGAACAGCGGCCGCACCAAGTTTAAACGTACGAGCATCGATCGTTTGATGAACACTCTGGTCCTCTGGGTGAGACCTTCTCACTTTCATGCCTCCGAACTATTCCAGGACGTGAGCTCAGTGGCTTAAATTTAGTTTCATTCTCTATTCTAGTCACACACTCTACACCGATTTGAGCAGCACCAACCAATATTTGTATTAACATTTGGTCAAACTTTTCTTGCTACTCTTTCTTTACTATTTCTTTGTGCATCTCTTTTAGATCTTTGGGTTCCTGTTCTGCATGGGTGTGATCTTGGCTGTGGGGAATGCAGTGTGGGAGAAAGAGGTGGGGTCTTTGTTCCAGAGCTACCTGCCCTGGGACCCTCCTGTGGACAACTTCCTGTTCTCAGCCTTCCTCTCATTTTGGTCCTATGTCATCATTCTGAACACAGTGGTGCCTATCTCTCTGTATGTCAGGTAAGAAGAAGTGCAATGAATCACAAAAATAAATCTGTTTGGGAGAGACAAATAAGGCAAGATTCAAACATTTATTTGGAGTTATATACTGATTTATTACAAATGACTCCACTGATGTAACTCCGTGCTCTCCTGGGTATATCCATTCTCAAAATCATATAATAACATTGTTCAAATTATTTAAAACCCTATGTTTGGTAAAGAGTTTAAAAGACAAATAAGATGTTAAACGTGTTTTCTGAAACCTAATATTCACTGTGGTGCTGTTCACATTTTAATAAACTTAGCTGTGGTTTCCTGTTATTTTTAAAGAAAAACGTTATCCCATTTTCTCACGATGCAGGAGTTCAGCTGCTCACCAATCTGATGCTACTTTTTTCACTTTTTTTTTTATTTCACTGCACGTCAGTATTTTTAGAAGGTGATGTTCAGCTACAAAGTTATTTTCTGAAACACTAACTAGTTATAATGTAGCCTGGGATTGTTTTGCTGAACGTAAGGAATGTTTGGTGCAAATTATCACAAAAGGGCAAATATCCATATTTATTGCTAACACCTTTGGTCATTCACAAAAAGAACTGATAAACTGCTGGTTGTGTGACATGATATGTCAGATTATCACTTTTAACACTTTTGATCAAATCAAACACTTTAACCTTAAATGTTTCAATCCTATTTTTTGAGCACTTAAAAATCACATTTTCAGTTCACAGGAAAACTTTGATGTTTTATATAAATATGTGTTAATATTTGTCATCTTCTGTTGTGTCAGTGTGGAGGTGATCCGGCTGGGTCACAGCTACTTCATTAACTGGGACCAGCACATGTTTTGCTCACAGTGTAACACAGCAGCCGAGGCCAGAACCACCACTCTGAATGAAGAACTGGGCCAGGTGGGCATCACATGTGTTTAGGTGATAATCTATGGGTGTTGAATGACAGTCTGCAGGTCTTAATTTGTAAACTGATCAATGCCGTAATGCAAATAGCTTTATAAATAAAATTTGGAATAAAGTAGATGTGATTTCCTGAATTTTGGTGTATTTTAACAAGTTGTTAAACATCTACGTTTACCTACATTTGTAAACACTCCGCTTGTGTCAAACATCCTAGCTGTTATTTTGACAAATTAGCGCCATCGTTTTGATAAGTTTTGTGAATAATCAAACATTTCTATTGTATTTTTAATAAATAATCTAAATGTTATTAATGACCCACTTGAACTGTCAAACTGATTTGCAGTTTTGTTGTGCTGTTTACGTATATTTTTGAGTTAAAAAAATAAAAAGAAAATTTCACGATGACTTTGGACTTCTAGGGGCAGAATTTTTTTTAAAGGTAGAGGTGGAAATGCTTACTTGAAAGGGCACGTATGTGATATTGTAAGTGGCTGTTGTGTTTAAAATTAGTGTTTATATAATTATTTTCAGTTTACATATCCAATATAAGTTTAATTTGTTAAAAATAGTCATATTTGTTCATAACATCATTATTAGTAAGCCTGAGAGTTACTGGATCCAAACAAACAGTTGCTAGAATGCACACTGTCAAAATAAGAGTTCCCAGTCGGGATCTGGCTCAAATTAGGCTTTGATAGTCTGTAGTTGCTCACTTCATTTTTCATTTCTTTGAAATATACCAGTTGCACTTTTCAACAGTTAAACATTTTCCTGTGAATCAAATTAATAAAAAGTGCACTTTTTTCTTTCCTTTTTTATTTATTTATTTATTTATTTATTTATTTTTACCGCAGATGCAAAACGATTAGATTAAAATAATGCTTACAGAATGTAATGTAACCTTGGATTATTATGTAAAGTTAGCTCACTATATCTAACCTAGTTTGTGTGATTAATTTAGAGTATAAAATCTTTAAAAACATATATTATTCAAAGTTTCTGAGTCCTTATTTGTTTGGTTTGCTTCAAAGCAGCCAGACTTTTTTGTTCTTTTGGGGGTTTATCCGCTGCACATTGTGCTGTCTTGATTAAGTACTGGACTAAAAAATATTGAAAAGCAGCATAAATCAAAAGAAATACTCCTAAAAGGCCTTTAGAAAGTCTGAAGACTGAAATATTGATCAATGCTCCTTTTAAAGAAGCTATGTAAATCTGATTCCTTGGAAAGAAAATCTAAAGAACTGGAGTGGTTTGACGTTTTTGCACAGTACTGTACCCTTTATGTGACGTTAAACTGTTTATTTAGGTTGAATACATCTTTAGTGACAAGACTGGAACTCTCACTCAGAACATCATGAGCTTCAATAAGTGCTCCATCAATGGACAAACCTACGGTAAAGAAAAAAGAGAAACTAAAGCACCAGATGTTCACACAAACGCTATGTTGTACGTTAGCTGTCGTCTGTTTCCTGCCAGGTGAAGGAATAGCTCAAATGGGAACACAGCCAAAGGTTGACTTTTTTATTAATGATAATAAAACATGAACACGTTTTTATACGTGCATATAGTTTATTATGTATTATCATTTCCCCCTTCTCTCTTGTTTTGCCTTCAGAGGCTGGACTTCACCACTTTTAACCCCCTGGCAGACCCAGATTTCTGTTTTTATGATGACAAGCTGCTGGAATCAGTGAAAATGGGCGACCTGAGTTCTCACGAGTTTTTCCGCCTGCTTTCTCTCTGTCACACTGTGATGAGTGAGGAGAAGAGCGAAGGTGAGCTACAAGACCGGGCGGCCATTTTTCAGACAATAACACCAATATTGTATTACATATCGTGTTATTGTTCTTGTTGTCCGTCTGCACAGGGGAGCTGGTTTATAAAGCCCAGTCTCCAGATGAGGGAGCTCTGGTGACAGCAGCTCGAAACTTCGGCTTTGTGTTTCGCTCCCGGACGCCCGGGACGATTACAACCACAGAGATTGGCCAAACCGTCACCTACTCACTGCTCGCCATCCTGGATTTCAACAACATTCGCAAAAGGATGTCTGTTATAGGTATGTGCGTGTGTGGAGATTATTTGTTTAAATTTTAAATGGAGAAAATGTGCAGTGTGACTCCGAAATACCCACTTTTACAAAGTAAAAGGGAACTTGGGTGGTAAGTTAAATGCAGCTTTATTTAATTTTGTCAACAAAGACAAAACTGATAAGAGCAACTGCAACTGTAAATATAAAAAATACACACCAAAACTGTCACCTCAGGTAAAGAAATAAAAAAGATTTACAAATATTAAGAATCAAAATATTAAATGCACTTGTTAAAAATGCATGAAGACCAGACAAAAAAAAAGGAAGAAACAAAATTTTCACAGTAGTTTTCTCATTTTGATGGTTAATGTGTCCTTAAAATATAATAAAAATTGTGAGTTAAATTTGTGACCAGATGCCAACTATCATGTGCGTGTTTATTTACCTAGAAAAGCTCTAAAGTGACTAAAAACAAGTTGAACATTAAACTTACCCCTCATAATTGTTTACCTACACAAACTAAGACCAACATAATGGAATTCAAGCTTCCACGTAGTTTTAGTTTATTCAAACGAGAGCTTTGTTTACATTAAGTGCATACCTGCATTTCTGAATTCTCATTAAAAAAATCTCTTTTAAAAGGCACCATTTGATATAGTTCAGGATTTGAGCTTTTTATTGTGAACAGTATTCTTACAGTTTTAGTCATTTAGACACTGTCAAAACAACATTTTTTCTGCTTTGCCTTATGTATATGTTTTATTTTTACTGAAATTCTTAATTATTTGTGTCTCTATCTGACAGCAAAAAATAAATAGAACATACATCTTGGTTTAAATCCAGTAAATGGTTCCAGAGGCAGGAGTTAAAACAGGAACTGACCTTGTGTGGGATTTACACACTGACGGTGTTGTCAGGTTCAAAATGGGCTGAACTTGGGTTAGTTTTGACCCTGATTACTGATCACGGGAGATCAGAATGCCTTCAGGTCGAAACCAACTAAAGGAATCGATGCTAAAGCTTCAAAAAGCAGCCACTGCCAAAGGAGTGATTCCTTATTTCATAAAAGTACAGGACTTGTAAAGGTTATAGGGGCACACTGGTCTTCACACTGCAGCAGCTGTAATAGTGCAACAAATAAAAATACAATTTCCCTTTACTGAACAAAAATATCAGATGTGTATTTAAATTATTTAATTTATTATTATTATCATTCACATCATTTTGGGACCTTTGAGTTTTTTCCTGTTTGTCCTGTAAGCATCTGAAACATGAGCAGGTAAAACCTTTACCTGAGCTGCAACGTAACATTCGGGCCCTGATTTCAGGAGTGTAAATCTTACCAACAGCCCGTATGAAGGATGACATTTGTTGTATCAGCTTAGAAAGAGGACTAAAGCTGTTTGAAAGTGCTGCAAAATTTCTCTGGCTTTTTGACCATTTTGATTGTTTCTCTCTGTGTATCTCTTTTAGTTCGAAACCCAGAAGGAAGGATCCGTCTTTACTGTAAAGGAGCCGACACAGTGCTGTTAGAAAGACTCCACCCCTCCACCCTGCAACTGATGACCATCACCTCAGACCACCTTAATGTAAGAAACAAGCGCGAGGTTATGACATAGTGCATGGAGCTGCAGTGCCATCTAGTGTATCACCACTCAAAGTGATCATTTTATTGTCAATTTCACCTAAAATGAATCAGATGCATATTTTATTACCAGTGATTAAATATGAACCTTTATGACTATTTAAATGTTAATTATCTTCATCTCAAAGTGCACACACCAGGTATGTTTTGTACATGTTTCTGTGTGTGTTTTGGGATTTAGGAGTATGGAGCAGATGGGTTGCGGACCCTCGCCCTGGCCTTCAGGGACCTTTCTGAGGAAGAGTGGGAGGTCTGGTCAGAGAGCCAGCGGGTTGCTGACAAGGCCACAGACTGCAGGGAGGACAGGCTGGCAGCGGTTTATGACAAGATAGAACAAGACATGATGGTGAGTCCCAAAACAAAATTAAATAATTACGTGTTACCTAGACCCTAACTGCTCTGGGATGATTCTTTACAATAGCTAAACATTTTATCTGAAATTTGCCTTTTTTTTTAATTGCTAATTTTTTAAGGTTGCTTGCTTTTAAGACCTTGTTAAATGTGCTGCTATTATTGAAATTGAAAAAAAAAATGTGCGTCTACGTTCTTGGGTTTACTTATAGTTATGGGGGAGTGGTGGTGCAGAGGCTAGAGACGGTGGGCCTGTGATCGGAAGATTGCCCGGTCAAGCCCCTGTACTGACAACATCAAAATGTGGGTGGAAAAGGTGAAACACCACACATGCCTCCACCTTCATTCGCCTCACCCTGGGCCCATGAGCAAGGCCCTTAACCCCCACCATCGGCTCCCTAAAACAGGTTTCTCTTGAAAATGAGTTCTCGTGGCTCAATGAGACTACCTGTATAAATAAAGGGTAAATAAAAAATATAACAAAATTTGCATAGATTGTCGCCGAGATGGATTTCTATCATTTTGAACGTGGCCAGGACTAATTTGTCATCTGTAAATGAGGGGGAAGAAGAAGTGTTAAGTTGTGGTCCTGTTAAAGCCATCCAGTCTAATGATGATGCAGGGATTAAACCATGTTGCTTTCCACCAATAAAGAGAACCAGAGCCACAGTTTGGCCCAATCAGAGCAGAGCAGGGCGGGGCCTTCTGGTTCACGTTGAGCCCCGGTGTGAGCAGCAGAGACAAACTGCAGGTGAAAGCTCACCTGCAACAAGCCAAGGAGGACACCCCTCTACTCAAGAGAACCACCCGCCCCTTCTTGAATGTGATGACATGTAATAAATTAATCAGCATACATACGTTTTTGCACATGACCAGTTCACAGCAGCCAGAGGAGATACAAGAACTGAGACACCATCGCCCCCACCTCCTCCTCCCGCACTGCTCCCTGATGTCCCGGGACCTTTGTATCTAAAATCTAACTTTGTATTAAACATTAATGTGTTCATAGCGTCGTCATTGTTGTACAGGCATGTGCAACCTACACACATGACAGAACTCCGGGTCCGAGAGAGAGACAGACGTGCACTGCCGCAGGAGTGTGCAGCCTGTTGAGTTTCTCTCAGTGAGAGAAACTGTTTCTGCTGCTTTAGTTTTTCTAAATAAATGTTAGCACTAAAAGATGAATATTTATATGCCCCAGGTTATAACAGAGATGTGTGTTTGTTTAACTGGTTTTTTTTTTTTTACCTTAAATTCACGAAGCTCTCTGAGAGTCAGTTTCAGATGTTTGTGGTTTATCATAGGTATCTGTTAAATTCAGTTCTATATGGTGTTTTAACAACAACAAGATACCATACCATACTATTTTATTTATAGAGCACTTAAAACAGTGACAAGGCCAACCAAAGTGCTGATGTTACAGCTGTTTGGATAAAGAGAGATAAACCAGATTATATTTAGAAACATACTGAGAGGTAACTGTACTGTGATCAATGTAATTCAGTGAATGATCAAATATGAAAAATAAATGGTATTAAATTACTACATGAGCCAAAATAATGCAAATATAATCCCTTTGAATGAAATAATCATTTTAGTGAAGAACTCTGTCAGCCTGGGGAAAAAAAAGTAACAATCTCTTGGGGAAGAAAAAAATTCAGTCATGATATTTTTTTTCTGCTTTAATCCATGTATGTGTCCAGCTTCTTGGTGCCACGGCTATAGAGGACAAGCTGCAGGAGGGTGTCCCAGAGACCATCGCGCTCCTCACTCTGGCCAACATTAAGATCTGGGTTCTCACTGGAGACAAGCAGGGTGAGCATGCACATGTGTGTTTAATAAGGGAGCAGTCATCTTAAATTGTGCTGACTCCAGAAGTTAATCTGAGTTTCATTCAAATGTATGTGATGAAATCTTTGCTAATTGTACTAAACTGTTCTCAAGTATTTCTATGTACTTTTTAAGACTTAAAGTCTGATACTACAGACAAATCTAAACCAGACATGACAATCTTTTGTACTGAGCTTCTGCTGAAAGTAGGGGAACTCGTTACACAACAAAGGTTTCCATCAAAATGGAAAAACAGCAGTTGAAGCTTTGATGAGGAAAATTTTGTAATTCATACTCTATAAAGAGTGCAAGGTAGCAGCTAATAAGCTAACCTGTTTAAAATTAAGCTAAATCCATCCTTCCATTATCTGTTGCTTATTCCTGAGTCGCATCGTGGGGGCAGCAGCTTGAGCAGGAAGACCCAGGAAGGAAATGTCTATGCCAAACCTCCTATTCCAGCTCTTCTGGGAGGACTCCAAGGTCATCCGAGAGACATTGTCTCTCCAGCTTGTCCTGGGTCTTCCCATGTGTGTCCTTCCAGTTGGACATGACTGGAAAGCCTCCCTAAGGAGGCATCTAGGGGACATCCTTACCAGATGCCTGAACTGAAGCTAAATCTTGCATGTAAACGTTTCGTCCACTATTTACTAACCTTTTTTCCTTTATTTCCCTCCACACAGAAACAGCCGTCAACATAGGCTACTCGTGTAAGATGTTGACAGACGATATGTCCGAAGTGTTCATCATCAGTGGACACACTGTTCAGAGCGTTCGACAAGAACTCAGGTCGGTCTTTTAACAGTACATGTTATAATTCACATGGAATCCTTGTGTGAAACGAGACATGGCTTAATTCACTTTAGTTGAAATTGCAACATAATAAGTCTAAAGTCAAGTCAAGTCATCTTTATTCATAGAGCACAGTTAAAATTGTTAAACTGCTATCAAGGTGCTTTAAAGACATCTTAATATCCACAAATAAATAAATATACATGTTTAACTGTGTGTGTGTGTGTGTGTGTGTGTGTGTGTGTGTGTGTGTGTGTGTGTGTGTGTGTGTGTGTGTGTGTGTGTGTGTGGGTGTGTGTGTGTGTGTGTGTGTGTGTGTGTGGTTTGTGCATGATTGGAGTGAGAACTTGTGATACCGCTGTGATTTTTAACAGCTGAGGTAATAATCACCCGAGTGTTCAGTTTGTGTGAGAACACCAAGCTCCCACCAGTTTCTGTTTGTAGAGGACCCAAAATGCAGAGAGACGAGCAAGAAATTAATTGAACTAAAAGACTTGTAAAAACAATTATTGCTGACAATGAAGCAAAAATACTACAGAACTAAACACAACAACAAAGAATACCGCAGGGATCCAGGGAGACAGAGAATAAATATACTGTATATATTGGGTGGGGTGATTACTGAGTGAGTGCAGCCGGGTTAATTAACAGGTGTATAAAAAGCTAGAAAAACCACTAAATACAAAAATAAAATAAAAATGTGACCACACATATTCTGAAGTACACCCCCTCCTACAACAAAAACACAAAAACAAAACAAACAAAAAACTCCACCATGACAAAATCTAAGTGTTGCCACAACTGTATTACAAAAACCTGGGGCAAAAAATAAATATTTTAGGGAAGTCCTGTTTTTTCAGTATTGACTCCAAACCCCAGTTGGCTCCAGAGTAATTAAAAAAAAACAAAACGAGTCTCTCTAGAGTTCATATGTGGTAAACAAACAACAACAGATATACTTGTAAAAAGAGGAGTTCTAGGTTGTTGTTTTGTTTTTTTTTTTGTCTTTTTCTACAGACAAGTCCCACTGATGTGGAGTTTGTCTTTTCTTCCTCCAGGAAGGCGAGGGAAAGGATGATTGAGCTGTCCCGTTCCAGAGATGGAGGGAAAAGTGAAGGGATGGAGGGATGGGTAGAGGCATGCTTCTTGGAGAACAGGTTCAGAGAAGGGCAAGAAGGAGATGGTATGGCAAAAGGAGGAGGAGGAGAAGGGAAACAGGTTCATGGTTCTCCTTTTCCTTCACCTCCCTCAAGCTTCATGGACAGCATCTCTGGAGAGTTTGGCCTCGTGATCAGTGGTCACAGTTTGGTAAGAAAACACAAACTCATACATGAAACAAGCATGGCTTATCAATAATAAAACATGAAATGAAATTAATTCTTCTTTTTCCTCCAAAGCTTCTTCTTGGAATTAGAAAACACAACATTTTCTAATGAAACCTCTAACCTTTATGTCCTGTCCTCTGATAGGCTCATGCACTCGAAGCGGACATGGAGGCAGAGTTTGTGTCAACAGCTTGTGCGTGCAAAGCGGTTATCTGCTGCAGAGTCACGCCGCTGCAGAAAGCCCAGGTGGTGGAGCTCATCAAAAAACACAAGAAGGCCGTCACTCTGGCTGTAGGAGACGGCGCTAACGACATTAGCATGATCAAAAGTGAGTTGCATGGAGGTTTGTGGGCGGTACGGTGGCTCAGCTGGTAGAGCTGTTGCCACTCAGCAAGAAGGTTGCCAGATCAAATCCAAGCCGGGGGCCTTTCTGGGTTGAGTTTGCATGTTCTCTCTGTGCATGCGTGGGTTTTCTCTGGGTACTCCGATTTTCTCCCACAGACCAAAAACATGCATGTTAGACTGATTCGTAACTCTAAATTGTCCCTAGGTGTGAGTGAGAGAGTGAATGGTTGTTTGTCTCGTTTAACTCTGTCCCTGTGATGGGCTGGACCTGTCCAGAGTGTCCCCCGTCTCTTGTATGGTGATTACTGGATATGGGCACCAGTGCCCCCTCCAACACAAAAAGGAAGAAGCGGGTAAATTTGGTACAGTAGATGGATGGATGGATGAAGGTTAGGAAAAGAGAAGTGTCGTGAGGAGCGGGTACCTTTAAGCAATGGAACCTTTCAGCAGAAGTGTTTGTAGAAGTTGGTGTTGACTGTTGTGACGGAGACTGTGTTGAAATGATTGTTGCACCAACTGAAATGTCTTCATAGACTCAGAGTCTGAGTTTTTGTAACACCTTCTGACCTGCAGGTTGGCGTCCTCCTTACAAATGGATTTGCTGATAAACGTAACTTAAACTTAAGAATTCTTGTTGAAAAATGCACTTTTAAAACAATTATAAATTGTGCTGGCATGTTGTGTTAACACAAGAGGTATATTTCTAACAACAAAGCAAATTTAGTGGAAACAAAATGAATGCACATTATAAAAACAGCTTGGTTACTTGTCTTCTGCTATTATCTAAGTGTTGCATCATTTTTGTGTTTTTGTGTGTTCACATGCGTGTTTAAATAATAACTTACTTAAGAAATGCAAAGCTAAGAAGTAAAAACATAGTTAAACCAAAGTGGGTCCTGAGTATTGCAACTGTATTTGATAACTGAAGTGGTGGATCCTGTTTTATTTGAGTAGGATTTCTTTCCACTGGGGAAGTTAAATCTTGAATGATAATATTGGGGAGACATGTTTCAGTGATTAATTCAGGAACACAGTAAATTTAGTTTAAGATGTTTACCACTGCTAAAAACATCAAGAAAAGAAAAGTGAACAGAGCAGATGCAAGAAAACGTTTAAAAAAATAATTTGAAAATGTTTGTGTTAATGTTCATGGATTTGAAAATAATTGCCCCTCTGTAAAACTTTAGTTTTTCAAGTTTAAAGACACATTTTGGGTGGGTTTCTATGTAAAATGACCATTTTTTAAGCACCAAGTTCATGCTCAACAATCCAGGTACAAATTCGACAAAGTTCAGTCGGGTCATCTGGACGGTTTCTATTTTTCATTTTTGCCGAGACTTTTCGTCCTTCATCCAAAGGACTTCTTCAGTCTGAGGAGACACGAACAAACTGGAGTTCCACAAGCACCAACTTCTATAGTGGAAAAAACAGTTTGCTGGTGATAAGATGGTTTCTGGGGCCTTCCCTCACCCCCATCAACCCCTCTAAGGCAGCTGTGCCAAAATGGTTCAAAACACCAAAATTTTTTAAAAATTAATTCCACTATGGGAGTTGGTGCTTGTGGGACTCCAGTTTGTTTGTGTCTCCTTGGACTGAATAAGTCCTTTGGATGAAGGACGAAACATTGGAGACAAAAAAAAACATCCAAATGAACCAACTGGACATTGTTGGATTTGTACCTGGATTATTGAGCATGAACTTTGGTGTTTTGTAGGTGAAATCTTTTTGAGTGGGGTTTGGTGGGTAGTGTTTTGAACAGTTATCTTACCTGTTGTAGATCGCTCTGTTCGGAGGAACAAAACCTAATCTTAACAGCTTGACAAGCTAATGATTAGTTTAACTAGGACTAACAATTCAAGACAAATGTGGATTTCTGCCATTTAAAACCAGTTGCAATCTCAATTATTTCAGTGATTCGTGTGAACATTTTGTCAGTCTTTAACTTTTTGTCATGTTGGCATTACACAGTTTTTTTTTTGCCAGGTATATTATGGTTTTCCTGCCAGAAGTGCCCCAGACAGCACCACAAGTGCTACATCTAGCTGCTGCTGCCACTGTTTGTTCTTGCAAATAACAACAGAAGTCATTGTTAATTGAACTGTATAATTTTGTAAATGAAAGTTACGTTAAAAAATAATAATTAAAACAGTGTTTATATGAACCACTGCATGATTTCTGAGACTGGAGTTGTTTTAAGATGTCTGCTCGGCCCATCGGCTTTGTCCTGCTTAGAGCAGTTGTTGGTTTTTAATCCAGTCAGAATTAAACTCTGGTTCTGCAAACTGAGGTCAGTGAAAGAGCAATCTACAACAGCTAAGATGCTAATTGTTTATAACCTTTTCACATAATCCCACTTCAAAAACTCACAACTATCTCCTTTATGAATTAAAGCTGAAAATTATTACATAGTGGGCACGGTGGCTCAGCTTGTAGAGCTGTTGCCTCTCAGTGAGAAGTCATTGCATCAAATCCTGGCTGGGGGCCTTTCTGTGTGGAGTTTGCATGTTCTCTCCGTGCACACGTGGGTTTAAATTGTCCCTAGGTGTGAGTGAGAGAGTGAATGGTGGTTTGCCTCATTTGTCTCTATGTGTCCTTGTGATGGACTGGAGACCTGTCCAGGGTGTCCCCTGCCTCTCGCACAGTGACTGCTGGA
>JARVGS010001283.1:17283752-17296564 GCA_031762315.1 Hypsolebias antenori
TATATGTATAATTCCAAATCCATAATTTCTAATTTTTAACACAGGATTCAAGGACATTTACTTTCTTACTTAGTTTCAAAGAGTGAGACTAAAGAGCAAAAACATTCTGACCACTGGCAGCTGAATGAATGACATTGATTATGGTCTGACACGTAGTGAACATTTGTTTCCTGTGGATGTATTAGAATTGGGATGACGGGCCACAATGTTAGTGTCAGACCACTGGGAGCGCCTCAGAAATGTCAAGGACAAACCAAGAACTGGCAGTAGGTAGTTGGGGGGATGTGCTTTGACAAGTTTAATATGTGGCAGCTTCAGCTCACAATGAACATGACTTGAAGACTTTGCTGCTGGGGCTTTGAGCCAGAGAGGCCACAGAGCACGACCACTGCAGATTGTTTATAAAGCTGGGACTTATTGGTGATTAATATAATTATTTCCTGCTGTAGGCGGATGATATATTTTGTCATATCCGTATTTGTGTCTGTTTCTGTACAAAACAATTCTCATAAACCGATTGATAGATTTTATTCCATCTTTCAGGAAATGATGATTTTAGCTGTAGTTCTGTAAATAATAACATTCTGGACCCATCCCAATACAAGAGGGCTGCTACAGACAGCAAACCATCGAGAATCCTTCATGATACGTATATTCCAACCGCTACTCATTGTGCCAGATCTTTGCACCAAACTGTGGCTTTAACTGTTGGAGCCCACCTTATATGTCAGTTAGCAAAACATCTCATGTGCCACTGACTGGACTTTAATAATACTTTTAGAGAATAATTATTAAATATACATCTATAAATGATTCACTTTGGGAGTCATTGTTAATCAAGATGGCCACTACAGGTAGTCAACATTTACCATGAAAAGATTTGTTATAATTCAGCCAATTCTAAGGATGTTGAGCTAAGATTTGATATGGAAGTAGCTGAGAGTCATTAACAACACTAACTCTGAGGGTGACATCTCACATGAGATTCTGCACCATGTTACTTTTAACACTGGACCAAAGGGGCTACAACTCTGTTATTTCTCATCATACGATGATCTCTTCTTGATGATCTCTGGCAGTTCTGTAGAAAATAGAATGAAATGTCTTGTTTACATGTAGATCTTTATTATTTACAATTGTCTTGTTTATGAAATATTTTAGTCTTGAAAAATCTAAATAAATATTATTACCAATAATCTTAACCAATTAAAATAAACATATGCTAAATTAACAGCTAATTTAGATGATAAACGGTTTATTAAATTCAAAGTAAACACCAGATACATATAATGTTTGTAAGAGTCTTTTTTATCCTTTAATGTTAACAATTATAAATCAAATAATTATATGTTTTGTTATTTTGAAAAAAAGAAAGGCTGTAATGAATCGTATTGCACAACAGTGCAGAAAACAGTGTTAATTGAACAAAAAGTCTGAATTGTGAGCTTTCACACATGAGCTGACACTGCTTTTAACTCACACTGTATAGGATTACAACTTTAGATCAGATCAGTTATTTTATCTTTGCAAGACGGCACATTCAGCCCTAACGGAGAGGGTGGATAATGTGCATGTGAAACGAGAAAGGATCCTGACAAAACATTTGAAATAAAAGTAATTAGAGGTTCTGTTTAAACAGTAATTTGTAACCGTCATTTATAATCAGACGCTTTTTAGAAATCTGAGTGCATTCAGAAATTGCTTCATAAGCTCTCCTATCCGGTGGTCTGAGCCATTACTAAATGAGGTTTGAAAGTGTGAGGCGGTACTTCTGTAAGGTAAATCAAGGCAGTGGGGCGACAAGTGACACTTGAGCACCAGAAACATAGAGGACATCTTATGGTCATCAAATCTTGATGTAATAATCCTCTCATCAAAGCGATGTCATTATGTTATCTACTGTGTCAACAACGAGACTGCTAATACTCTGCCATGGTGGGAATGTCATTTCCTCTGTCTTATCTCTGGTGTTTTCCATTCAGATGAGCATTGTGCTATCCTGTGGATTTATATTGCTATAATCATCCGTTACTATGATTTAATGGAAAATGACATTCAAATATATAACACACTGCCTTTTAAAAGCATAGGTCAAAATTTAAAGCAGCTTAAAAGCAAGTAATTGTTAGGGAAACTTCCAGAAATTGTCCGAATGGGGTCCATTTATAATTATGAGATGGCACACCAAAATCAAAAGTCGTAGCAGAATTTCAAGAGTTCTAGTTTACTGTTGTCATACATATACTGTATAGGCTATTCAAAAATACTGAAATGGAGTAAGGAAGTTGCCCTCTATACATCCAGTACCTTTACCCACTTCTTCCTTTTCGGGTCGCAGGGCTCACTGGTGCCTATGTCCAGTTATCACTGTGGGAGAGGCTGGGGACACCCTGGACAGATCGCAAGTCCATCACAGGGACTCATAGAGACAAACGAGACAAACAACCATTCACTCTCGCACCTCAGAATAATTTAGAGTTACCAGTCAGCCTAACATGCATGTTTTTCATCTGTGGGAGGAAACCGGAGTACCCGGAGAAAACCCACGCATGCACAGAGAGAACATGCAAACTCCACCCAGAAAGGCTCCCGGACCAGGATTTGAACCGATGCAACCTGCTCGCTGAGAGGCAGCAGCTCTACAAACTGCGCCACCGTCCCGCTCACCTTAAAACAAGTCACTATAAAATGTAAATGTAAAAATAATACACAGTGACATTAATATGTTCAAATGTAATCTTTTGCCTGCTGTGTCTTTTCATTTATGTTTACTAATAGTTCAATTCAGTTTATTTATATAGCTCCAATTCACAACAGAAGCCGTCTCAGGGCACTGATCAGAATTATTCACATTATAAAATGCCAATTGGTAAAAGTTGTCTAAGGAAGCCAGCAGATTGTGTTGACTGTTCACTTCGTTGCAATCTGTCATCTTGAGCAGCACATTGGTGACAGTGGGAAGGAAAAACTCCCCTTTAACAGAAAGAGAACTCCAGCAGAACCAGGCTCAGGATTGGCTGCCTTGACTGGCTGGTGTTTGAGAGGACAGGAAGGAGACACAGCGACGCAGAATGACTGGGACCAGTCCAAATAAAAACAGATAAAGTCCAGTTGGTTCTGTATTGAACGTTTTTTTATTTTACAAACATGGGGAGTAGAGGCAGCAGAGTGAACAAGATGTTTCTAATTTTATAAATATTTAGCTGGTGGAAGAAAGCCGTCCTGGTAGTGGAGGTTAAACGACACATCCTGATCAAAAATAACATCACAGTTCTTTAAATGACATTGCTAATGTGTTCAGACAAGTTACACAACAATTTTGTTTTCACATGACTGAGAGGGCAGATAGTTTGTCAAGAGATTAAGATACACTGACAGAAAGAACAGACTCGTCTTATCTTTTACAGATACTGTAAAAGACAGTACAGTATAATGAAAGAGAATTAGACTAGAACTAATATGAACTCAGACAAAGACATGAACTGACAGGTATCAATGACTCTTTTTCAGATCACTTCACCAACCTAAACAATCCTACCGGAGCTCTCATGGGAAGAATGAGCGATGCCAAATGAACACCTTCATTATTATGTACATGTTCACTTTTTACCACTGTCATATTTTTACCTTGTCTGTTTTATATGTTGCCAGATGCCTATTGATCTGCCACAGGGTCTGTTGAACAAAACTGATTAAACACTGTGATCACGCTACAGCAGGGGTGTCCAAACATTTTCATAGGCGGGCCAGAACTGCTAGATGAAAGTTCTCGCGGGCCAGAAAACTATGAATTTAAGGGTTTTTTTGTTGTTGTTGTTGTTTGTTTGTTTTTGCGTGATTTTTTTTCCTCCTCCTCATTTTTAACAACTTGATTATTTTGGAGAAAGGTTAAAAGTTTAGTTTAAATTCTTGCAGATCCAAAACATTATGAGCCTCATAAACCCATACGGTACTAGCTGTTCTTTTTTTTTTTTTTTTTTACTTTTTTTAATAATTTTATTTATATCCTGATGCATGCTCAATAATCCAGGTAGAACAATTTTTAAAAAAAAGCTAAGTCTGGTCCTCTGGACATTCAAAAAAAAAAAATCACACAAACACAAAATCACTCCCAAGGGCCGCAAATGGCCCTCGGGCCACACTTTGGACACCCCTGCTCTACAGGTTGAAACATGTCCACACAGCAGCTTTTTACATGCTTTAACTGTAGTCTGTATTGTCTTCACATGCACTGTGCTGACAGGCTCAAGTGTTGCACACATTTATGTCACAATGACAGCTCTTTTAGAAATACATGTTTTGTAGTACAGTATTCTCACGGTTTCTTTTTATTGATCAAATAAATTTCAGTACCAGTGAAAACTTCACCTTCCTTCTTTCATGCCAGAGTTCAAAATCAACTTATGTTAAGAAATAATTAAGTTTTAGCTGTGACTCTTAGCTAAACTAGTATTACTGTACATCAGATTTTAGCTCAATGTCTACAATTGGCTGAGTTAAAGCCATTTTTTGTTTGTTTTTTTTTAACATTGGTGTTGGCTGTGGCAGCCATTTTTGTGTACATAGTTTGACTTCAGAAGATAATCAGTTGTAGATATAATTATTTTCTGCAACTTTCATTAACACTCATCCAGGGGTTCATGCCGTGTTTTGGTAACAGACACAGACTTATTGTCCACCTTCACCTTTCAGCAGGAGCTGATAATAAAAAAAATATTTTGGTGAAAGTTTAATCAACCTAGAAATAGCTGAGCTTTTCATTGTAATTGTCAGATTTACCATCAAGCTTAACGTTCAGGCGTGCCTGTTGCCCAGCGGTCATGTTTACCTGCTTTTATCATAAAGGATGTGAGATAAAGTGCTTTGTTTGGTTACGCAACATAATTTGGTTAATGCGGGGGCGGCTCGCCGTATGTGTAATTCATCAGCTTTGGCTCAAGGGTACTGAGGCGGAGGGCGTCTTCCAGTTGTAGGACCGGGGGTTAGATCCCCAGCCCCTGCAGCCTGCTTAAGTGTTCTTGAGCAAGGCAGTGAATGTCCCCACTACCACTGATAAATGTAGTGTTTGAGAATTTAAAAGTGTTTTGTATTAAAGTAAAAAGTTAAAGACTGTGTGTAATTGGCTGAATTAGAAACACAATTTATTGTATTGATTCTCATCATTGGGCATCTATTTCATTTAAAAATGAGAAACAGTTTTACAGAAAATGAGAACGATGTACTGTAATTTCATCATTTTTCAGACAAATGATACCACAGTTACGCATTACTCAGATGTTCTGTCCCATTGTTTCTCCGTCTCTTCTTCCTACCTAACGACTGTGTGTGTCACCCAGTTGCTTTAAATAAGCCCAGACAGGTAGACACCCATCCAGATCAGACCAGACGGAGGCTGGAGAAGAGCGCTCTCTGTCCACATCTTGATTTTTTTATTGCAATTTTTATAACATCTCCAAGAAAGAAGACACAAATATGTAAGTAATGCCCAATTCATCCACGAATCAATAAGATTTTTTTATTTTATTTGTCTTTGTAAAAAGTTTTAAATGGACTTTTTTGTGTTCAAATCTGTGCAGACAGTATGTCTTGTCTACATGTTATCAATCAGTTGGTAAAAGGTAAATGTAGAGATAAAAAGTTGCATCAGCATCATTTTTAGGACAAAATATTTAAACACATTATTACAATGGTCAGTAGTGGGATCATTTGATTCATTTAAATCAGATGTAAAGGGACAAGAAAGCAAGCAAACAAATATCTGTCGAAAGACCAGGATGCAAATGTCCTGAGTAGAAAACGTCGCCTTATAAATGTCAGGAAAATGTTCAAACACGGTGCGAAGGAGGTCCGTGAGAGTAACGAGACCGGTTAACAAAACGTCATTGTACATTAACTAATCTGTTTTTCAATGCACGTTATCCTCAAAAGTCCTCAAAGTCTCCCTCAGGATGAGTAACTTAGAAGGTTACCAGGGAAGTATCACAGCCACTGAGGAGGAAGTTTATTAGAGAACTTGGAGGTTCCCTGCGTGGAGACGGGCTCCAGAACAACCAGGCTTTACAACATCCTGCTGTCACCTCACTGACATTAACATATTTTAATGATTAGAGTTTAAATCTAATGATGGAACTGAATCTGCAGTGAATGTTCATTTTATGTAATGTGTCCTGCAGACAGACGTCCCCATGTCTCCAAGAGGAGGACCATGTTTCTTTGTCCTCACTGTGGCCTGTGCTGTCCTGGGTTTGTACCAAACTGTTCCGTTCATTTTGCCTCCTTCCTGCTGCTTTAAAGTGTTTATCGATGACAATCTGCTGCGTATGCATGACGCCTGCTCCAATTTGTCTCATAGCTACTGTCCACATGGCCGAGCCTCCAGATGGGATGTCTGCAGATGATGCTTCCTTCATTGCCAAAAAACTGGTAAGAATATTTCTGAAGGCTAAAGTGAAAAAAAAAATATATCATTTTTATTTTAATATAACTTTCAAGTCTGTCAAGCTAACGTTGTCATGATGCAAGTTGAAGACACACATTTTCAGTCTAAAGTTCAATTTAACTGACTATATATTAGATAAATCTAGGACTTTATTTCCAGAACTTTCTAGAAATGTATTAGTATCTTCATCACATCTCCACCCTTTAACCACACGGTGTTATTATGACACAGGTTTTCTCCACCCATCTGCAGGATTTCTCAATTATGTCCATTTGTGCATTTACTTTAGTTTTAATCCTAAAGCACCAGGGTGTTTTTTTTATTTCTTTAACTATCACATTATAGAGTTTTAAAGCTCACTCAAGATAACATTTGTGATGTTTCGTTTGTGACCAGAGAATTTAAACCATTTAATGTCTCACCCTAAATACCTAATCAGGACTTTTTTTTTTTCCAGATGATGAAATGCCGTGATAAAGGTGAGAATATTCTTAATAAACTTATTTAAATTAATATATTGTGTATGATTTAAAATCAGATTTAAGTTTTGAACTGATTTGTTTAAGAAGTATATGTAAATATTTACAATATTAGGCATATAAATGATGTGAAACATAACAGGCTAAATCCTCTCTGTAATATGAGTCAGGACTAATGCACAGCAAATAGACCACTCCCGTTTTCATGTCTGTGTGTTCATTGTGCAACATGCAATTAAGAAGCTTTGTTGTTACAGGATACCCTGCACCTTCCATGATGCTGTTGAACAGTGTCTTCAATAACAGGTAGTTTTACATCTACTCTCTGGGTCTCTTTGTTCATCATTAGATGAGCTAAATGACAGCCGGGCACTGAAATCACAACAAAACTTGTTCTCTTGTAAGTAAAGGCCAGTATCCTTCCAGTCACATGCTTCAAAAATGGTGTCAGTACATGAGATTTGTTTTAGCACACATACTGAAAGAGTTCCTCTAACCTTTTATATACAGTATTTCTCATTTTACAAAACTGTGAGTCAAGCTAAATAGTTTGACTTTTCTGAACAAAACATTTGGTTGTAACTGGAACATAAAAGTTCTCTGTGCTCGATGTGCGTAAAGCTCACTTCCCAAAGTGTTTTTTTGTTTGTCTTTTTACTTTATGACTATAGAAACAAAGTTTAGCCATGGAAACCCTTTATTCACCTAAGCTTTTTGTGCCTCCCATTGGTTTTCAGTAACCTGGCTGCAGGGAGAATAACCCCTGACCAGTTCATCACCTTCCAGTCCACTTTTCTCCAAGTCCTGAATTCAGTCACTGGGGGCACAAACAAGAAACCACTTGGTCAGCTCGCCATGAATGCCTTTGAAAAAATGGTGTGAACACACACACACTTGCATTATTGACACTGTCAAGTTCATTACAAAACCATGGGATTATGTCATAAAAGTCAAATTTAGCAATCCAGGAGGAGAAGAAACCTGGGCTCGACCAAGCCCTGTCAGAGTTACAAACACCAGACCAGGCTGAAGATGAGCAGCTAAGATCATCTTAATACCTGCAGTCGTAGAAATATTTCTGTATGACTAATCTCAGCATGAGTAGCCGTTTTACCAGTCATTCAGAAAGTAAAGAACATAATGAAACATTGAGTAAGTATGACACTTTTGATCAGGTTGTCTTATTAGGCAACAGAAACTCATTTCAGGATTAACTGAATCAAGCTGACAGCACAGAATAAACCTTTGGGGCAACTGACGTGTGTCACTGCTTTTGTGAAATCAAATCAAATGTAAGTTTGGTCTGGATTACCAAATAAAAACCATCCTAATCCCCAATCTAGGATTTGTGAAATAGCTCTTTAGTCACATAAGAAATTTCAAAATGTGTAACAAATTAGTTTCCTAGCTTTCTCACCAAAAAGACAAAGAGGAGATATGGATGCAGTTAGAGAGTTCATGGAGGTAGGGGCGCAGAGGACAGAGATGGAGGAGGATGACTCACTGTAGGGGGACCCCTGAAGAGGGAAAAGCCAAAAGAAGAATTGTTTTTGAAAGTATTTGCTGTCAGAATGGTTTTCTCAACCTGCAAATATCTTGTATTTTTCTCTGTCTTTTAGAAAAGCAACGCATGGAACTGCAGTAGTCTCCCCACCATGATAAAAACAGCGAGGGGCTCCTCTGTCAGTAAACTGGATCAAAGCATGTTTCATTTAAGACTTGATGCTGGTTTGTATCGGTTTAACCGTCTTTGTCTGTTTCTGCAGAACCTATCTGTGTGCTACGTGGAAGCATTCATGGCTCCACTGTCCTGGGCGACTTTGACGTCTCAGAGTGGAAACTGTAACTCAAACGACTACGACACTCTGCTGTCAGCTTCCACATCTGTGCTGCTAGATGTACCCTCAGCAAGAACACAGCTCCCCGCTAAAATCGAGAGCCAAAACATGGGGAAGATGTAAGTGTGCTGTGCAGTAACTTCATCCACTGCCTCATATGAACTCTTCTAAAAGCTGAAACTGCTTTTGACTCCAGGATGAACATAATGAAGGACATGTACGACACCATGACTGAGGACCAAAGGACGGAGGTCTTCAACTGGGCCAAAGAACAAATCCTCCAGAACAACTTCAGCTGTACACTGAAGAAAACATCCAGTTCCAAATCAAGTATGAAACGTTCGTTAAACTGGAAACTTTTGTGGGAAAAGTGGACTCACGTCGTCAAACTCAATTTAATCATAATCCTAAACGCGTCAGCATCTCTTCCCATCATGTTACCAGTTTAAATGGCACCGCTTGTTTTCTGCATTTATTTTAAATATCAAGAAAAGAGGAAGAACAAAAAGAGACCATATTGAAAAAGAGACTACTGTACTGTAATTAGCCATAGTTCTTTAAAAAATATTGTAAAGCAGAAGTGACCTTACAGACAAAACAAGTGACACCAAGAGGAGAAAAACAAAACAAGAATTAGAGCAATGTGCAGGAAAAAAATCACTTGTACATCATTTAGAGCAGGTTTCATTCATTCAACCTTTATTTATACAGGTTGGTCTCTGAGTGCACTGCTGACATGCAGGCAAAAAGTTTGATGTGGATCTGGACAAAACAGCAAGAAGCAGGAGTGTCACTAAACCATGGCAGTTGCTCGTTGTTTGGGCAGCACATTTACAAGTCGCAGCATGAGTGCACGTTTGTAACGCATGTGTGTTTGCAAATGTGCTCGTTCTCAAAATACGATTCAGGAATTCATGTCTGTTGATAGAGACATGTCGTCTGTCGTTTCCTTCACTGAGAACAAAGTGTAACCTAACGCCACGACAGCTCAAATGCAGCGCTGCTTAAGGTCCGAACGTTTTCACAGGTGGACCAGAACTGTCTGGATGCAAGGACCTGTGGGCGAAACAATTTTTGAAATTTAAGAAACGAAAAAAGTTTAAAAAGCGTGATTTTCCCCCTCGTTTTTAAACTCAACAACTTGGTCAATATTTTGAAGAAAGCTAAAAGTTTGGTTTAAATTATTGTAGCTCCAGAATGTTAGGAGCCTCATAAACAACCTTTTTATTAACCTTTTCATTTAAAGAATTTAATTTAGTAGCGTAGAATTTTTTTTTTTTTAGGTCTATTATTTGTTTTCTTGTGCTTGGAAAGTTCTTTTTTATTTATTTTCCGAAATAAAAGCCTAAAATGAGTAATTGTTCTTTAAAGAAAAGGTGGTGGAACTTCAAACACCCGTTGGGACCATGGACGGCCCAAAAGGGTCATCGAAGTTCTGACCGACCGTCCAGATGGCAGCCGCTAAAACAGATTCATGGAAGGTTTGAAGGGACAGTGATAACGTTGACCAACTTGTACTGTATGTCGATGATACCACTTTATATTCTTTTAAAAATGTAAAATTTCTCCCCATCGTTTATTAAAATCTACTAAAATTATTTTCTTTCAAAACACTTGTTTTATTTAGCTAAGTTTTATGAATTATGAATTATGATCTAAAATTCTACTTTTTGGTAGGTCAGTGAAGGTTTGTTGTAGGATAAAGGAATTAATTATAGCTAAATGTTATCGCACATTTTGAGAAGATTATTTTAAGCTGTTTTGCTGTTAAACCTAACAATTTTAAAAGTATCACCATTAAATGTAAAAGGTCTACATCTGCATCAACCTCTTCAGCATGTGGGTCGAAATTATACCATTCTTTAATAGTAGTCATGGGCCACACAAAATCACTCCAAGGGCCGCAAATGGCCCTCGGGCCACACTTTGGAAACCACTGGCTTAAGGAACTACAAAATAAACACCAAACACTTCTGCAGAGTCTCATTTGTTGTTACTTTTCTGTTCAATGAGAAAGGGACTTATTTAAGCTTTTTTATTACACAGAAACAATGGATAGCTGCAAATCAACGCTGAAATGGCTGAATGTGGACGGACTGAACATGATAGGGCCTTACATCTCCAGTTTAACACAAAGTGATCTTGACTCTGCGTCCAAAGACACTGTGAGTTGCTGTAAAGAAGAAAGTGGGCTTTTTAACAGTTTTCTCATTCAGCTTTAATGGGTTTCTTCACTTTGTTTCCAGCTGTGTGACTATTTCAGCTCAGCTAAGCTCAAATCCAGCCTGAGTAAAGCAACAAGGATTAACCCCAGCTTGGCCAAGAAGTTTCTCCAAAATGTTAAGCAGTGCTACACTCCAAATGACTTTCCAAACCAAATAGATAAGTGAGTGCATTCAAACAGAATCTTTTGGGAGAACTTTGAAATGCACAACTCATTCTAGAAATCATTTGCTTTTTTTGTCCTTCACATTTTTATTTAAAGCTATTTACTAACAAAGTGATGTGATGTCAAAGGTGTTTTCTCTGTGAACTAAATGTACATGTGAGATGTAAACGTGGCGTGAGGGAAAGCTAAAGTGAGTTAAAGGTAAAACAAATCACTGCGATGTTACTGTTGACCCTCCCCAGGCTCGGCCCGCTGGCTTGTTTTTACAATGCTGCTCCAAATTTGGCTCCTGACCTCAGCAAGAAGCTCCTCGCTCAGCTTGATTCCTGTGATGGCTCCACAACCGAAAAGGTATTTCATCTTTACCACACTTCCTGTACGTTCCTTGTCTGAAGAGGCAGATTTGAATCTCTTGTTTCCTGTTCTCCGACTGAAGCTGAAGAAGGAGATTATCAGCAGCATGTTGTCAGGTCCCAACAGCGCTCAAGCTCTGCGTGACCTGGGTCAACATGTCACTTCACTGACACCCAAACAACTGAGCGACCTCCCTAAGGACAATCTTAAATATGCTCTTCAAAACCTGGGCTCCAGTGTTGAATGGTCACGAAACCAGCTGCGCTCTCTGGCCAAGAACCAGCTGGGTTCTAAGAAGGTGAGCCTGTAGAGATGACTGCTCCTCTGTGTCTGTTGAGATCTCCATCCTTTTCACACCCTGGTTCTCTTCAGTGTGGCAACGTGACGACTGAGGATGTGCTGGCCCTTCAGTCGGTTGCAGCAGGTTTGCCGAGCTGTGCGCTGAAGAACATAAAGGCTCGGGAACTCCTGGCAGACTCGGAGGCCTTGACTAACATCACCAAGCAAATGGAAAAGAGGCAGCTGAAGGCCATGCTTCAGGGGGTGAGTAAGAAGGAAGCAGCAGAAAATAGAAAATAATGAAGGTTTACATATATAAAATTATTTGTTCATTTCAGTTATTAGTAATATTTGAGCAGACAGTCGTGCTTATTATCATTATCATTTCATTCTTTTTTTTGTAGCTTGGGAGGAACATTACCGTCTCTGAGCTGCTGCAGAAATTGTCTGGGCCTTTACTTCGCAGCGTTTCTCTGTCTAATCTGGATAAAGCCAACATCTCCCGTTTGGATGAGGTGGAAAACAAAACTTGGAGTTTGTCCCAGGTACTGTGACCCATTTGTCTTCTCACTGTCAAAAGCAGAGAGGTATTATCTCCAGAATTTTGCCAAGAGTTTTTGCAGGACTCCTATGAAATATATTTTAAAACCATGGCTCCATCTTTTTCTTTTTTGATGTAGGCTGCTTATTTGGCCAAGAAGATGCACGACATGAGGAAGCTCGATTACAGGTGAGTTATACAGGTATTGTTGAGGACAAAATACACAAAAAATATTTCAAATAATAAAGAGGTATTAATGTACTGAATAAAATCTGCTTTAACTTGTATAGTTTTTTTAGAGAGAGAAGTTACTAGAGATGCACGATATTATCGGCATGGTATCGGTATCGGCCTATATTAGCAATAAAGTTAAATATCGGGTATCAGCCATACTACCAAAATATCTCAACAATATAAAAGGCACTGTACAGCACTTTAAGCTGCTTTTAGTATGAAGGGTGTTTTTATAAATAAAATTGATTGATGTGTATAT
>JARVGS010001283.1:17298454-17316936 GCA_031762315.1 Hypsolebias antenori
CTCCTGAGCTCATCTAAGTTTTTCCAGATCCTTCAGATCTTTTATTATTTTAGGCTGAGACCCTTCATGTGTTTTGAGATTATTATTATGAGACCAAAATAAAAACATGCAAAGTCTGAAATAGGCAGATGTTTAAGATCTAAAGGTATGTGCATGTTTGTGTGTGTGAGAACGTGCACACAACTTACAGTGCTGTGAGCCGGTTTGATTTCTTGGAAATGGTCAGAAACTTCCTCCTTGCTGCCAAACTGCGCTTGACACTCTGGACATTTATTACTCGAGTACTGCACCAACTCTGTGTCTTTCTTAGCAGCTGCTGCTTGATGTGGCTGAGGAGCTTGATTCAAACTGGACTGACCTGAAACGGACGACGATGGTGCTGAAAAGACAAAATAAAGCAGAGAAAGAAAGCAGACTTAAGTAAACATATTAAAACATTGTACACAGCAAATATCTCCTATAAATAACGATAAAAAATAACTAAACATTTTCTCACCTGCTGCTCCTGGCTCTTGCTGGCTGATCATTTGGTCCACAGGTACGGGCTTCATGACGAGGTGCGAACACTGCATGATCAGGCCTCTCTCCTTGTGCTCTCTGGCATGCAAAAGCAAGCTGCACTTGTTGAAAAAGGCCAGCCGCTTGGCGCAGTGATTACAGGTCACTTCAATCCTCAGCGAGCGCCGGTCGTAGTGCTGTGCCAAACTCTGCTCCAAGGCAAAGGCATCACCGCATTCCAGACAGCGATAACCCTGCAGCCGATCACACAGACCTCAGATCAGATTCTCAGGCTAATAATCTTATGTGGATTTAAAAAAATAATCACACAACTTAAATTGAAATGCTGTTTTCAACCAATTAAATGTATACTTTTCGTAATGTTCTTTGCACGCAATGATTTGAGACTTATGCATTTTTGCTTGAAGAAAAGTAAAGGCTGGAATAATTTAGAACAACTGCATTTGCTCAGGCGTTTCAGAACATACTTGATAAAAGCTCTCACCTGTGCCGGGAGTGAAAGGCCCCACTCGGCTGGAAGAGCAGAGCTCAGATCTGGTTTATAACTGGGCAGCAGGTTCTTGTTGTTGAGGATTTTGTTGAAAGCTTCCACCAGGTTGGTCTGACTCTTTGAAATGATTGCCCCCGTGCTGTTGACTATAGAAGCAGGTTTGTTGCTGGTTTGAGCTGGGTGCTGAGTTAAAGTGGTCATGCCACTGTTGAGAGTTTTTTGCCCCAGGCTGCGCAGGTTGACTGCACCCGGACTGGTCCTGGAGGAGGAGACCGAGGGCAGTGCTGCAGTCTTTGTGACGCTCACTGCTGTTGGGGACACTTTGGTCTTGGTCTCCACTGAGAACTTCTCTTTACCTGCACCAGCAGCATCTTGAGTTGCTGCTGCTGGTAAATCTGACTGCTCCTTTTTGGACTTTGCGTTGTGGTGTTCTGGTGAAGGCTGTGCACCGTCCACTTCCTTTGCAGTGGCCTTTCCACTCCTTTTAGGTGGCAGACCAGTCACGGTTCTTGTGATGCTCCCAGTAGGCATTTTGATTTTAACTTTGAGTGGTCTGAGCGGAGAGGAAACCATCTCTGCAACACCTGAAGCCACTGTATCCTCGCTAGCAGCACTGCAGTTCACCTCAGTTGTTTTTACGTTTTCTTCTGTCATTTTTGCACTCAGTTCTTCAGTGTCTTCTGCCTTCTCCTCTTGACTGTACTCACCTTGAATGAGCTCCTCTTTGTGATTTAGTTTCTCCTGATTCAAAATGGGGACTGAATCTGGGCTGCTGTTTCTGGTGGCGAACACAAGACCGGTCTCACTGGGAGGTGGGCTCTCAGGTGAGTCTCGCTCATCGATTACATGCTCTGGGTATTTCTCCTCCTGGACCACTGCTGAGCTTGTGTTGACTGGCGAGAGGAGGTCCTGGCGTTTTTGTAGGGACGTGTTGGGAGAGCTGGGAGCAGAAGGCTCTCTGCCATCTTCATTCTGAGTTTTTGGTTTATTTGGTGATGATAGATCAGGAAGAGGAGAAACAAGACAAGAAGAATCTTCATGAGACCCCAGCTGATCAAGATGTAATTTTGCTCTGCGTTTAAATTTGGGAGGGGAAGACGTTCCAGATTCTGGGCTCTCCTGAATCACCAGTGGACTTCCTAAATCTGGTTCAGAGTCATCTTCATCTTTGTCTATAACGTGTTTGATTTCAGTGTCCAGGTTTGCCTTTTGTATCAAGGGGGGCAATGGGTTACCAGGATCCACTTCAACATTCGGAGGTGCGTGAGGCGAAAGGTGGGGAAGGGCTGAGGGAGCGGATGATGAAGTGGGACCAGCAGCATTGTGGTCACTCGTTGTGGACCTAAAAGGAGAACTCTGGGACCATGGTTGTGTGTTGGACTCCATCTCTTCAAAGCCATTGGTTATCCGAGGCTCCATGGTAGCACTAGCTGACAGCTTGGGACCAAGATCCGAGGTGAGGTCCTGCAACTTCACAGGAACGTGGGAAACCAAGGCACTTAAAGGACTGCCTGTTTTATCCCTGGCAGGTTTCTCTTCATGTTCAGAAGACTCTGGTCGAACTGTGTTCTTCACGATGACGCTGACCCCAGATGGCTCACTCTGAGGACCCTGCTCATCCCGGTGCGCCTCTGGGTTGGACTGAATGGCCTCTTTCGCATCGATGTCAGGAATGTCAAACGCTGCCAGCAAGTCATCAAAATCCGGGGTTTTCATGTCCCCCATTGCCAGCGGAAAGACTAAACCTGGGAAGGCAACAAATGAGTCACTGATGGCTGCGCTGCGATAACTTGAACCCAACAGCTGCTCTCACGTTAGCCTCGGGAAAAAATATCTACACGAAAGAAAATACACTCCGGATTCTTTATTTGCAGACTCGTTTGATGCAGAATAAACGAGATGAAATGGAGCTAAAAGTCAAGAGTAACGTCAAAACTTTACTGTCACGCTGCAACAAGTGGCGGCTAACGGCTAGCTTATTTAGCGGTAGCATGCTAGCTGGCTATGCTAATGGTAAAAAAAAAACAAGCCTCGTGAAAGCATGAACTTTAATTGCTGAAACTCTCGGTTATTGAAGGTCTAATATGTCTTGTTAAATACGCGTTGAGTTCGCTCAAACCGAAGAGAAGTGATATTTTATTTACCTGCCAGTTAGCGACGCTGGTTCCTGACTTTCCTCTCCGTCGCACAAGTTTAGTGTCGACAACTTTGCGACGGCGGCTGCGATCAAACATGGAGATTTGTGCGAACCGTTACATTTTTACTGAAAGCACGATTTATTACTAAACTGCATTAGTTTGATGGCATTCATTCAAAAGCAGTCATTTATATATTTGATTAAGAAACAGCCGTGCACAAAACACATTCATGAGATTTTAAATGTATTTTTTGAGCTATTGATTAAATGTTTGTGTTCAGAAACAACTCAAACTTCCCATTGCAATCATTCAGACAAACGTGGCAGTTTAGTTTTGAAATATTAATAGCTACAATAGCAAAATTGGGCTTATTTATATAAATTTAGCAATTTGATATTTTCTAAATTAAAACTTGACTCAGTATTTTAAATATTGTCAACGTCTTGTGACAAAAACTGAAATAAATGAAGTTGGGTGCTATATTCTTTGACAAGCTAAGACTTAAAAGTGAACAATTCCAAGCACCTGTTGTGTATGCAGCACCTTAGATACCATTAATTGAGCTTATGTAATTTCATATACCTTTAAATTTCACATTTAAATGTATACATGTTGAGGGTTTCACTCGATGTAAGGAGCACTAGAAGTCCACTTTCACGCAAAACTCACTGCTGCTTTGCAAAATGTGTGAACAGACAATTACAAAGTAACTAAGTATTCAATTTTTTCTTTTTTTTTTTTTGTTGTAAATTTATTGAAGAAGCCTGTTCATATTGCTGAGAAGTTATATTACAAAAAGAAAACTTGAGCACATGCGCTTGTCAACGAGAAAAAAAAAGTTCAGGTCATAAAAGAGTTTACAGAGAAACAAAGAAAAGATAGAGGGCTTGTTCTCTGCTGGGAAGAGAAGTATTCTTACTGTGCAACTCTCAGATCTCTTATTTATCATACAGTACATCAAACATTTCTTTCTCGATGCTCATTTCTTTTTCTCCTCGTCCTTCTTGGTGTCCGGTTTCGAGCCTGCCTGGGAAGCCAGAGAGCCCATGGCGTTACGGATAGCCTCATTGTTGGGGTCGACCCCAGGAAGGTTTTCTAAAACACTCTGAAGGAACTCTGGATCCTGCATCACGTCATAGTCCTCTTCATCCTACACACAGAAAATAAGAATATTAATAACTAGTAATTTTTAATTTAAAAACACATTTAACATTAATGCAGAGAGTCCAGACCTTAGTCTCACTGGGCTCCACATCACCACCCGTGTCCATGTCCTCAGCACCAAACTCTACATGATGAGAGGGGGGAAAAAATTATGCAGAACAGATAAGTTTATATAAAATATATAGTTACATAAATTTGGTTAAAAAAATTTAAACATGGTCATGTTTGACAAGCTGCTCTTAAATAAAATTGTGTAAAATGTTTTGTAAATGACGCAGAACTGCCAACATTTTCTATCACTTTTTCAACCGAGGTCCGTTTTTCAGTTTTAGCCACATCTAACACACACTCCTCATTTCTGTTCAGTGCACACACAAACCAACATTGTCAAGCCAAACAGAAAGCTGAAATATTAGTACAGTATACAGTTAAACGGAAATCCAAAAGAACGGAGATTATTTTTCACCTGCTCCTGCTCCCTGCATGGACATCTGCAGAGCGTAGGCGATCTGCTCGTCTTCCGTCATGCGGCTGAAGTCTGGCAGAGCAGGAGTGGTCGAGTCCATTTGTGGAACAGACACCTTCAACAGGGCATCATCCGACTCTGAGATAGAAAGAAAACAATTGTAGAGTCGACATCTTCCCATTTGTTTATCATACTGGGAGGAGTGAGCTGAAATGACAAACAGAAAATCCAGTTTGTGTGAGTTTTCTCACCGTCTGCTGCAGGAGAGGAGACGTTGGCTTCAGCTGCTGATGCTACAGCTGCTCTGCGAGCTTCATCCTCCTGCCGTTGTCTCTGCTCCTCCATGGACACACGAAGAGCCTAAAATAAAAAGTAAACAACAATAAACTAAATCAACACTGGAAGTTATTTATCTTTACCCCATATGCAGGAAATTGAAAGTAAATAACTAAAAAAATGTGTATAATTCCTCAATGTTTTCATACCAGTGCCAGTTCGGGGTCTGCACTAGGATCCACTCCAAACTCAAAGTCACTGGCACCCAGGCCCAACACGGCACCTCCTTCCCCTGCCAGGATGGGTGAAGACAGCAGGGCATCAGCCAGACTGGGCCCTGGAGGTACCGTGACCAGATGGGAGCCTGCTCCCTCTTTACCATTCAGCGTGTTGATAAAGGTTGTCAGCTTCTCTGTGTTCATTTCCTGCAGAGGACAAAAAGAATCAGGAAGACAGCAGACAACACAAACACCAGGATCCTCAAGATGTTGAGCGTCTGTAGAGCCTCGACAAATAATTACCTCCTCGCCAAAGTTAATGATATCAACATTGACTTTTTCTTTCTTCAGCCGCTTTGCCATTTTGACCAACTGCAAGAAAAAAAAAATACTTCAATTCATGCAAAAACAATTTTTTTCCAGAAAGTTGGAATATAAAAAAAGCAACACTAATGCTGTTAAATAATCTCTCATGAATAACTGATTCATTTGTTTATCAACGAGGAAGCTAGGTAAAAATTAACTGTCTTAGTCTTTTTTTTTTTTTTTTTTTGCATGGTGCAGATTTGAAATATTCAGTGATTGTAAGTAGGACTTAAAATAGTTTACATTAAGTTATTTACTTTTGGATTTGTCAATTATTGACGTAACCAAAAGAACAAGACATTTGTGCAATAGCAATACATGTAACTACAATGAATATATCTAGCTTTTCCAGACATCACAGGATTTGATCAGATTCCTCTAAATTTCTCCTCAGTTTCAGTTAGATGGTGATAAAGGCCTCACTGGGTTGCAACTGATGGCAACTCAAAATTGGCATTTATGGTTAAAATCTCTCTGATTCAGAGTTGTTGCAACCAGTCTGGCACATGGCTGCCCTTTAAGCAGCAAATTTGTAAAACAAAAAAATGCACAGCTTGAACAACTATATTCTAGGCTGTGCATATTATTTTGTTGCACATCTCCACTCACATTGTATCCGTTTTGGCCTGCTTTGTACCCATCTTGACAGCCAATAGCAGGTTTATGAGTATGAGTACCCTTTAGAAGTGAAAACGGGCAGATTTGGACCTGTTTTTAATCATTATTGCTGCCCACCTGTGTGTGTGTGTGTGTTTGTGTGTCGTTTTTTTAGGATATTCAAGGCTGTAGCCTCAGATGTTTTTGTCATAACGAGAGCTCCTTTGCAGGTGTCAAAGTACAGCTCTAGCAAACTAGTATTTGTAGAAACAAAAATGAAGTTACAAGAAAAGATTGAGATGCCTGCCCTAACTTTGTGATTATCTTGAGAGAAAATTAGCCACCTTTTTTATGTGCTCAAAATTTAAGTGCAGTCTGAGCGTCTGCAACTCACTTGAAAAAATGGAGAACCCTGCAAACGGTTTGACAGTACTTCTTGTGAATGCCTTTCACCAATAGCTGCAGCGCAGTGAGACACTATCTTAAGTGACTGATTTTTAGCAATGGTCAAATCCACGTTAGTAAAGTAAAACAATAAATACCACTGAAACTTAAGTCAAGATTTAACTTACATCTTTTTCGTTGTCCTCCACTGGGCTGCCAACAAATGCAATAATGCGCATCTTGTGGTTTTTGCCTTGCCTGTGCTTCAGAGCCAGCTACAGAGAGAAACCGACAATAGAAAGTAATATAATTAATTGTAAAATTTCACTGTCACCAAAAAAAACAGTACAATACACTTTTATGCAGATATTTTATACATTATTACCGGTCCGTGACTTAGATGTATTGCAAAGTAATAAAATTGTGAAAACATTACAATACATTTTTATGCAGGTATTTTATATTATGTAATTTAGCTGTATTGCACTGAGATCACTTTTTTTTTTTGCATTCATACTGCATTGCTACATAAAGCACACAGGTTAGTTAAACCCAAAATTTGTCTTTAAAAAATTTTCACATAATTTTATTCTTGAACCTCCTCTGTATTTATGTTTTTTAATTTATCAGAGCAATATACAAATCTTAAATATTCCCCCTGCTCTGCTCCTCTACTGTTCTCCTGCAGGGAACACTCACTGCATAATGAAAATCACAGACTTACATGTGCCACCCTGATGCCAGTGCAGAAACTAATGTTGCCTTGAGGCTGCACGGCATGCAGCTTGGACAATATCCTCCCTGTATCAGGAGTCAGTGTGGTCAGCACCTCACAGTTGCTGCACGTGGACAGAACAGTGGTGTTAAAACGGACAACTTTAAATGTCAAGAGCACAAATACAAATATAGTGACTCTTACTTTGCCATGGTGATGAGGCCCACATTATTTTCTGGGTTACTGCGCGTCTTGGAATGACAAACGATATTAACTGCATCCTGCTGAGCCTGCAGCCGAGTGGGCAGGAAGTCTCCATTTCTCATATACTCACTGTTGTCCACACTAAAGAAACAAAAAGCAGTGTAAAACATTATTAACTAAAGGGGAAAATCCTTAAATAATATAGATTGGCACAATTTTAGTCACAATGCTGTAGGTGAACACTAAAAATGGAGTTTATAGATTATTTTGTGCTGTTTCAGTACTGCAGAGCCACATCATGATACGACAAAAAGTGCAAAGTGCTCAACAGTTTGATCGTACAAAAGTTATTTTCCTGTTTTTATTTTTTCCAACCACTTTCCCTCAACCTCCAGGACTTACTGCATTGAGGCCAAAGAGAAGTGCTAAGGAAATACCGTAGTATAGAAAATTGCATCAAAGTTCATGCTCAATAATCCAGGTTAAAAAAATCAAACAAAGTTAAGTCAGGTCCTCTGGACCTTTTCTTTGTGTTGAAACGTTTCGTCTTTCATCCAAAAGACTTCATCAGTCCAAGGAGCCACAACAAACTCAGTCCCATAAGTAGTCCACTCTGATAGTGACGACCTTTTACCTGTTGAGCATGAACTTTGATGTTCTGAACAACTTTGGCAGTGGCTGCCTCAGACGAGTTGACGTGGGAGAGGGCGGGCCGCAGTAACCATCTCATCTCCATCAAACTGGTCCAATATGTTAGTGTTACTTATGGGACTGAGTTTGTTGTGCGCTTCAGACTGATAAATATTTTGGCTGAAAGATGAAATGTACTTTCAACACAAATAAACCGTCCAGAGGACCTGACTTAACTTTGTTGGAGTATAGGAAATTATTTTCCCAATCAGCCACCAAACTAATAGAGCATAAATAATACATGTAGAGAATAAATGTGGAAGTGTTGGACATTGTGACAATATGGTCCATAAACCTCTTGATTTATAGCGAACCATTTTATTTGGTCTCCTTTATATATAAAAACTATTTTTCGATATTAATTTAACACTTTTTGAATCTTAAGCTGGTGGTTGGACGGCCTAAGTAGGCTTTGGGAAAATCAAAATGTAATGCTATGTACAGTTTATTGCCATCACAGGCAAGATCATGGAAACTGAGTGAATAGAGGCACCTTTTTGGAAAAAAAAATTAAAACGTTTAAACGGTTTGGCACATTCAAATAATATAGTGATCTGCGAGTAAGAAGATTTGAACATGACCTGATGTTTTGAGGGAGAAAGCAGGTTTTCGTTTAGTGAGCTAGCTAATGCTAAAGGTTTAAAAAAACAAAACGTTTTCATTCAGAGACAGACGCAACCCGAAATTTACTTTTTGGATATTTAAATGTATGGCTACAAACAATATCAACATGCTGACTGTAAAACAAACAAGTTGTTAAAAGAGCAAATAATTAAAAATAAAGCATAAAAATTAAGGTTAGCTGCTAGCGTCTGGCTACGCCGGTGGTGACTCAGGACAATTGAAGTGGACAACAGCGAAAACATTTTTGTGTTAAACAAAGACAGTTTTAAAAAATGTATTTACTATCTTTACGTGAGAGCCTTAAATATGTTAAAGCACTTTATAATTCCTTCTAAATTTAAACACAAAATTCCAATTCCTTACCAAACCATAGTACTTTCAAGCACCATCTTGATGTCGTCGTTTACGTCTACGTGCTCCGCGATGGTTCCTGGGTAATGAAGTTGTCTTTTTTTTTTTTTTTAACAACTACAACTTTCATTCAACCTTTATTTATACAGGTGAATCCCATTGATTCTCGGGACTCATTTACAAGAGACCTGGATGACTTTAAGTTCATTATTATTTTTAGGTACAGTAATATGACGCCACTATACTGTGCAAAAGTCTTGATACATTTTTAAACTAACTTTTTAAATGGTTTAAATCACCATTTAAGCATACAACTGTAGTTCTGTAACAATAAATTGATTCTTAACTTTTTAGCAAAAAAGGGTAAATCTTAGCCTGGTGTGCATCGTGTCAATAAGAAAAACTAAAGGAAACTATTTGTCAAAGTGGAGGACAAAACAATAAAACAGGCCCATTTTTTTCCCCCAGTAACTGAAAGAGACGTTCTTCTGAAGTATAGGTCACAAAAAATTGGCTAATTCAGCAAAAAACTACAAAGACCTAATACAGCCCCATTCTGAATCAGGTTCTCTTGTGGTGGTAGTTTTTGATGGTAACCAATCATTCACGGGTCACTTCTCAAAATCATTATTCGCATAATTTTTTTCATTAGTATGATTGCTCAGGTCCACATCTGGGACTATGTTGTTACTCTGGTCATTGTGTGGAAGACAAGAACTTCACCCCAGGACACGAATAACTGGAAAACCCCACAGGATGATCTCACAGGAAGCATTTAGCAAAGGAGGTCATGTAACTAAATACAAGCAATCTAGAATTTTCAAAAATACTAAAAAATTTTCCTAAGGAAAGCACAGGTCCTCAACGTGTATGTAACACATGAAAACAACATTTTAGAAAGTATTTTTATTTCTTTAAAATCAGACATGAAAACATCACCACCACATACTGTAACTGAATCATGGCAGGAGGAACAGGCAGTTCATGTTGTATGAGAAGGCATTTTTGTGACTTATATGTACATATACACATTTCATACACTGTAAAAATATAGCGATTGAAGCATATAGAACAACCAGCAACACTGGCTCATAAGCCATGTGAAACATTCATGTAGAAAAATGGAAGAATAACCATCCAGAAATGTCATGGAGAGTATATAGCTATCATATCACAATCTAAACGTTAAATATAAAAAGGTGAAATTGTCAAATATTATAGGCAATATAAGCTATAAAGTTGCAGACATCCTTCTGTCAGTAAAGTTCGTTTACAATCATACAACTTTTATCATCTCAGCCTACAGAAATCAGTCAGAATAATAAATATAGCTTCAGGCTGACAGGTGGCAGACTCATATTGCATTACTTCCATATCACTGTAGTGTTTACAGCTGCCTGCACCCTTAAAGCACCAAAGGGTCTTTTACTTGTGCTATGATGTGGTACAAATCTAAATCAGCTCTGCATCCAAAACTAACCACTACTTTTTTTAAGTTACCAAAAAAAATTTAGCTCCTGGTGTCACCAAGCAAACTGGATTTTTTTCTTTTTATTTTATTTTTTTCTTTATCAGACTCATTTTCTCGGAGTGTTTCCCCCCTGGCGTTTGAAATGAACAATATTTAACATTTTTGTTTAATACCAGAAACACCTACAGCATAAAAGGTGATAAATAGCAGGTTCAAAACACCACTACAAATGCAGTCTGTCCATCCATCCAGTATCCTCCGCTTGTACAAATGTAGTCCATAATTTTTTTTTTTTAAGGAATGTAGGGTTAGGTTTTGAAATAATATAAATGTTTGACAAATAAATTAAAGTCAAAACCCTCACCCCCCAAAAAATGAAATTGTTCAACAAAAAAAGCAAACATCCAGTTTTGTGACAGACCATTAAAACACAGGTCAGCCGAGTGTTATTAGCATAGACAACTCATCAGCCCATGTAGGAGTGCATCACAGCTGACCATGTCAAAACAACAACAAAACTTCTCAGTTCTACTGGCTTTTCTCTTTGGTGCTAGTACTTGTTCAGAGTACCAAACACTCAGATCTAAAGTCCTCACCTCCTTGCATTAATGAACGTATTATTGTTAATGTTTACTGAAAACTCACTTTCCCTCTCTGCTGCATAGACCGCGTGTGCTTCCCAATGTAACAAAAAGAATTCGAAGATGAGATGAAGTCAAGTTTTGCTACAATCACTAGGTATGAAATAATAAGCACGTGATTTTAGAAGGAAATATATAAATACTGAAGTATAAAACAATAAAACAACCTTCAACACATTCAACTTTAAGCGATATTGGTCCAAGACTCAATAAGGGCAAATGTCATTTCTGTAACCAGCAGAAATTATTTAGACATCCCCGCTGATGTCAAGAGATTTTTTTTTTTAATAGCCATGCTGATAAATCAGATTAGTGATGATCAGGTAGGTGGTAGCGTTAGTGTTCAAATTAAAATTTGAAATTCCTATAAACCTTCAGAACTGATCAGCTGGTTCAGACAAACAAGAGGAAGTTTGATGACTTCAGCAGTAGTGATAAGGCAAGTTTCTATGCGCAACTAACGCACTAATGTCACCTATACGTGAGAAAAACGGGGAAAAACACAAACGTAACAGATAATAAATTAAACACTTATACTAATAAAAAACATAACAGCATCTACTGTCCAGCACTACTTTAAAGAACTCTTTGATCTGTACTTCATACTCACACATACAGCCACATTAGTGGGAGATGTTCAGGGTTTTATAAATGTGGATTGCCGTTTTAATAAGAAACATTTGATGCAAAACATTTGATGCAAAACGTGATATACATTCGACAGTGGCGAGATCTGGGTAGTGCCACTGGGACTTCCACGAGAATAACTTAAAACATGAAACAAAACAAGCTAACCAGGTTCGGTTCAACCCATTTGCTTTCCTTTCAAAACTGAACTTTGAACAAATACTGTACTTAAACAAGAATGCATACTTAATTGCAAAGCTGACAGCAGCAAGTGTTGACTGAACGATTTCTAATAATTACACCGTCGGTTCAGGGTCGTCTCCTGGATGGAGCGATGCATTAGAGTGCAAGTCACAGAAACGTGAACCCACTCACGGAAAGCAAACGGTTCACCAATCCATTCAGGCTACGCCCTTTATGTGCTCTGAAGAGAGTGAGTTCCTGTTGAAATGTCTCTGCCTACGCATGTCTATTCATGCTGTAGACAGGGCTGGTCCCTCATCATCCAGTGAGGGTGAGGGACAATATACAGCCCCTATTTTTTATTTAATGTGACACTGCTGCAGCTACAACAGAGCAGCCATGTTTAGGGTCTAAAAAGTTCTTTGGGACAGGTGTGGACAAATGTGGACACAGAGACAGGGTTGATGAAGCCTACCACATCCTGTCTTCTCATCCCTGCTCTCGATGATTTCGTAAACTCTACCACCACTTAGCTCCTGTCTATACTGCAGTGGTGGAAAAAAAACAACGTGGGTGCAATGAAGAGCTTTGGATTGATGAATTTCATTCATGCTGTCCTTCTCATCACATCCAGAGGTGCCTCTTCTTCATAGATGGCACCAGGTCAGCTTCTTTTGTTTTTCTTCACTGCAAAATGGAAACTATCATCAGAAACAAGTTCGCAAACAAACACCGGATGCTTCACCGATAACATTTTAAATATCCATTTGGACTTACAAATTAGAGGTTAGTCTCTGGGATGATGTCCGTCAGAGAAACTACATCTTCATTTCCAGACAGGTTAACTGAATTATCAGCAGATCCTTCTGCCCCAAAACTGCCACAAAGAAAGTGTAATTAATAGGCTGATGTGATTTACACAACCTAGGGGACAAAAAGAACAAACACTGTGTGTTCTCACACACACACAGCACAAAACACCAAAATGGACTCTGCATACTTATAAAAGATCCTTGTAAAATACTAAGTTTTCCTGAGTTTGAAAAGTCACCCCCGTTGACAAAGTTCCAGTAAACCAGTTCAGTAAAGTCATTAACCCCAAAAATTTTATGTCTGTATTAATAATATTTTTTGTAAGTCTGATTTAGAGATGAACGTTGATATTTTTCAAAAGCACCCCCCAACTTTTGTTTGACACTTTACACGACACCACAGGAACTTGAGAAGAGAACGTGTTGAAAACTGATGCATCACTAACTTAGAACATGTGAAAAGTTTTCTGAATGTGGACAGTTAAAAGTAAAAAAAAAAAAATAAACCTGGACTAAAAAAGGTTGCAGTGAGATGTCTGTGTTTTCTATGAGTGCCTAACGAAGACTTTATTTATTTGTCCTATTACAATACAGTACAATAGAAAGCAAAGCAAACCTTCAGTTTTGACTGGATGTTTTACAGAATTAGTTTAAAAAGAGATAAAAAGCAGACATTTATGGTTCTATAACGGATCTGGTCTGTATTAGTTTACCTATGAGAGGGTCCCTGGTCGTGTTCTGTGTTCGCTGATTTGTGCACCTCCACGCCAACAGACCTGTAGCGGACGGTCATGGTCAGACCAGACGAAGTAAAAACAGAGCAAAAGCATAATGAGGGTGTGAGGATTTTACCGTAGTGGAGGAGAGGTGGCGGAAACTCCTGTGCTGCCCAGTGATGAGGTGGACAGGTTGCCCTCCACATCAGCAGGGTCGCCAACTGGTGGAGGCGTTCTTGGAACCAGATCTGGCTTGTCCAACTGAACGCCTGTTAACAAGAGTACCACATACGGCACGTTATACGCCTGTTGACAAGCTGTTATAGTGATCTATAGCAATGGCCCAGACAAGCAAAGACCTTGTATACAATCCAAATTTGACTTGTGATCTTGAACTTGAAGCTGATGAAAAGTTCACATTAAATGCAACAGGTTAAATTAGCTTGGGCGGATCAGGTTAGGGGCAGGACAAGAGAAGTTTGTGTACGAATGAATGGAGATTATCCCATAATATGTCTGTCTTTTGACAGACGTACAATTAAAAGGAGGAAAATTAGAGCAAATATTACTGAAAGTTATATCTGGATACAGATATGAATAGATATGCAAATTGAAAATTCACAGATTTATTTTGTGTGATTGCATAAAGAGCGAAAGTCGACTCTTACCACTGTCAGCCTCGGACTCTGTGCTTCTAAAATGACTGTGATAAGCTAATCTGGAGTCACCAGAATACTGTCCTCCTGTGTGGGAGAGTGGGGTGGGAGCCCCCAGAGTGGGGGCCCTTCTAAGCCCTCCTTGACCTCCGCTTCGGCTCTTCTTAGATGGTGATGGCTTAACTGGAAAAAGAAGTAAGCCAGAAGACAATGACTGACTCAAACTTCAGATGTAACACACTTTTAGTATGTGAATAAACAAATGTATGCAAATCTAAAAAAGTTTTGTCAGGTCCTCTGGACAGAGTCTCTGAAACAATATGTCCAGAGAACCTACTTTTTTTTTTTTTTAAACCTGGATTATTGAGCGTGCTTCAGGACATGCATGCATACTTACGTGGAATTTTCTTAAACACTGTGCTGCACATAAATTGTTGGAAACGCTCTGCATAGAAGCCGGGTCTGTGAACTGAAACTGTGTCCTAAAAAAGGGCACAGCAACGATATTACAACATGAGAAACAGAATATCTTTCGAGTATAAAACATAGTTTTCAAAGACTGCTTTGCACTGATACTTTAAATTCAGTATAAAACACGGTTCAGCTCTTACCCCATCATGGACCAAAGCTTTCCAAGAATGTTCCAACTTCTTAATAAATCTAAATCATATAAACAACAATAAAACTACTCACTGCAATGTACATGCATGTTTACAATTGATGTGTTGTTTTCGCAGCAGTTAATAACAAGGGTATTTAATAAAGATTTCATTCAAAATCACAAAACACCTACCTGTAGGACTGGAGAATATCGATGATACCAATGTAGATGAGCAACCTATCTCCTTTTGCATTGCGAGCTGGAATCCCTCCCACACTGAAAAGTCATGGTCAGATAAATGTGTTATTTGATTGTTAGTACTACCACAGCTGCAGATTTCACTACAAACACAAGTGGCTCAAACAGAAGCGCTCACTGATCCTCTGAATCCAAAGCTCCCTTCCCTCGAGCTTCCCCCTGGATGGACTCCATGGCTGTGCAGTACAAACTTTTCTGAATTTGAGGCCGACGCTGATCTGGGGTCACAGGACCCTCCAACACCGCACCGTCTCTCGAGCTGCCCCCACTGCGCTCCCGCTCTCGACTTGCCTGCTCCATGTTGTGGATGCCCATCAACAGACTGTAATCCATGATCTTGAAACTCTGTAGGAGCTGAATAAAACATGCAAATGCTCAAAATAAATCACATTCCACCACAAAACAAATATTTTAAACTTTTCTAGAGTTAAAACAACCAAAGAGGAAAATAAAAAAGAAACTCACATCAACATCAAGACAACATACAAATGGTGAGAGAGTCTGATTTGAATTACCAACAATAAGTTGGACCTCCACACGTCATAGTGAGAGTCGGACTCCACTAATGCTGCCCGTTGTCACCGACTCTGTTCATAACTTCTATGGACAGAATTTTAAGGTGCAGCCAGGGACGGAAGAGGTGAGGCTCAGTAACATCAGGATTTCTCCTGTTGGCATCATTGTGCCATGATCTCCAGCTCTCACTGGAGCGGTTTGCAGCTTGGTGTGAAGCAGATAGGACAAAGATCAGCACCTCCAGTTCTAAGGCCGAAAAGGTGGACTATCCTCTCCAGTTAGCCTCAAGTTGAGGTGTTTAAGTATCTCAGGATTTTCTTCATGAGTGATGGAAGAACGGAGAATGAGACTGACAGACGGCTCGGTAGCTAGTATTACAAACTCTTTACCAGTTGTCCAGGAGAGAATTGTGAGTAGAGCAGCTGCTACTCCACATCGAGAGGAGCCAGTTGAGATGGTTCTGGCAACTGGTAAGCATGAACCCTGGACACCTGCCTAGGGGAGGTGTTCCAGTTATGTTCAAGCTGGAGGAGACCCAAGGAAAGACCCAGGAAGTGATGGAGAGACTATGGCTACGTTCACACCGCAGGCTAATGTGGCCCAAATCCAATATAGATTTTTTTTTTTAGCTGCTGCCCCCACGATGACTCTAAAACAGGTGGCAGAAAATGGACGGATGGATTATGATGGTTGAGTGTGACAACTCCGGTAGCATCCAAGATTTTGTTTCCATGAGACAAATAATTTTTCTAAGACATTTAGAACTAAATCAGTAGGAAATGTACTGTACTTGTTTAACAAAATTTGGTTAAAAAAAAAAACACTTCAATCAAAAGCTGTATATTAGTTGTGATACATGCAAGTAACAGGTTAGAGTAGATCAAAGCCATCCATAGCAGGGCTGGGCAACGTATCGAACACAGGTAGTCCTTGACTTAGTGTAGATCCGTTCCTACGCGGCGGCGTAAACCGATTTTCGACGTAAGTCGGAACGTAAGTAATTACCGTACCATATACATGTACGGTACCTGTTTTACCAAGCACTTAGCCTATCCTAACACAGTAACCTACATAATTATTTAAAAAAAAACACAAAATAATGTACAGTACGTTTAATAATGAAATATAATACTGTACTGTATTCTTCCGCTGCTGCGCCACGGTTGTACGAGGTAAAACCGACGTAAAACCGCGTAAAACTCGAAATAAGGGAGATGCGTCGTAACCTCGAAATGTCGTAACTTGAGACCGTCGTAACCCGAGGACTACCTGTACACTCATGTATTGCGAGTTTTTCAATTTGCAATGGTGAAAATGGTTCTATCGCAACCATCAAGTATTATTAGACTTGAAAATCTGTCTTTTTCTCCCGTCTGCACCAACTGCACGTGGCCCCTTCTTCTCCCTCACTGAATACAAACCCAGCCCCTCACCCTTGCGTGCTCCTCCCGCTTCCTACTTCTCCAGGTGGGCGGGAGTTTAAGCACAACAAGTAAATGGCATTATTCAACACTTGCTCTTCTCAAGGGCAGACGTCTCCTCTCGGTCTCCGCTTTCCTTTTGCTTTGTCTTGTCTGTGAAACTGTCTGAGAGCCTCTCTTCTACAAAATCTTTCAAATCATAACTATGGACTTCAATTTGGTCAGTTGGTCCTTCAACACAACTGATAACATTTCTTTGAAGAGAAGACAGGCTGTAGGCAAGCCAATTTGCCCTGTTGGCATGCATACAGCTGGATCTCATCAACTTGGATGACTTGATGACGTGTCTATCTCTGCTGTCATCTGTGGATCTTAAGGATGCATATTTAATTGGATTTATTATAACTGGTTCCTAGTTTTTGGATTTGGCTGGTTCCTGGTCTATCAACAAACAAAGAAGATGTTGGCAGCAAATCTGGATCTGGTCAGGCTGCCTGCCTTACATGATGGCTTGGTTCACGTCTCGAGAACCCAGACTTTTGGCTGAATGCATTAGATCTCGGGATTTTCTCAGACATGTTCCATTGGTATGGTCATTTTAATTTGGACATTTCGGAAGTGAGTGGACTGACACAGACTGAAGGTATATGTCAATAAAGTTCTGCCTGTCCCCAAAACAATCGTGTTTATCTGAAATTTGGCTCCCTGACTGGCCTTGACAGGTTGTCTTATCTCAACACGCCTGGAGAAGTTTTGTAAACCTGAAGCTCTCACCCCTCCCAACCATTCTACTGAGGAATCCCACTGACCTTTCATAGAAGCCCAACTGAATAAACGTTCTGTCATCATTTCAGGACTCTGGATTCGTCTCTGGCCGTCCTAGGCAGACATCTGTGCACACACGGGTGTGTGTGCACAGATCTCTCCAGAGGGAACTAATGTATATGAACTGAGTGATTTTATATGAACTCTGCAGTGCCTCTGCGGATTAGCTACTCACGGACATTGAGTCCACCCCCTGTGTAATGTCGGCATCATTATGTGCTTGTGTGCAATTTTTTTTTCATTACCACATTTTTGACCTTCAAGAAGAGGTCAAAGATGTATTAGGAATTTTTTTGTCTCCAAACCCTATGTGTCATTTTTCACCTCTTTTATTATCTGTCCAACAGGTCTCACTTGTAAATGAGTCTTCAAGGCTCAATGTGACTTATCTGTTTAAATAAAGGTTGAATGAATGAAAAAAGTGGTGAGCAGCCAGCATGCAGAGACACTGCAGAGTTCAGATAAAATCACTCAGTTCACATACAGTAGTTACCTCTGGAGAGATCTGTGCACATTAGGGGGGTGGGGTGGGGGCTGCCAAGGATGTCCAGAG
>JARVGS010001283.1:17329872-17348518 GCA_031762315.1 Hypsolebias antenori
GCAGTCATATGCTGAAGTGTCCCTGGGCAAGACACTGAACCCCTCATTGCCTCCAATGTGTGTCCCATTGGTGTATGAATGTGATAAAACACTGATTATTCTTTGTCTAGATATATGTAAATAGCCTGTACTTTTTCATTTACACTTAGCATCTTTCTATCTTGTCAAGACACTCATAGCTCTTGACACTACAATCTGTGTCCTCTTTTACCCATTCATACAGCACTCTACTAGATCTCTACAAAGCTAATTGAACAAATCATTCTAAAGAGACTAATCCGTGAGGGCACAGATTGTAGTGTAAAGCGCTTTTGAGCATCTCAATAAGATAGAAAGGTGCTATATAAGTACAGTCCATTTACCATTAAAATACTCAAAGTATTCAGTAATATGCACACTGGCAGTCCAAGTTATCTTAAATACAGATATCAACAATGCTTTTTGCAATTTCTATGAAATTGTAATCCTGATCTTTTGCACGCTACGTTCGTCAGCTTCGCTGCAGCAAAATAATGGTTTTACAAAATTATATTTATCAATATGAATCAAATAAAGTCAAAATTTATCAATCAAAGTAATTTCACTTCTACTCAAAACAGATTCAAGATACTGTAGAGGCACGAAAAGGAAATATTTCAAGGTTATGAAATTTTTGTGCACAAATATACAACAGTATACACCAAATATTCAAAACTAATAATATCAAAAATATTATTATAATTTAAATGTATGTAGCCCCAAATTAAACTTGTCTTAGTTGTTTTCTGTAACTCTTTGAATACCGGTATGTACACGTCCTCTGGCATCCATCAGGGGAGTGCTGCACTCCCTCTGCACCCCTGCGTGATCTTTGATCAACACTTTTTAATATTTACACATCAAATCATGCAGATTTGCCAGTTGGTTAAGCTTTGACATTTTAATTTGTACCGTTACCTGACAGATAGATTTACTGATGGCTGAAAGTTGTTTTAACAGATAAACTGCGGATAAAGTACTTAGTTTTAAGAAGGAAATCAAATGGAACAAATAAAAACATGTACAGTACTACTTTTTGGAAATAACATTATCAGCTGTCTGGATGAATAAATCATTGCTGTTGTTTTGCTATTTTGTTTATTTTTTGTTTTTATTTTGTTTTTCAAATCAGATTATTGCTAGTCAAGTTCTTTAAGGCATCTGATTTCATTATTTTTCATTTAGTCTCTTCTGTAAGATTATTAATTTTAAGCTTTAATCACCATTTGATTAGCCAAGTCATGTAAAATGAAAACAACATTGAACCTTGAGCAGTCGGTGATCTTGAAGTGGAACTCAGCGGAGGCCTGAACCGGCTCCACCGGCAGCTCCTCTGTCGCCTCATAGTCGGGGTTTGGAGCATCCTTGCTGAAACAGTTCAGTCTTTTATCGCCCCTTTCCCTGCAGCATTCGTAAAGCCGATCCTTCACTGATGAATCTTCCTCACAGAACAATTTTACTGAATGCTCCCACTGGAGAAAAGACCAAAAGAAAACAGTAACAAGATTGAAGAGTAATTGAAGCAAATGTTCCAAATGAAAGTGCTCTCCGCTGAGTTTGTGCAGCTGCTGGTTTTCTGCTTTCCTTGCATTCATAGCAATACTTCTGTTATGTCTAACTGGGGTTATCTACTGAAAACACCCCGAGGCCTTCAACTTTGATCAAATGCAGGAACCATCATCTCTGGAATGTGAAGAATGTTTCAATGTTTTTTCAAAACTGTTTCAAAATATACAGACCTTTTTTTTTTTTTTTTTTTTTGTCTAGCTACATTTCAGCTTAAATTGACAATTACTCCAAATTTTTTGACAAAATAATACATACTTTTTTTTTTTCTTCTAGAGCTTCAGTGTCTGTCTCAAGAAAGGACACATTGTTGGAGTGGTCTGATACTTTATTCCAATAGCTAAAATCTCAAAACATGTTTTTTATCCTGTGCTTCGGTTGGTGTTTGTGTTGAGTATGTTTAGAGTCAAAGCTTCAAAATCAAAAAGGAAAAATCCAAGTGAAAAACAATTTCAACACAAAGGATACCAAATGTCATCAAACTAAAACTGCTGAATTGGCTACAAGAGATGTCGTGAAAAAACTTACAGCCAGTGTGGCGCAACACAGCGTCCCCTCCACCCCCCACGTCTGGTTCATCTTGCAGCACGAGTCGAACCAGGACTCTGCGTTGTTCACGGCTGCAGCCTTTCGTTTCTGTTTGCTAAAATAAGAGGGAGGAAAGTAAGAGTCTGGGTAGCGGGGACGGTGGTTTCCATGGACACAGATGGCTTGGATGTTGTTGGGCGTCGGTCGGCCGGGAGGAAACCGAACAGGATAGTCCAGAGGCAGGCCACCAAAAGAACGAGGGCCAAAACTGGGTGGACCTTTGGAGAGAAGATGGCCATCTTACAGATTATTGGTGTTTTTGAAGTAAGTGGTGGCGTGTTGAGAGAGTTTCAAAAAACAGAAGTCAGCAAAGATGATACATACGTCCCACTGGTCTCAAGTCAAGTTCCGGTGCAGAATGTCCTGGTCAGGAAAAAAGATGTGTTGTGAAACTGTACTTATTGTACAATAAATTAAACTCAGACTGGGTGGATGGATGGATGGATGGATGGATGGATGGATTACCTCGTTTCAATGGTGGAAACACCATTCTCTGCTCGATGGCAGGGAACTCTGTGAAGAAGGTAACACGTTGCAGTTGTGTTAATTATTCCAGAACAGATTAGAATAAAACTGATAAGATCAACAGCACCATCTGGAGCAAAGACATCTCCCAAGTCCACTTCTTTTTGCTCCATCTCTCCATCTGGTTGTTGCATCTCTGGAAGACATGGTGTTAAACAATGTCGAGTTGTTAAAACTTGCAAAAACATAAGACAGAAAAAAAAATTTGATAAATTTTATCAAGTATGTTGTAAACCCTAAAGGACTTTAAAGGAACAGTTAAGATAATTTACACTAGGGCTCTGTGGAAAGATTATAAACAGTCAATATCTTACCTGTTGCAGACTGTTCTTTGATCAAACTCAGGTTGGAGAAACAAAGCTAAACTGAACTGGGTGACCATCTTACAACAATTCAACACAAAATCATCCTACTGGTAGCTGCAGACACTATGATTCTATCTCATATTACACTTTTATTTATAATAAATTATGGATAAATATGTAGAAGTAGTTCTTCGAAAGTACCATCAGCAGCTGCATGAAGCAGCCCCTGCCCCACTTGGACTGTTTCCTGTGTGTCTATCATAATATTTCTTATGAAAGAATAATGTAATGAGAAACTTTCTTCAGTGTAAAGGGCCGTTCCTTTTTTCTGTGCATAAACCACCATGATTTTGTTGAGATAGGAGGTATATTAAAATAGTAGCAACCCATTTGATTATTGGTTGCACTCAGCTGTTAGCTCATCAGTCTGTATTGAAATTACGGCTACGTTTATTCTGCAGGCAGAAGGAACTCCACGTCTTCAGTAACAGAACAGAAGTCAATTTGTTTAATCTTTTTTTATTTTTATTTATTTATTTATTTGTATTTTTTGGATTGATCATGTCCTGGACGACTGTGAATCAACACCGCCGTTGACCATAACATTGCTCTCTGACCCTATTGAAACTACTGCGATGGAAACGATACTCAAGTTGTTTCCCTCCTCTACTTTTGGTCACTCCCGTTCCAGAGATGCAATTCTGCAGCGGAGTAGGCGGGAAGCGACAAAGTCAGATGTAAACATTAAAAAAAAAAAAAAAAAAGCCGGGCAAAGAATTATTTGATCACTTATGATTGTACAACATCTTTAGAATCGAAAAGCACATGCTAACACGTGTAGCATCTTGTCTTCATCTGCTCATGCGAGTTACTTTTAACCCTAGTAGAGACTGAAGGTGGTCAAATTTTAATTATAATGCAAACAACCACCTAAAAATAAATAAAATAACGTTTAAGGGGGGAAAATTGAGCATTAAGTCCTGCAGTGTGAACGTAGTCCATTTCTCTAAACGGAGGTGGTTCAAAGAATCATCTACAGCAGGTAAGATATTCATTGTTCGTAACCTTTCTACAGAACCTATTTTGAAAAATAAGCACTCTCTTTCAGCTTAGACTTAACTTCCAGAGGAGACAAACATCTGAACATTGTTTATGCTTGTAAACTTGAGGAAGGTTCTTTTAGAGTTGAGAGGACCTTTTACTACATTTTCTCACACTGAAACAATGCTCCTCAGCCAAGAAGTCACATTAATGAGGAAAACAAGAAAAGCACATCTAGCACTAGTACTTTCAGTCCAAACTCTGATTCCTCAAATGATTCAAACGGTAGAAAATGTAGAAATACAGACGCACACCTTGCAGGATGTCAGCAAAGGACACCTCAGTCTGAAGACAGTCGTGCTCATCTGGAAAGAGGTCAACAAAGAGAGACATGCTTTTTAAGAGCAAATACTAATAATAACTACACAACTTTTTAAACTTTTTTTTGTTTGTTTGTTTTGTATAAACACAGGCTGCTATGCAGGAAGTACTTGAATTCCTTGCTGAGTGAAAGTTTGGAAGTGTTACACGGAAATTTATTATTTTCCTTTTGCAAAACTTTTTAAATTCTAGGCTTTTATTTATCAGGATATGGTTTTTAAAAATGTATTTAGTCTTAACCAGTTTATAAAATTATTCAAGCCTTAACTCAAGTGCACAAAAACACATAGCAGATCTGACCACGTCAGTATTTATCAAACACAAATAAAGTCAAACTGGAGAAGATGTGCGTGGAAAAACTCCACCTCATGGTTCAAAAGCTTGAAACAGTCTTTTTTGTACACCTTCCCTCAACGTCTCTTGAATATTTGTGAAGGAATTCTTGCTTTTCTTTACAATGTAGCTTCAGTTCTTTGGGGTTGCAGATGTCTGTGAAGGTCCCACGACAGGTCTGGACTTTGACGGACCATTGCAGCAGCTCTTTTCTTTCTCTGTCAGCCGTTCGGTTGTGCACCTGCTGCTGTCTGGGATCACTGCTCTGTTGCGTGTTGACTTAGTTTGGACAGATGGTCTCACATTTGACTCAAGGATACTTTGGCCTGTAGAGGAGTTTATGATTGACTCATTGTCTGCAAGGCAGGTTCTGTGGCTTCAAACAAACCCAAATCATCACCATCTCACCCCCATATTTGAAAACTGTCTGCCATGGTGCTGTGCATTATGGGTAAACATCTTTACTTTTGTCTCATCTGTCCATCGGATGCTGTTCCTTAAGTCTTGCAGTTCGTTCAGATGAAACTTTACAAACCTAAGCTGCGCTGCCCTCCACACAAGCCATTTCTGATCGCACTGTCCTGAACTTCGACCTGCTAGCTGAGGCCCGTAGAGTCTGAGATGGAGATCTTGCTTCTGGCAGTCTGACCTTGGGGCAACGTCTACTTCTAGGAAGGTTGTCAGTTATCTTAAATGTTTTCCGCTTGGGGGTTATTCTTTCTCACACTAAAAACTGTTCCCAATGACTTCTACACCTTCTCATATCGTTGATCAGCAATTATCGCCTCTCTGAGGCCATTGCTTATGTCGTTCCTGCTCGGCATTGTGTTAACACACACCCGTTTGCTCCAGACCTGCAAAAACTCCAGCTGTTACGGAGGTGCTCACATGATCAGGTCATACATTTGAATCCTATGGGAGCAGCAAGGGTGGACTTTGCCAACACAGCTTGTCCCTTTTTGTCTTTTTAAAAATAAATAGCAGGATGAAATCTGTGACATCAATAATTTAAAACCTGGTAAATACCAGTTTTCTTTTGTGTGGACGGACCTCTTTTTCCTCAAATTGTTTTGTGTGTAAACTGTAACATGATGTTGTTGGTTATTATTGCATAAGTGTTATCTTTTATCACATTGCATGGCATTTTGTTATAAACCTGCATGCGAAACTTTTTTCCCCTAATTATTTTGTAAAATGTGTTCAAAGTTCTCTATAAAACAGCCTCACATTAGGAACCCCCAGCCTGTAAACATGTCTGCAGGGTGTATTCGAATTAATCTGACTGCAGCTGATCTGCTCCAACATGGAGCCTGAAGCCAACACAACAACTGAGGAACAGAAGAGGACTGACCTTTGCAAGCGGAGCTCAGGGAAACAAAGAGCAGCACCGTGGCGCTGACTGCAGCTCTGGATGGACCCATTGCAGCTCTGATGGGATCTCTCCTCTGGGGGTTTGGTTCCAGCTCAGTGAGTCCTGCTCTATTATCAGGTCTGATCAGAGGCCGCCCAGGAAAGAGGCTCAGTGGGGTCAGATTTCAGAACAGCTCAGTTATTGGTCCACCAGAAGCCGCCTGCTTGACTGTCTGAGAGCTCAGCCCACAGCTGGATAAACACTTTGATGCTTGTTGTGGGGATTCAGAAAGGAGGGGAGTTTTACTGCATGACTCACAGCTGGTCTGTAAATCCTACACGCAGTTACACAGAAAATCTGTCTTATTGTTGGACTGCGTGGCTTCTATAAAATGGACTGGATACTCACTGACTCACCGACTTTATGACTTGTTTGTGCATCACTTAGCAGAGCCAACTTTCTTTACACATCGGTGCAGAAAAGCTGGACTAAAATACTGGAGATCACATGATTACTGTGTTTACATGGAGTTGGGCAGCAGGAAGCCTAAGTCACTTTTATCTACACTTTATAGATTTGGCAGACGTTCAGAACCAGAAAAGGAGATTTTTCAAAACAGTCAAAGCAACATCTGATTATTTATTTACGGTTCATGTGTGGGAAATCTGAATTATTTCTGTTCGTGTGTTTGTTTTTGACTAAAAAAGTTAAAGATACTCATTGCAGTTTGAAGCATTTACCCCGTCTAGCTAAATACAGTTCTGAAATGTGGGTACGCAGTCAATGTAAACAAAGCACAGAGTCACATGATCGATAAAGCTGGCTGTATTTGAGAGGATATGTGCGTGTTTCAGTGTTTCTCCATCTTGTAATCAGCTCCTGCCTCTGTCAGCAGTTGTCCTTCTCCGGGTGTTTGAGTTTATCTCTTCTCTGTCTCTTTATATTCTGCGTGTCTTTGTTGTTCCCCCATCCGTGGATTGTCCGGTGCGCTACTGTCTCTCTCCGTGTCTTCTCTTCATTTATGTAAGTTTTGCTGCCACGTCAGCCCTTTTTGTTTATATGAACAAATATTCCTTATTTTAGTCTCGAGTTCCCGAGTCCTGTCTGCAGCCTGCGTTCAACCACACTACAGAACATGACTGTAGTTTGTGTAGGTAAACAAACATGTTTGTCGTCCTTGTATTTTTTAATATAAAAACAGCACAAGTTAGTTGAGGGGGAAAATTTTTATTTAAAATTAAAAGACTGAAGATCACCACAATTTGGATTACTGTATTTTTTGCCCTATAAGTGGCACCTTTTTGCATGAATTTGCAAGTCCTGCAAATTATACACAGAAGTGACTAATAAACATTTTTCCTTTCCCCCTCATATTTATAACCCACATTTTGACTGAGATCTGACAATTTCATTCATTCTGACATGGAAAATATTGAACACTGCCATTTTCAGATGTTAGAGGGCCCTCGAGTAATATGGTAAGCCAAGTGTCTCATTAATAGGTCAAAGTGGCTATTAATAAGACACTTGGCTTGCCATACAGTCACCTCATTGTTCGCTCAGGAACTCCTGGAGCAAACGTCAAATCATCTACATTCTGCCATGCCGCCTAGATGAAATGCAGCTGATTTGACCATTAAAGAGCATTTAATAAGTAAAAGTTAAACTGAGGCACACCTTTACTATAATGTTGAGCAAACAAATAATTGTTTTTAGGTGGTTATCTTGTTAAATTTTGAAGAAATGCACAGCAAATCATCCCTCTGCTCGCTTCCGCAGCCACAAATCGGCTTTTGAAATGCAGCTGATTTGACCGTTAAAGTGCATTCATTAAGTAAAAGTTAACCTGAGAAACACCTTTGCTATAATTTTAAGCAAACAAATAATTGTTTTTAAGTGTTACTCTTGTTAAATTCTTATTAAAGTCCTCCCGTGCACGCTCCCGCAACCACCATTTGGCAGACAATTGATTTTTGGCACAGCACCGGCCCACGTTTCCAGGTGGTCCGTGGTGACACATAATAGATGCAACTAAAAGAGCGAAGCAACTTATTTATGTTTTCTTCCACTTTATTAGACATATTTGTACTGATGTGACTTATACGTCAGTGCGACGTGTACGGCGGAAAGTATGGTATGCTAGGAATTGTTTTTTGACCACTCTTCATGACTTTGCAATGAGGACCTTTATCATAACTCTCCTTCTTTTATTTGACTTTGCTTTAAAATGATCATTTAAAATATTTTTCAAGTAATAATTTGTCATGTTTTTTTTTATTTATTTATTCATTTATTTATTCATTTATTTATTTTTATGTTTTACTCCAATGTAAAACCATTTCCAGTGGGATTTGTTTATCACTAACACAGAAAAACATGTTGTAATGCGTAACGAAATTAACAGTTTTTAAATATGGATACTTTGGTTTTCATTGCATTGTGTCACAAGCACACAATTTTTATTTATTACTTTAGCTGCTTAAAAAAAATCTTAACACAAATATACCGTAACAACTAAACACAAAACAGTTTCTGCACGACAAAGTTAATTTGGCATCACAGTTTGATTTTTACACAAAACCTTATGGTTTTTCTCGGTTTTAAGGAAATCGCTCTCAGAAACTCTTCATTTTAAGCCACTTCTTCTTTTGTGCTCTTCCGCAAATTTCTTAAAACTTTAAACTGCATAACATTGCTAAGTTTTTAACCACAAAAAAAGAAAGAAAAAAAAAACAATCATGAAACAATGATTGAAAGCAAATCAGAAAAAGTTAGGTGTGTTTTGCTACATTGCAAAGCTTTGTTACCTCTGTCTTTCACTCTTTATCTTTTAATTTACACATGAAATTTTCATTTAAACACAAATCAGAACATTACACAAATGAATTAATAAGATAATACCAGACAAACCATTTGCATTTATGAATCTTTCATAACCTCTGTAACAGGCGCTAAAACAAATGTGCTCATTTTTATTATAATAGTTGAACATCTGGATGCTTCAAGGAACAGCCTGATCTGTTTCTTTGGTGGGCAAGCAAGTTGCAACTGGAAAGTTCATGGAGAAACTTTGATGGGGACTGCCACGTGGACGCCATTTTAAAATTAGATTTGACAGTATGTTGGGGTTCACTCTCAGCTACCACCATACTCAGTTTCAGCTTAAAATGGCAACAACAAAAAAAGTCAATGAATAATAGTCATTTTTTTCCTTTACGGTATAGTTTCCATGTTGGAGTTTAAAAATTTGCATTCAGTATGTGACGGGGAAAGTTCTCAACTATAACCACACCAAATTTCAGTTCTCTGTGTAAAACTAGCTAAGTTGAAGACGTTTAAATTTAGGTTTGGCATCCAGCTTGAATATTTATTGGGCATTGGTCTCAGACACCACAACAAATTTCAGTTTAATATCTTTACAAATGGCTGATTTACGGTATTTTTCCTTTTTACCTAAGTAACCATCTTTGATATTTGATTTGCAATCAGAGTCTATGAAAAATGACTGATAAAAATGGTGTCTTTGTTTGTAAATTACGTTGCTATGGTAATGTGAAACGCCAATGAAAGAAATAGCACACATCACAGCGCCAAGCCGGTCGTTTTGATATAACATTTGTGCGGGAACACGTCATGGTTCGGGCTGCATTAAAGTTGACAGAAGATTAAGATGTAAAGTTAAGAAACCCTTGTCAGGTGGATAATAATAGGCTTATACTATGCAGTCCCCAGTTAGGGCTTTATGGATCAATAATAATGTTACCAACAATGTTTGAGAGCTGCTTTTCACCATATTGTGTTTATTGTTTTTATGCTTTTAGTGCTTAGCATATTTTTAAATTATTATTTTTTTTTTTTTGTAGATCATATCTTAGATCTTACTACTGTTTTTCTTTTACATTTTATTGTTGAATGTACCGGTAACTGGGACCCTGTGTACAGAATTTCGTTCTGCCACCTCATGTACCATGGGGTGAAATGACAAGAAATAATCTCTGAATCTCTGAATAAACTATTAGTGTTCACAACAAGTTGTCAAACATTTGCATACAAATGCAACAGAGAATATAAAAGTAAAAGTATTTTGTTCTACTAATATCCATGCTTGAATCATTTGAGTGTGTGTTATTGTGGATTTCCGATATTTATCCAAGCAGACTCTGTTTGACAGTAACATGAAGGATAATCAGAAATTCTCCTGTAACGTGTTATGTTTAGATTTTGAGGTTTTGCACAAAAAGAACTCAGACTCACAGGCTGTAACAAATTGGTTTATTTTCCCTCGCTGGCCGAGTTTGACCCCAGGTCAGTGTGACTTCTGCAGAACTTCTCCCGTCATAACAAGCGTCAGAGCAAAGAAAAACTCCCTTTTAGTTGTCAGTTGCACTTTAACTCTCCCCCTTTACGCTCTAAAGGCCACAGCTTGATCCCTTTGAACAGGGAGGATAATGCTGCGCTGCTCTCAGCTCATTTTCCAACTTGTTGTCAAAACATAATTGCTTAGATTCACTGCTTGGATGTTGAGGGCGATTTGAGATCAGTGCATCCGTTCTGACTTTCCGTCCCTGGTTTTTAAGAAATTACTGACATTGCTCACATTATATGCACATATATTTCATGTGGAGTAGATGAAACGATGTAAGGACGGGATGTGAGATGACCAGAACACCTCACAGTGATTTCATCAAATGCAAGATAACAAGAAGACCTCACGATAAACTTTTAGGATCATGTAAGATGATCTAAAAGGCTGGCTCAGACCTGCTGAACATCATTTGAACTGTGTATGCATTACAATGAATGATCCAAAAATGCTCTTATTTAAAATGAACAGAACCCTAAAATGTACCGCATCGAAGGTTTGGGGTCGAGATGATGAATATTGAGGGTTCAGATGTACAAATGAGCTAAAATTCTTTCAAAGTTCACAAAGTAAAAATGGCAGCAATTAGGAATGCTGATATAACATCTGGTTTCTTTGCTCCTTTTTGTTGAACAACTGGAAACCAACTTTCTGGTTACAATACTGCATGAAATACAACATTTGATATCTTGTCTATAGTATGGATATTTTATGTGCCTACTGTGAAACAAATTGCTCCTTGGAGATAATAAATGTTCTTGAACTTGAAGCGTTAAGTGAAGACATTTTTAAATCAACAGTTTAATTCTTTTGGATGTAACTGGGACCCTGTGTACACAATTTTGTTCCACCACATGTACCGCATGTGGTACAAATGACAAAGAAACTCTGACTCTCTTTTAAAGTGCGGTTCTGTGGAAAGATTATGAACAAGTAACATCTTACCTGTTGCAGATAGCTCTTTAAATATCCTGGTTTTGCAAAGATAAAGATGATTTTTACTGGAATGATGAGCTACTAGCCAGTCAGCGTGAGTGGGTTGCTGCCATCTTGAAACAGCTCCAATCTCAAAAAATAATTAATTCAAATTAATTCCAACTGCCTATATCCACAAGCTCGTTCTTTCAGTCACTACCCAGAGCTCGTGACCATAAGTGAGGGTAGGAACGTAGACCGACCAGTAAACAGAGAGCTCTGCCTTACAGCTGAGCTCCCTCTTCACCACAACGGACCAGTACAGAGTCCACAAAACTGCAGATGCTGCACCAATCCATCTGTCAATCTCATGCTCCATTCTTCCTTCACTCCTGAACAAAAAAACCCAAGGTACTTGAACTCCTCCACTTGAGGCAGAACCTCACCCTCGACCTCAAAATAATCCAATCTACCTTTTCCGACTGAGGACCATGGCCTCAGATTTGGAGGTGCCGCCGATTCTCATCCCAGTCGCTTCACACTTGACTGCGAACTGCTCCAATGAGAGCTGAAGATCACGGCACGATGGCGCCAACAGGACCACATCATCTGCAAAGAGCAGACATGGAATCCTGAGACCGCCAAACCAGACTCCCTCTGCCCCCAAGTAATTAATGCAAACTCTGTTTTAAACCTTTGCAGTGTTGCCAATTTACACATTTAAATAGATGAAATTATGGTTATTTGTTAGCAAAAAATAACAGCAGAAGCTAGCTGTAGCATTGTTGTTATAATGTTCCATAGCAAAACGGCTACAACTTTAGTTTTCTCAAGATGGAAGCAATCTGCTTGGGTCTGTTCATTCAATATATTTTATTGATCCCCAAGGGGATCAATAAAATATATTGAATGAACAGTTCAATCAATTTTATTGATCCCCAAGGGGATCAATAAAATTAACAAGCATAAGGCCAGGGCTATCCAGCTAAATTACTAAAGGGGCCACAGTTACTGAAAGTCAAGAGCTCGGGGGCCAGACATTCAGAAGTTTTGGTCATTAATTAAGGTTGTTTTATGATTTAAAGTGTAGTTTTATTTAAAAATGAACTCATTGATATGTCAAACTGAGCTCACCCATGAACCTAATTTGGCCCCCGTGTCGCCAGTTGAATAACCCTGGTCTAGGCTCTGCTTGGACTAGTCGTTAGCACAGGAACCAGTCTGCACTAAACTCTATTTATCCGAACTGATGTTGTTCGGAGATATCCACAGCAGGTAAGATACCTTCACGTCTCAGCTGACTTTGCACGTTCAGCAGAGCTATAAGTGGCTGAAAATAAATGACAACGTTATGGTCTTCTACTGAACAAACACGTGCAAGCATTGTTCACTGAACATGAAACAAACTGACATGAAACCAGAAACCACCGCATATGAAAGCTGTTTTCTGATCCCTTTTTAAAATCTTGGGTAGCAACAGTTTTGTGTTTGACGACTTGATGAAAACTTTCCACAAGCCACTTCCAAGCTCACCCACAATGACTAACGTTTCCTATGTGTCAACTGCTGCAGCTGCATTTTATCAAGCCCTTTGTTAACAAATAAACCGTAATTTCAAAGCAACGACTGGATGTCTGTGCTTTTTGCTGAGTTTGTGAGGATTTTTCCCGCGTGTCCTTGTCTTGTGAAGCTGTTTAGACTCTTTTTATCGCAGGCTGCTGAAGGTCAAGGCTGACTGAGAATGTTTTTGCTTGTGTCTGTGCGCAAGAGATTATTTGACTGAACTGTTGGCAAAAATCTCATGAACTGAACAGATTTGAATGAAAATATCTCTACAACAAATTCACTTTAGGAGACAACCTGATAGAACAAGGCCACAACAACTAAGCTTTAATAAAAAACACAAAAACAGCTTTAATTGTGCTTCAGCTTAAATTTGGTGTGGTAGTAGCTGAACATTGTGCCCAACACATACTTCAAGGGTAACACATTGCGTGACTTTTTTTTTTTTGCTTAAAACCCTGGCATTGTAGTCAACCTTGTTTATCTGTTAGCAAAATAACTCATAAACCACAGGAAACATTTCATTCAAACTCAGAAAGTAATCAATAATCAAAGCACTGTATTATATTTTATTATTATTGTTTAACAGACATCTTAGATCCTGTTTCTTTTTATACTTTATATTTTTGCTATTTTTGGTGTAACTGGGACCTTGAGTACACAATTTCATTCCACCTCATGTACCATATGTGATGAGAATGACAATAGTCACCTTGAACAGAAGTACATCTGCAAAAGATTAACATACAGTCAGCTCAGTTCAAGATGGCGGTCACTGCTAAACATTAGCTCTATACAAAAATGGCTAAAACAAGTGGTTAAATAACGACCACACGTGTTCGATGTCACAGCATCTGCAGTTTATTTTTCAGGTTTACAGGCAGGATCATCAGACTGGTTCCAGTTACAGAGAGGACTCCATCCATTGTTAATGCAGAAACCTCACATCTTGGCTTATTTCACTCAGTAATGTGCAGGAAAAGCAGAAAATAAAAATACAAAAAAAAAAAAAAAAACTTCAGAAAGGGTAACACAAAACAAGAGATTCCACTTTCTCCATGTAACATTTTTCCTAAACTCAAAAAAGACTAAAAGCATTCTGGGGTTTACAGGAAAATCATTTTAGAAGATATGCTTCCTTATTAGATTTATTGGTCATCAACCTGAGCAAAAAGGGAAGGGCTGCATGGAACTGACTGACAAGCCACCTGTGGAGAGACAGAAGGTTTACGGAGGCTGTGAACGAGACGAGGGTGAAGACGGTGACTTACAGATGCAGCAAACCTTTAGGAATGCAAACGCTGAAGCAGGAAACGGTTTCATGTAAAAATGAACACCTGCCGTGTTATTCAGTCCGTATGAAAATAAAGTGAGAGCAGAGAAGTGAATTATGTAATGATGGGTTTGGCAGAAAATACAGTTGACTTATCAATATGTAATTACTGTATTGACAATTTATGATTATTTGCTCTTATTTAACTGATAAAGCTGATATTCAGCCAGTATTGAGAGGTTTGGTTATTTGAAGGTTGTGTTTTAGCCTCATTACCATCATCAGATTTGGATTTTTCTGTATGTTGACTAATGTTGTACAATAGTTTTATACTTCTTTAGGTTTAATTTACAAAGTATAAGAAATAACTACTGTGGCTCTAAGCTTTTATCTACAAAAGAAAAAATCTTGATAACGTAAAATGTTTTGAAATGGGGTTTGTTTGAATTGTCACGAACAATTAATATCTTACCTGTTGTAGATAGCTCTGTAAGTAACTCCAGTTTGGAGCAACTAGTTTTCGTTTGACCAAACTGAAAAGCTAATGCCTACTTGAAGCAAAACGATTGTTATTAAAATGTCAACACAGATTAGTATTTATTGTTAATGACGCCATGAAATGCACAAAAGGCTGCCTTGAAGAAATGCAGTGCCCAGATATGGTGTGCACAAAACCGAAACAACATACAGGCAGCACCTTCTGTACTAAAAGTCAGTTTTTGGAAGTACTGTGGCTTCTATGAACTCAAAAGTGCCCCTTAAAAAGTATCAAATCAAACATAAAACAAGTTATTCTGATTTATATCAAATGGTGCAGTTTGAAAGAGTTTAGTCTTACAGATATATCGGTATGTAATTCTGAAATGCAGGTCTGCATTCAATATAAACAAAGCACTTTATCTGCATGCTTTACACAACAAAACTGAGCATAAATGTGTAGCGACACAACAAAACAGTCAGACTTAATCCAAAATGGCTCTTCCATGGAAGTCTCCTTTGTTGCCCTTTTTTCGGTCACTTCAGCTGTTTCTGTTTGTGATGTACGAGAAAAAAAAAAATGCAGATTTTGTTTCTTACTTTAGGAATTTCTTTGACCAGTCTTCATGTCATTGCTACGAGCCCCTTAAAAGGGAAAAATGGTAAAATCCATACTATACGAAGGCCGAGTTTATGTTTCCACCTACTGGTTGTTGCTTAAGGTGCATCTTAAGTACCTCTGGGGAGAGATGGCGCAGATCGGAAGATCGCCGGTTCAACTCCCCGGACCAACAACATCAAAATGTGGGTGGGAAAGGTGAAACACCCATACCTGCCTCAGCCTAATTTGCCCCACTCTGGGCCCTTGAGCAAGGCCCTTAACCCCCAGTCATCTGCTCCCAAACAGGTCTCTCTTAAAAATGAGTCCTTGTGACACAATGAGACTACCTGTATAAATAAAGGTTAAATAAATAAATCTCTCTGGGCGGTGACTGACTAGTCGGCAAAAGGCATTAGCGAGGAGTCTCCAGAAGAACAGAGGAACTGATCCAAATCGGCCTAATTTTATCTCTAAAGTGTACTCCAGTAGATTAAATTATAAACATGGTGGTTGCCACTGTCCCTGCATGTATTCAGCTTTTTGACTCCATTTTTTTGGTTCCTTTAGTTCAAAAGGCCTTACTTTAATAAAAACTTTTTTTATATTACAAATTAAAGTAAAATTTGGTTTTTTTTTTAGGTCTGAGAGAGCTTGTGCTCAGAACTTTGTTTAAAGTGTTTGACTGCACTGATAATCATGTTATAATCACACTGCAGCCCTCTGAATATAATCTAATATTCTGGTGCCTAAATATTTTTACCCATAACTATTTTACAACAACTCAATTTCAGAAATTTTACAACTTTTACAAGAATGCTTTTTATAAACCTGTATACCACCATCAGTTTTGTGGTTATTTCAGCAGAAATGTTGAGAAATTCCTGCAGAAAGTCCTCCAAGCGTGCTATTTAGAAAAGAGCTATCTACAGCAGATAAGATATTCATTTATACCATACCATTTCCACAGAAACATACTTTAAAACATCTGTAATGTTGCTTTAAGTCCTTTTTTATGCTTATTTGGGGCTAAATATCCCTTTACACCTCAGCTGTGAAAGCATCCTGCTTCTTTAAATCTGTTTGTGTGACCACTCAGCAGCTACAACTGAACATCACATCTGCAAAGAAGGGGAAAAAACAAAAACATCCTCTCACACAACAGCAAGACTTTTCCTGGAATTACCAAAAAATATTTTCAAGCTATGAAAATACTCAAATTTATCTCTGACATCATCTAAAAAGTGAGAGTTGTTTCGTTAATATTGTTTTCTATTAAAAAAATAGACATTTTTCTTTTTGAAGAAACAATGAGAGTTTTGGTTCTATGTGTCCAACAGTATATATGTGTGTTTATGTGGTGTGGGCTCAGGAGGGAGCGGTCCCGGGCAGCAGCTCTGCCTCAGATGCAAACAGCTCCTTGTAGAGCGGAGGGAACAGGGAGTGAGCGGTGAGCGGGTACCGCTGACTGAACCAGTGCAGCTTCTCCATGTGCAGACTGCACAGTGAACGCAGCACTGCCATCCTCTGGTACAGCTGCAGGACGGAACGCAGAGGGTTGGACGTCTGCTCACTCAGACAGCGAGAACAGTGCGAACAGATAACTCAGAACCCACCTTGTGCATCAGACTGTCCTGGTTGTCTCGGCGAAGAACGTGAGTGAGTCCCAACTCCATGCTCCTTTGCACTCGCTGAACTCTGCCTCTGTCCTCCAGACAAGGACGGTCTGCACAGGAAGAAGACATGTGAGCAGATATTAGACGTGGGGGTGATGGTTGCTTTGCCTGCATCTGTCATTTGTTTGCACTGTTAACTAAATATCTCATGAACATGTGTATAATGAAACTTTCGAAAAGTAACAGATGTACACCTGCAAGTCAAGAGTTCTGCAGCAGCTAATCGATATCAGCCAACGTGCAATGACTCTAACTCAACGTGATAGTAGCTAAAAGTAATCTCCAACACATATTCTGAGCGTGACACTTTCCTCTACAGCTTAAATCTTCGGCATCAACCATTGGAGTTAATATTGGCAGGCGATAGGCACTCCTTCCAGTAATGCTATGCCTTTAATTTTTATAGCAGCAGCCATTTCTGCTGTTAGGTTGTGGCAACTCGAACAGCTTCATCCAGTGGGGTTCTTCTCTAAATATTAATTTTACAAAATCAACAATTTGCTTCTATTTTTTTGTCACGTTTGCATGAAGGGTTGAAGCTGCTGGTTGGCTGTGAGAACAGTCAGTGCTCCTGAGTAAATTGAAATGTTTTATTTGACATGTAGGAATTGTGCTCCTCTTTTCTCTGCACAACACTCTTGCATGAAGCCAACTTTGTGGTTCGTTTGAGAATGGATGAGTGGGAGCACATTTAACCTCTGGTGCCTTAAAGATGCCAGAGCCAAAACTAAACACGTATTGCATGACAGACAAAAAAGTGCTTTACATTTTTTATAATTTTATATTTTGCATTAAAAAAATCCTTTTTTTGGTTTGCTCACACAAAAAATATAAATCAGTACGAAAAAAATAATCTGCAATGTCATGTAATGGCCACTAGGTGGCAAGATAACTACCACTGTGAAAATTAATGAAAGAAAGTTGTTCAACATTTGAGATGAAACAAAGTTTTTTATTTATAGTTGGGTGAAACTAGGCTGTGATTTTGTACGCATTAGCTTTATGAGGTTCTCAAATACAAAAATACAATTCAAATAAATCCTAAAGCGCAAAGAAAATGAGTTTTTATACGATTAAATAAAATTGTGTTTTAGATGCCTGATATAAGATTACATGTAGTTGTATTTGTCCAACAGTCAAATGTCTAATCGAGTAGTCCTCCCACTTTTTGAAAAGTTACACCATTGATTCCCAAAGTCGGAGTCGAGAGCCCATCACGGTCATAAAACCCCCAAGGAGGAGTCTTCAGATGATGTCCAGGATACAAACCAACTTTAAATCAGTAAAAATGACTGATCAGCACATGTTTTTAGTGTATATTCTACAAAAATTTTCAAAAGGACTCAATAATTTGCTGGAAATAATTTTAAAGATTGTATGATAGTAGATAACCTTGTTTAATGTTTGAAGGGACGGTCTGCCTTAATTCAGGGAATCGGATTGTGGAATGGTTTGGAAACAGATGTAAAAAAAAAAAAAAAAAAAAAAGCCAAGTCAATGTTTGTATTCAAGAGAATGATCAACACCAAATTGTTGAAAAAAAATATATGAATGGAGTTTAATGAAAAATGTATGAGAACTAGAAAATTGAATGAGTTATCCTTTTTTTTTTTTTTTTTTTTTTTGTTATTTATGGATAATTGTTGTTTTAATTTTTAATTTTAAAAAAAGTA
>JARVGS010001283.1:17410227-17420552 GCA_031762315.1 Hypsolebias antenori
GCCGCGCTGAATTAAACAGCTGCAGCTTCACACACTAGTCCCTCTTAGGATGACTGTGCGTACATACTTACGTTGTATTGGGCAACTTGTGCAATGTCAATAAAGTTTCTCTGACTCTGACTCTCTGACTCTGACTCTGATAATCAGCCTAAACAAACATTCACATTGTTTTTAAACCATCCACAGCTTAGCAGCAGTACTGTTATAAAGACCAAAGTCCAATGATTTGTTCATGTTCAGGAGTCAAAGATCGATGAAGACCTGCCGAAGAAGCTGGTGTTGGTGGAGTTTAGATCTCTCACCGTAACTTCTCCTCCAAAGACCAAACCCAAACAGATTCAGCTGGGCGGACATGGAAGGAACTTCAAATGTTTCCGCAAGGTCAGACTCCAATGCACTGCAGGCTCTTTAATTTAACCACAATGCTTTAAGCATAATACCTGTACTAGCAAAACTGTTGATAGTCTTTTATGTTCAAAAAAGTCAAAATATGCTAATTATTTTTATTATTATTATTGGATTTTAAAGAAAATGACATTTCAGGCACCTGTGAGTATGATTTAAAAGTTAAGTTCAAAGAACTGAAGTTTTGAAGCTGTGAATTAAAACGATTTTTTTCTGCCTTTTTATGAAAAAAAAAATTCTTATGCATATATTTCTAGAATAAACATCCACATTTGAATGACTTGCACCAAAACGAGTGCACATATTTATGCTCTTTATTTTTACATGTTTATCATGAACATCCCTGCATGTGTGTGGGACAGAAACGTGTTCCAGGTGCAGATGGTTTCCCACAGATCATCGGCGGAGCTGGTCTTCTGGTCCACAACAGGGGCAAAAACTCTGATCTGGACGAGTGGCTGAAAGATGCAGCTGAGGTATTTTTACTCAGCATTGTTAGTATTTTCTCATCATTTGGAATTGGTGATTTAAAATTGTGCTTTTTCAGGAGGAACATGAGAAGAAACGGGACGAGGCCATAGGAGACGACTTGTTCAGGTGGGTTGAGAAACTTATTTGTAACTTAACCCCACAGCATCCTAAAAGGCTGGTAAAAATATAGTTAAATAGTATATTTCTCTCAAAACAGCCGCTATCGTGAGGTGCTTTTAACATAATTACTTGAAAACTGGTACTAAACAACCTCTTCAGTTCCAAATTAACCAATCACAGCAGAGGATGTCTTGCGTCAGAGCAGTTGTCAGGGTAACAGCAGTGATGTAAGCTGTGTTTTCTTTGACTAAGCAGAAAAGAGACGGTCTTAGATCGATTTTTGCGTGTGTCGAGGCCGAGGTGTTTGATCACTGAGTCATGCTCAGCCAGTCGGACATAACTGGGGGAACAGACTGCTGCTAAGAAAATAGTCCAGTTAGTTTTTTTTTTTCTTTCTTTCTTTTGTGTTGGATCAGAACAAGGTACCAGACGTGGTTTATAGGAAGCATGTTTGCTTTGAGCTGTTCAAACATCACCCTTGTTTTTAGGGTGCTTCATCTGAGTTGCTTTTATTGTTTCAAAATGCCCCTGAGCACACTGAGGAGTGATCCATGAGGAATGTTAAAAGCTTGTCCTGACATGGGGCAGATGTTTCAGATGCACTCTGTGTGTGTTTTTAGGTACAACCCAACCAAACTAGCCAAGAGAAGATGAAATGCCTTCACCCCGACTGCCTCCAGTCCAGTGAAATTATTTCTTGAGATGTGCAACCCTGTTTAAAAGAACATCACGTTTCTGTTTGTATTTTAGCAGTTTGTTTTTCTGTTCTTCCTGTTTCTTTATAAAAACCTTTTCAAATAAAGTCACTGACAGCTGGCAATGTAAGAAATCAAGCTGATGCTCCAAAAGTGTTTTTTTGTCAAAGTTTTATTTGTCTTTAATAAAAAATAGACAATACAAAACCATAGAAACTCTTCTGTTGTGTGAGATACTTGCTTAATGCAGCTTTTCTTTTGTTTTGAAGGAAAAGCCCAGTTTGTTCCCGCTTTAGGGAAAACTTGGGGCTCAAGGGTTATATTTTCTCTTCTTTCAACCATTCAGGCACTTTTCTATTTCAAAAACAGGTCAAATAAGTCATCATCATGCAATAATCATTAACCATCCTGTTCAGATGGTTAAAGCTCACTTTTCATATTCAGGTCGAGTTGACTCTGAATTCAGTATAAAGTCATCAGTAGTCTTTTTTTATTTATTACTAAAGGCTGTAGAGTAGCAAAGGGAGTTAAAATGTCTGGATTAAACATTATGTTCTATGTTGAAATTATATTATTTAGCTTAAAGGTTTTGCTGCTTAAAAAGCTACGCAAATCAGCATAAAATTTTAAATGCATATCACAAACTAAAGATCATGCTATTGAAGCTGGATTGATCAACCTTGTATTTTTTATCTTTAAAGTCAAAACAATGAAAAGGTGTCATTTCTGCTTTTGACTGTTCAAATCGTCCGGTCCAACTCTCCCCTCACTTTGCAGCACGTGTCTGTTTTCCTTTATCAGCATTTGTCTGCCAGGCTATGGCTTATGCCTACATGCATATACTGTATTCAATATTTTATATAAAAACATTCAAAACTCAGTGAAAAGACAATGAAACGTCAAGATTTATAACTTGAAATTAACAACACTCCCCAGTCAGATATGATTAATGAACCTAAATATTAATTAGTGGGTGAGTTTTTTATGTTAGTGGGAAAAGTAATACGACTACAGCATGTTGTCTAATAATATAGTACTTCCAGCATTGACTTGTACTGTTTATGAGACACTGTAAGTAAATAAAGCTTTGAATGAGTAGCACACATTTAAACATTTTTGAATCTGGCATTGTAGTTTTTGTAGACAACACTTGAGTGACTGTAAGAAAAGAAAGTTAAGACATGAAAAATGTGACATCACTGTCACCCCAGCTCACATATCTAAGCTGTTTTTGGCACTTGACAGAACAGTTGTGGCTGTTTATTGTTAATTTGAGCGTGGCAGAATACACAGACAAAAGTTTAGTAGAATTGTGTCCTGTGAGTCTGCATGACTTGTTAAATTACTTGTGACAAACGTTATCTGATCAATTTCACACTAATACAGTTAAAACACCAGAATTTCCCATTATTTGCCACATTTTATCCTAGTATACTTAGACCCAGACAGTAAAACTAAATAGAACTGCAAGAATACAATTCGGTCAGTAAGTGATGGCATTTGCATAGAAATCCAGTTTAGTAGAAATATTACTTGTTTTTTTTAAATCAGACTCACTAAAATGGCTTCAGCTGTCTACAGCTAAAACTGGCTCAGTAATCAAAAAGATTGACACTTCAGCAGTAAAATCGTGGCTCAAAGTTTCTGAAATATCATAAAACTTTTGTTTGTGCCTTATTACAAAGACCGCTAATGATTGAGTTACAGTAAATTGATATGTTTTCTAAGTGGTGTTGTATAAGCAACATCTATTTGACTAAAACTGAACTGAATGGACAGAAACAGTGTCATTACCCCTGAAAGACCGAGCTAAAAAGAATTTGAAGCGACTGAATGTTCGATCCACTGAAGACACGTGGTGGTGAATGAATAAATAAAAAACCCTGATGGAAAATACGGTCTCGTATTGTTACAGATTACAAACTGACCATGAAACATTGGCGCACAGTAGCTTAGATAAAAGAAGACTTCATATAAAGTCAGTCAAAACTCCTGAAAGCTGTTTTTCCTTTCTTTAGAAACTAGTGTAGATCCATTGTCTTTTTGATTTTCTAAACTGCCTACGCATAAACTATGTATTCATGATGAAAGCATTTTAAAATCTTGTTTTCCCATATATGTCAAATCTGTAAATCTGTGTCCTATGACCAAACTTTCTTCATGAAGTTTTCAAATGAAGTCATTCCCTCCATTAGTGATGAGTTTTTCTCTCTTCTTGAGTCTCTTCAGCAGACAGGAAGTGATCCCCAATGCTCCGCCTTTTAAAAAGCGAACAAAATTGTCTCCCACCAACGGTCCCATGGCGAACAGCCCGGGCTCCTTGATGCACTCAAAGGTGTAAGGGTTGATGTCGATGAGGTTTTGCTTGCAGGAGATTGGCCTTGTTGGATCCTGACCCAAGTACTGTCCCTGGCCTTTCAAGAAAAACAAGTTTGGGTTGGTCCCAATCAGAACCAGGGCCATGGAGATCTTGACTGCCTTCAGGGAGTTTTTCCCCTGCAGCAAACACTTCATATCCGACTGGAATGACACCACACAATGTTCGGGGAAACTGGTGTAATCCGGGAAGAGGCTGACTTTGGCACCTCCAGTGGTGTTACCTGCAGGAAGCTGGGGTTTGGGGCACATCTTGGCACAAACTGAGGAGGCGATGCTGACTGCCTGGGGTCTGTTAGGAGCAGATGAAGGAGCCACGTTGGTGTAGGTCTGGGAACACATCATGTTGTACACTTTGTGGTATTCTGGGTACAGGGTCTTGGGCAGCTGCTTGAAGATGAGGTCTGGGTTGTCTAGACTCTTTCGGAAAACATGCAGCACACTAATATTGCTGTTACAGGCACACAGAACTGCATCTGCAGCACTTAAACCAGCACCTACAATTAAAACCGGATCAGAGTTCACATCCAGTTTTCTCTGGCTCACAGCCAAGCCCAGGTTGGAGATGCTGTGGAAAACAAAAGGTAGATCCTCCCCCTCTACACTTAGCCAAACTGGTGAATCGGATGCACCAGTGGCTAGGACTACATTCTCAGCAAACAGAGAGAAGGGGACATGAGTTTCATTCTGAACCTGCTGATATCCCCTTACTTCCCAGAGAGTCCCCCCTCCAACATTCTTTACGCACTCCTTTCCATTTTCCTCCAGGCTCCCATTCCCACCATTTCCCAACTCTTTGTCTACTTTATCAGTGTGCTCTTTTTCCAGAACTTTCACCTCATGCCCCCGGCAGAGTTTCTGAACAGAGGTCACGTAGGTGTTGTCAACAAAACTTTTTTGGAGACCCTTTAGCTTCACATAGCCACGATAGTAGGATGAAATCTCCTCTGGGGTGGCTCTGTCACTTGTTACGTCCCTTAAAAGAAGACAAGAGGATAAGAAGCTGTCGTATAGAAATAAACTTGTGAAAATTTGACTTTTGAGGTAGTCATTTTACCTGCGTTTCCCATTGGTCAAGTCTCTGTAGTTGACCCCTGGAAGCTCCATCCAGATGCCAAGACTAATAGTCAACATGGAGCCCTCCATTGCCTAAACAGGTAGACCAAATGGTGTCGTAAGAGAATAAACTGGTTGACATAAGTTACCAGATGAAGGCTGTTACACATGAAGCTGCAGCTTACATGCCAAGCACCCCCTGGTGTTCCCTTCCCCAGAACCAGATGTGGGATGTGCTGCTTCTTATCTCTCTTCCACTGAAGTACAGGAGGGAACTCATACCCAAAGTCAGCATTGGGGTGTAGCAATGTATCAAATAGCACAGCCACGGGATTCCTTGATCGCCCTTCAAGACCTTCACTCAAATATTCCAAATCCTGCCAAAAGAGATAGCTATTGTTAGCCCTTAAGTGTCAAGCTTAGATAAACCCGGGGTGAACCTGAAAGTGTTATGTTACCTGTTCGGTGATGGGGAGATGTTTGGCCTCCTGTAGTTTTCTGTACAGAATGGAATTTGGGTGAACAGTTGCAGTGTCCAAGTAAGGCTTGTATCCACTCAGCAGGTAAGATAGACAAATACCCGATGGTCCATTGCCTGAAAACAGGAAATTCCAGAATAGCAGCACAAGATAAGCAGAAAAGAGTTTTAGGCCTTAAAAATGGGTACAAAATTCCAGGTTTGAGGATAGATGCATAACTATTATAAGTTAGGTGAGCAAGGCATTAAAGTTTACCAATGATAACTACAGGTAGAGTAGGCAGGTGCTCTTGCGGTAGAGTAGTTTCTTCCAGAAGAGGCATGGCTATAGCCTGGGCCAGAGCCGGCACTGTGGAAGAACACAACAACAGAAGCATAAAGAACGTTATAGAAATTTCTGCAACCTTTTAATATTCAACTATGTCTCATCAGTGCTTTGTTCTTCTATTGTCTCCATGCTCCTGGGACGGTTTGAACAGGTTCAAACTGGCTAAATGTCTTTGTCCGCCAGTGTTGTTGTCTCAGCTCAGACCCTGTCTCCATCCACATCACCAGCTGACTCAGAAACATACACAGTGAGGGGTAGAAAACCCTTCACTCATGTTGTTATTGTGCTTCCACACACAGCCATGGCACTCCCTGTCTGTCTGGGGTTTCAGACACGTGGACACACCCCCCGCCACAACACAACGTGCTTGCAGATTTTTTTTTTTTACACCAGCGTCCACACACCCACTTTTCCCTTCGCTGACGTCCTGTGGCGAGGCTGCTAGTCTCTGGTAACCCGCCACTCTGCTCCCCAAACAAAAGGATGTTCTTTAAAGATTTATGTAGGCTTGGATCTGTTGTGAAATGTTGCCGCACAGAATGTGGGGTGTGCGTTTGTGTGTAGCAAGGCAGTACCATTGTGTGCCCACTGGGCAGCAAATCCCCCCTGATCATTCCTCCGAGTGGGCCCTAATCCCACTGGGCCTGTTTATGTCTTTGCCGCCCCTTTTCCTTTCAGTGGCATGCAGCAGGGTGAAAATGTGGTCCTGGCACGCTGGCAGACCACTAGCACTCACAATATCTCCCGCCAAAAACAAAAGAACTTACCCACCACTGCTGCAAACATTTCCCCCCGTCCTATTTTCATACCAAGTAAAACACTGTCCATACAGGACTGGTCTTACACCCTAAAACTTAAGCTAGGTTTCTTTAGAACTCTAAACTGTTATAATGGTTTGTCTCACATCATGAGCATACCCCCACCCCCTCCTGTCTGACCTGTGTCTGTAAGCCAGTCACTTGTCTGTGTCGACTTGTTTACACTTTTCGGTCAAAGCAAAAGGATTCCACACATTGCATGCCCTGTTGGGAGCATAACTTGCCCCCAGTTGGCAGGCTAACGTTGGTATTTCCATGCCACTGGTCACATTTAAAAAAACCTGGCTGGAAAAATCTTTTTAGTTTTTACATTCTTATACCTGATGCCATGCAAAACTGGTCAAAATAATAAAATAACTGGTGGTTATATATTCTATATTATTTACTTGTTGAACATGAAAACTCCAGCCTTCCATCTTTATCTTTTGGTCTCAGTATGGATGTTTTCAGTTTCAGTTTAGTTTATTTATATAGCGTCACAACAAAATCATTTCATGGCACTGTACAAATCATTCACATACATTATAAAATGCCACTTAGCAAAAGTTGCCTAAAGAAGCCAGCCGATTGCATTGAAACTTCACTTTGTCATAATCACCCCATTCTGAGCATCACATTGGTGACAGTGGAAAGGAACAACTCCCTTTTAACAGGAAGAAACCTCCAGCAAAACCTGAACCAGGCTGAGAATGGGTGCCCATCTGTCTCCCCTGGCTGGGGTTTGAGAGGACAGGAAAGAGACAGACAAACACACAATCGCTGGTTCAGGTGTAGTTTCAATGGGAAAAAAAGACAAAAGAAAAAAGCATGTTAATGGTAAAATTATTAAAAATACAAACATGAACCACAGAGCAAGTAAAGACAGCAGCAGAGTGAAGAGATGTGATCAGTTTTTTTCTCCAGCAGTCTAATAGCAGCAGAACTCAAAACCAAAGTCAATAGGCCCTGATGCATGCTCAGTAATCCAGGTAGAAAAATCTAAAAAAGCCAAGTCTGGTCCTCTGGACATTAAAAAACAAAAAAAAACAATGCAAAAAAAAAAAAATAATACAATTATAATTTTTTTTTTTTTTGCTTTGTTTTGTTTTGTTTTTTGAATGTCCAGAGGACCAGACTTAGCTTTTTTAGACTAAGCCAATAGGGTTTATCAAAAAACAAAAGTTAATGCCTAAAAGTAGAGAGTTTCAGCCTCATGGACAGAAACTGAATGTTGGTTCCACAAGAAAGAAGCCAGATAACTGACGCTCTGTCTCCAATTTTACTTTTAGAAACTTTAGGAACCACAGTGAAGGGCCCTGGGGAAAATATGGTCTTTAATATACCAGGACCGCTTTATTCCACCTGCATAATATCACTAAGAATAGAAACCTCTTGTCCAAAAATGATGCAGCAAAACTGGTCCATGCATTTATCACGTCTAGGCTGGACTGTTGCAATTGTTTATTATCTGGATGTCCCCCCAAAAAAAAAATCTTTACAAAGCTTTAAGCTGATCCAAAATGCTGCTGCCAGAGTCTTAGTAGAGGTATCTCTCCAGTTTTAGCTTCTCTTCATTGGCTCCCTGTCAAATTCAGAATAGAATTCAAAACTTACTTCTAACATACAAAGCTCTCAACAACCTAGCTCCATCTTATATTACAGATCTTATTGTTCCATATGGTCCTAACAGAGCACTTAACTCTCAGACTGCAGGTTTACTTGTGGTCCCTATATTTCCAAAAGTAGAATGGGAAGCAGATCTTTCAGTTATCGGGCTCCTCTTGTGGAACCAACTTCCAGTTTCCGTCCATAAGGCTGACACATTGTCTACTCCTAAGATTAGGCGTAAATCTTTTTTGATCAGCTGCTGTCATACTTGCTCATCCTGTTTGTATTTGTAATTATTTCTATCTTTAACATGTTTTTATGTCTTTCTTCCAAAAGAAAATCTGGACCTGCCATTCTGTGTTTGTCCGTTTCTCCTTCCTGTCCTCTCAGACCCCAGCTGGTCGAAGAAGATGGCCACTCGTCCTGAGCCTGGTTCTGCTGGAGGTTTCTTCCTGTTAAAAGGGAGTTTTTTCCTTTCCACTGTTGCCTTTGTGCTTGCTCAAGATGAGAGACTGCGATGACGTTAAGATTCAACCAATCTGCTGGCTTCCTTCAATAAATAACTTTTACTAATTGGCTCTGTGTGAATGTTTTTGCACAGTATCCTGAGACAGCTTCTGTTGTGACTTGGAGCTATATAAATAAACTGAATTGAATTAAATTAAAATAGGATGGAGTTTGGTTGTTGAGTGCTTTGTATGTTAAAGGTACTTGTAAGCTTTCTTTTGAATTTTGCAGAGTGCCAATGGAGATGGGTTGTTACATATTAATGCATCAAACACCTTAAACTGGTGTTTACAAAAACATGCAACATCTGTCCTGTCTGCATCCGTGTTCAATTTTCAAATGATTTAAATCAACTGAGCTCAAGAGAACATTTATTCTCAATTAAATATATTATATTAAATCAACATTTGAGTAAAAACTATGGTTTGCGTAGACAAATTTTTACCTAATAGAAAAATAAATGGACAGTAAAAGCCAACATCAGAAGGTCTGTCACGTGACATAGGTCTTTTTATTTGTGGTCCTGTCTTGCTGCTTTAACACCTGTAATTTTGCAAGGTGTGCTTTTGTGGGGGAAATGTGGCAAACTTAAACTTTGTATTCTTCTTCTGAACCACTCTTTGAGGGAAAAAAAACAAGGTTTAATAATCTAGAAATCAGATGATATTTATTATGTATTTTCTTAGCTACATCTCTTTGCAACTTATTGGGATCATTTGCAAGGAGCAGTTTTCTGGTTGGTTACAAAATTAGGCTGAAGGATGCAGAGCATCATCATCATCATCAGCCACAGCATCCTCGCAGACGCAGGTTTAATATTACATCACTTTTCTGGGCTCCGTGCAGCTCAGCTCGAACACGAACCACATGCTGCCACAGCCAGTAAGTTTCCATCATTGCATCATTCGTATAGTGGAAGCTCAAATCCATCACAAATAAGCTGCAGGACCAGGAGCTCTTACCGTGCTGAGATCTCTCCAGTCGATCCTGTTCTCACGAGCCACGGCGGCGTTTAAACCGTATAAATAGACATGGAGCGGTGGGAGGACCCCCCAACTAACTGTCTGAGGTCTTCAATGACATTAACGCCAACCCTCGTCATCACGCGAGCGCACACGCACGCAGGCGCTCACCTCGGTGCTGTTTAGGTCCGAACAGAGCCGGTGCGTTCAGGTCTGATCAGGAAAGTTTCGCCTCTAAGAGGAGATCGTCTCAGTTTCTCGGTGTCGGAGTGCTGAAAAGAGTCGAGCAGCATCCTGCGTCGCTTCTTCTCGTCACGTGCAGCTGCGCGCGAGAGGCGCGTTCACGGAGAGCGAGAGATCAGAGCATCTCAGCAGCAGCATCCACGCAGCGCGCCGCCGACACACAGATGGGCACTGATGTCCACAACCAGACCACTTGTCTCTACTATCTATATCTATCTATCTATCTATCTATCTATCTATCTATCTATCTATCTATCTATCTATCTATCTATCTATCTA
>JARVGS010001283.1:17494349-17515301 GCA_031762315.1 Hypsolebias antenori
GTGTGACCTTTTTTTTTTTTTTGGCCAGGCAGTTCATTTCTGTGGGCTCATTACCTGCAGAAGGGGCCATATAAGTTGGATGAAAGTACCGGTACTATGGGTGACAGCCAAAGGCAGCAGCCCTGGCACTCTGATCTAGCTTATCAAAACTGGCTTTTAGTTAAGATAACTCATCAGTGACATTTCGACAAGACCAAATGTAAATGAGGGCATTCATATGCTTCTGATGAAGATGTTCAGGGTGAACATGAGGGTCAAAGAAAGCCATGTGTTGTTAAGTCTTTGTTCTGCGGTGACGCATGTTTCAGATTCAAAGCCTGGGATCTTGTTCCAAACTCACAGCAGTGTACAGAGGCAACAAGGGAGACACACAAGGGCTCTAATGGAGGGCGCTGATAACAGATTTCAGCTTTAATTGTTGTGGGATTTAAATAATTTACTCCAGACAAAGACACAAACCAGGCTGGAGCTCCCTCCCCCACACGAACACACCCACAAATGTGTCTCCCCCTCCTCCTCTTGTTAACACAAGCGCACACGTGTACAGTATAAAACGCATGGGTTTAAAATAGAATCAGCAAATTTACTTTGGTATGCAAAAGTCAATTACTGGAATTAAAGGCTTGATGGAATGCATATCACCCGCAACCTTCCGTGCCCGAGTTTTAAGCTGATAAAACCTTATCCTGAAAGACGAAAACATTATCAGCTGCATCAAATTTTTTAGCACGTTGTGATCGATCACATGCGATTATTGTGAGCTCTCTTGTTATCTGAAAGCCCTTGAAGTGCATGTTGAGAATGATTCTCACCTACTATCACTCCAAATTTTTTGCTGAATGGCTATAAAATGTATTTAGTTATGTCTAGTTTTGTGTTAACTGAAGTCAACTGGCTATGGCAGCTAACTTGATATATAGGTTCCTAAAATTAATCAGATGTATACACATGCATGCACCTACTGTATATGCTTATTGTTTTCTGACAGCTTTATTAAAATAAGCCCATTGGGTCAGTGATACAAACACACACATACGTTCCTACACAGATAATTACATTATCATCATGCAGCAGCGTACAATAAAAATTCCAGTGGAGAGGGAAAGTAAATTTTAAAACTGGTGGTTTAATTGTTACAATAATCCAAAATGTCTGATATACATACAATAAAAATAAAAATGAATGATATAACATCAGAACAGCACACTACAACAGAATCAGTGAATGAAGAGTGCTGTCTTGATTTGTTCAGTGCCCTGAGATAGCGTCTGTTGTGACTTGGCGCTATATAAATAAACTGACGTGAATAGTATGTGTAACATCTGGCTGCTGACAGTATTCATGTAGGACAGATGTGTTGTTGCAACGAACACAAAACCAACAGATTTTACTTGATTTTTCCCCCCTCTCAGTCAGTGTATGTTATGTCTCTCTCTCTCTCTCTCTCTCTCTCAGTTCATTACTTTGTTAAACAGTCCACTTATCATCCACTCGAACAGAAAATAGTTTCTTGGCCCTGTTGCCACAGCAACATCTGTTTGAAACCTGGCATCCAGCTGTCAGTCAGACCCAGAGGAGATTTCAGGGGCAGAGCCACAGATGCTTTGTGCTCACCTTACAATGTGCCACAGCTAATATAAAGCATTTAGTATTCACAATGCCTCAGTTTGTTGCATCTTTTTTGTCAACCAACAAACACACAATGAAGTTTGTTTGTGTGTTTGTTCTGAAGTGATGGAGCTTGAGCTGTGCAAAGTTTACTCAAAACGTGCTTATTCGGCTTTCAATGGAGCTTCAAAATTCATAGCAATTAGCTCACTGAGTCCATCTGGATATCATTCCCATCAAACTTCATCTTTTTTTTCCTCTTGAGATGAATCAGGCACACAAACATACACACAAACATACACTTATTACATTTTTATGTGGTCAAAGATTCGTCTCACGATCTGTGTCGCCAAGCACTGGGATGAAAAAGAGCCCAACAAGGGTGAACTGGCACAAAGCGCATGCTTTGTGTGTGGACTGGCAGCAGTGATGGTGTACCAGACTTCTTGTGCTTTCCCACACTCTTTTTCAAAGACTCCTCTTCAAAAACCTAATATCCCAAAACTCACATTCTGAGCAGAAACGTTTACAAAAGTGAAGCAAATCCTAAAGAAATTAATACAAGGTGCTGACGGACTTGTCTGAAATGTGCTGAAAAAGCAGTATTAAGCTGTTCAAACTGAAAGAAGCAGAAAACTATTTAAAAGAAGCAACACATTAGCTAAAAACTACAGGAAGCAAAATGCTAAGTAAAAGATGGAAGTAGCAAAAGGTGAGGTATGAGCTAAATGTAGCAAAAGGCTACATAAAAGCCATTAAATGCTAGCTAAAACAGCAAAAGATTACCCAATAGCAGCAAAACGTTACCTAAAAACTAAAAAGCTAGATAACAGCTGAAGGCAGCAGAAGTCTTGTTAAAAGTAACAAAATAGTAGCTAAAGTTGATCAGTGAAGACAAAAATAAAGCTGAGAAAAATATTTTTAAATAAACTGAAAAGATCCTAAGAGAGCTTTCTATGGGGAATTTGTAAATAAAGTCAAATATTAAAAAAAATAAAGTTTTGATTTGAATGAATGGTTGAATATTAGGGTATATAAGTAGCTAAAATAACAATGTATGCAGGATTATAAAAATGCACAAAGAAAAGTAAAAATAGGAAAACTTAAGTGTACTGTACATGTTAAATCAGCCTTCACACATATGGTAAATCCTAAAAATTCTGTTCATAAACATGTGCCCACAATGGTTGTGTCATTTGCCATTTAACCTGCTAAACAAGGGCACTTCCGCACAAAGGACTGAACATGCGACATCAGGCACCTTGAATAAAAATGTGGGAAAGCTGAAGGAAGAAAAGGCAAAAAGGAGAGCACATAAACACAGCAGATAAAGCACAAGGGCAATGCAATAAGACGTAAAACTGAATCCTTTTTTTTTTTTAAGGATCAAAGCAGGGGGTGAGGCTTCTCTTCAGGGAAAGCTGCAGCTGCTTTCACCTGCTCACTAGGACCCCCATCCCCTGCCCACACCTCCCCCTCACTCCCACTGAGGCCTCATTAAAGGTCTCCAGGCTATGATCCATTCACTCTTCAATCACTTATCAGACACGCAGTTCCGCCACCAGGCTCTCAGGGATTCATGCTCGTGTTGCTCAGGGAATAATGCAGCTCACAAACAAAAACATTCTGATACTAAAGAAGAAACAAGGAAAAAAAAAAACATAAATCTTATATTATATTCTGCTGTTTTGTTCTAGAGTCCCGAACAGATCAGATTTTGAGCGATACAGTGAAAACAATGTTATGGAAACCAAGAACATGTGGATCTTAAAGTAGGAATGATTAGTGAAGCAACTGAAGTGGAAGAGGTAGATTTCAAGACAACTCTACTCGGGGGACCACCAAGCCACCGTGCCACGATTGCTCACTAACAACTGATGAACTGTCGTCACATGAATCTGCATGTTTACGTTTACCAGTAGTCCCCATAAATGATTCATTTTTTTCTACAGTTAACCACACTTAGAGATGATTTTTATTCAGGATGACAGGCACAAGTAAGGTATAAAACATTATGCTTCATAGATACAATAAGTTTTCATTCTGTGAAAACACGTTGACCTCACATGTCTTTGCCTCTGCTAATCCCACACACTGACTGGGACAGCTCAGCCGCGGAGTGGGGAAATAAAATGCTAATATGGATGTACATTAGGAACAATAAAGAGATGAAGAAAACATTATAGAGAAACATCAAGGCATCTTTCCAAGAGATGGTTTGGATTCTTGTGTGCCGTTGAATTGAGTAGTTATGATTAGTAAGCATTTTACCTGCAGTAAAATGCAGCAAGAGCAATCTTAGTTTGGAAAATCAAGGGAGAACTGAAGAGTAAAGTTAGCAGCGACTCAGAGCAGGGTGTCTTTAGGAGCAAATGGTCATCTACGTTAACATTTCAAAATTAAAATGTCCTGGTGAGCAAATGTTATAGGTGATTTTCACACCTTGTGAATTTTTTTTAACTGTGTTGACAACGTTTTTCTCCGACAAACTAATGTCCATGTTTCCTGAAAGCATAAATGCTGCCGAACTAATCTGCTCTAGATCAGTTGTGACTGGCTAGAATGATCTCAAAGTAACTAACAACTATAAGAATCAGTATTACTAAAGCAAAGTGACATCATTCTTTGAGGGGAGCTAAGATAAGATCTGTATTTACCTGCAAGAACTTATGAGTATAGAAAGTCAGTAAGCTACTCAGCTGATCAGCGACAGTATGCTGCTACCAGAGGCACCTGTTAAAGAAGCAACACCGACATTTTATGGCTGACAAAATAGTAATAATTTAAATAACTTATCAAAATGATCATTAATGTTTGCTCAACTTACTGTGAAAGTGTTGATGTTAGCTCAACTCTTCCATGAGAATGTCTTCCTGCATCTCCAATGTGAGATTTTTCCGAATGCTGTCTAATGCAGGTAAGATACTGATTGCTCATAAGGCTTAATTCACAGTTCTGTCTGCTTGGCTGTTATTGTGAAGAAGATTGTGAAACTTGTGTGATGTACATTGAGTCAATTTCACTTTTCAACTGAGGTCCACCACATAGAACCACTCACACAGAGACAATTTAGTTAACAATGAACCTACGATGCATGGTTTTGATCTGCGGGAGGAAACTGAAGTGCTCGGAGAAAACCCATGCATGCACGGAGAGAACGTGCAAACTACACACAAAAAGGCCAGGAAGCAAATGTGTGTCCTTCTTGTTTCTGCAGATGTCTGTGACAAATCGTGCTGACAAATTTGAGCAATGACACAATTTTGATCTGAACTTTGTAATCTGAAGCAAATAAAGTTTAAATGTTCTTTTTGTAGCAGTGCCAAACATACATACATGTCCACAACCACGGCTTTGGTCAGCCATGTTACGACCCGGCTCACTCAGGAAAAGACAGATGTAACATTAAACCCAGATAGAAACAAGTTTTGAAAATTAAAAGTGATTTATTATCCAATCCAATCAGTTAAGACTTAAACTAAACTGAATAAAAAGAGAGTACAGTACTCTTTAACGTACTAACTACCATCATTTATGGTTTACAAATTCAACAATATTCAAAAAATGTTTCGTGACAGAGAGAGTGGTTATAATTTAAGAGAATGAAGGGAAAAAAGTATCAGAACAACCAAAAAGAGTTTTTGTGTATCATTGTGTGGGGCAGATCTATGGAATGGATTAAATGATGAACTCAAACAAAGATATGTTGCATAGGTTGGGTGTCTCAAAGACTAAAAATGCTATTGTTTATATAAATAATGTGTAAATAATTGTACATTAAACGATGATATTGTGAGGTTTAATCATCATTTAATGTGGGAGTATTATAAGGTTTATTTGGTGTGGGGAAACTAAATGATTGTTTATTGATGTGTATGACAGGGCAGGAAATCATAAGAGCTTTATCTTCTACCTTCTCCTTTTCGAACAAATTGTGTAAAATTGCATGTCAACTGGCATGACTATTTGTCTTTTTATAATTTTTTCTGTCTTTCTTTTTACTTTTTATTGTCTGTTCGAAATAAATAAATACATAAAAATAAATAATGAATCAATTTAAAAATATTGAACTTTTAACAACAGACATCTAGCAATAAAATGCAAGTAAAAAAACTGTTAAATTGTATTTTGCAAATCTCTCTGTAAACAAAATTACACAAGCTTGAGTAACAAACTGAAGTAGGGAAGACATTTAAATGTTACAACCTTTTTAAACAAATAAATGATCAAAAGCAAATGTTTTAGGCTTAAACCAAAAATCACTCAAAACTTAAAACAAGACGACTTCTGAGCCGGTCATCAAACACTGAACGCACAAGACAGACCTCAAAACCAAACTCTTGACCACAAACCTTAAGACCTGGCTGTAATTATATTTTAAAACAACGCCATCAAAACGAAGTTCAAACGTTCTGAAACACTAAAGACACCCAAACACAATGACGAGCTGCTCAGACTAAATCACAGCTGATTGGCACGAGAGCTGGGCTTAAACAAACGAGCCTCGTCTGGTTGGAGGAGCCGGAGTGCAAGAATCCAACCAGGATGCAGAGGGACGTCCACTGGAAGGAGTCAGGAGAGGCCAGTCACTCTCAGATGGGTTACTGCACAGCTGGGCCAGCAAATCACCAACCTGCAACTTTAGTGTTATGCAAACCAATGGCCTCGAGCCATAACAGCCATCACTTACAAAGAAAACCAATAATAAGCAACAAAAATAGAAAAATGATTAAAATTTTTTTGCACATAATTGAACAAAAAAATAATAACCCTTTACTGTTTATCTATTCAAAAACAAATGCACACATTTGCGACTAACGTGCATGTATTATAGGTCTTTCTGTGCACGCAGTAATGCAAACAGGCACAAGAACAGACACATTCCCTGATGAGACAATAGGCCTCTCAGCAAACATGATCTGAACTAAACTTGTGAGCACTACATTAGCTCTCTCACAAACACTTACTATTCCCCATGTGAGAGCTAAAGTTATGAGTCGACGTGTGAGCGACTGATGATACATGACTCATCAGAGACAGAAGTCCTGCCTGAGGCGAGACAGGAACAGGACAGGAGTTAAGGACTCTCTCTTCACGTATCTTGTTCCACATTGTATTTCTGTTCACATCTGCTGAGTTTACTCAACCCACCCACAAAGATTCAAGGGTGCACGAAGGACTTCTTCACACTTCTCTCTGTACATGCATCTTTTCCTCCTCCTTTCCTGATGGCTATTCTTTTCTCCGTTCTCTCGTTAAGTTCGCTGTAAATCAGATCATGCCTCTCTGCAATAACCTTGAACGGAGGAGCAGATGAAGGTGGAAAAAGAGGAGAGGAGCAGAAACGGGCTGTAGCAACGTGAGGATGGTGGCAGCGGGGCATGGCTGGATGATGGATTATCTTGAAGTGAGACATGAAAAAGTGTGTTAATTAAAATTCAAGTGGAAATTCAATGGGGGGGGGGTGTAATTCAGAGCATTTGAAGTGGGGCTCTTTGTCAAAATTATAAACAAAGTTTCACAACACGTCTAAACTATCATCATCATCTTGAAAAAGGACATAAATGGAGCCGTTTTGGTCAAATATTAAAAATAACAGTAATTACAAAATTAACAAGAGTGAGAGCTGTTAGCTCTTGAAGTGTGCTGGGGATGCCTTTTAGCTACCAACACCCAAATTTTAGCTAATTATCTGTTCATCCGACTGCATTTTAGCCATTCTTTATGTTTGCTGAGGTTGATTAGCTGTAGCCATCTTGGATCTGGCCAACTCCAAATGTTAGTCAATGATCAAGCAATGATTCATTTCTGCATTTCAGTAAAATCCACCTATACATTTGCAAGCGCACGGAGGCAATGACATGATCACCCACCTCTCAGTGTGGTAGGTGCTTATTAAAATCCTTGAATAGCCTCACTTTGTAGAAACACTGATTTCTAATTGGATTGATGGACTAATGGCTAGTCTGAGCAGGGCTTACAGCAAAATAGATTGCTATTGTTTTAAAACAACTCTAAGCAGTTTAATACAAGCATTCATTTTTTAAAAATGTTGTGTATTTTGTGTTCATGGAACTTTGCTGACCTGGACCTACATTTTGAGGTATAAAACAGTTTGATACATTAAAAGATTTTTTTCAAGAAAACTAAATTGCTTCTTGAAGCCAAATCAGAAAAGCAAAAGGCAAACTCACTCTTACTGGTTGATAATGATAAAGACAAGCTCAAAGCCATCATAATTATCTGCCGTCCATTACGCACAAAGAAGCTGTTTAGGGTGAAGAAATAAAGAGAGTAACAAAATCAACTAAATGGTGCAGCTTTCAAAACTTTTAATTTGAAATTTGATGAACTCAAATCAAATTTTAAGCTCCTTTGCATGCGTGAAACTAAAACGAGACACTTTTGGGCACAAACAAGTGGCTTTCCTTTGTTGTTTGTCACATTTTTTCCACTTTCCTTTCTCTGATTATTGATCTGCCCTCTCTCTGTCATTCATTCTGTTCCTGCTATTTAATTAAAACAACACTTTTGGTGCCTCTTCTGCACCTGAGACCCAACAAACAGCTAGAGCTGTTCAGGGTATGCATCTTATTCATGACGACTTCCCTCTCTCACACGCACGTTCCTGGAAAAGTCCTGTGCACACACTCACCTAACCAGTGAACCATAGGATGTTTGGAAAGCCCCTGACCGGCAGCTTGAAACGCCATGTTATTATATCAGAGCGCTGTCCCCCGCAGGCCCCTCCCTAAAACTATGACACACACGCACGCACGCACACACAGCTTTTATAACCATCAACAAAGCTTTTAGCATTGCCTGTAAATTGACTCTCCACATTAGCATACAGAATTTGCATGGAGAGCTGACATTTGTAGAAATAATGACACTGTCGTGAATTTTCAGCATCACCGTTGCACCTTCTGTTCGTGCAGCATATTTCATAAGTGTTTCTGAAAATTGTGTTGGTCGTTATGGTTGGACCTGCCTACCTGTTCTGTCACACATTATGATGAACATATAGTTTATACAGTATGCTAAATCCAACAGAAATTATAACACTGTCTTTACATTTTCCTTTAAAACTACAGACAGAAAAACACACCTAACCACATGCATGTGTTTTTTATTTATTTAAAAAGGAAAGTTTTAACCTATCCGTTCACAAAAACGTGCTCAAGTGAAACAGGAGCTTTAGGAGAATAAATCTTAATGGTGGAAATGTTTAAATCATTATCTTGTTTTTGCTTTTCCGTTCTGGGTTGAGGAGCAGCTGGTGCCTTTCAGTGGTCACTGTGTGAGAGGTGGAGGACACCCTGGACCATCATCAGGTCTACCGTCGGACAAACAGCCACTCACACAGGGGGACACTTGACAGTTAACCTACAATGCATGATTTTGGTCTGTGGGAGGAAACATGAGTCCCCAGAGAAAACCCAGGCATGTGCAGGGTGGACATGCAAACTCTGCACAAAATTTTATTTATTTGATTTTAGTTTAACCTTTATTTATACAGTCGTCTCAATGAGTCACGAGGACTCGTTTTCAAGAAAGACCTGTTTGGGAGCAGGTGATGGAGGTTAAAGGCCTTGGTGAAGGGCCCAGAGTGGGGCAAATGAGGGTGGAGGCAGGTGTGGGTGTTTTACCATTTCCACCCACATTTTGATGTTGTTGGTCCGAGGAGTTGAACCGGTGACCTTCTGATCACAGGCTCACCTTCTCTAACCTCTGCACCACCACTCCCACCAAAAAACAAAAAGGCTGGGAACCAAACTTGCGACCTTCTTGCAGTGAGACAACAACGGCTAGTTAATTAAAACGATAAACATAAAGATTAATAAAGTGTTTTTTGTCTTTTTCAGTGTTCAGAAGTGAGGCTTGCAGCACCTGGTTTGCTGTCATGGTGTATTTTTGGAGACAGTTTGCCCACTCCTCCAAACAAAACAATGGTTATTTTCAGGCATTGAATATCAAATTAAACTCGTTATTTTTCTAAAACATTTTGAAAATAGAGCAGGATGGAGTGAACATGAACCAATAGAAGTCATAATCTGGAAAAATAATAATAATCTGAGGCATATATATATATATATATATATATATATATATATATATCTATATATATATATATCTGTATTTTTATTTAAGGAATATCTTCCATCCATTTACATGGACTTAAACTTGTTCTGTTTTATCTTCAACTTCCACTTTAAGCTCCTGTGTCTAGTTAAAACCCTTTGATACACAGAGCCCTCTGTTTAAGCGCCTCTGCAAATTAATTGAAATATTATGCTCAGTTCTAGAGCACTGACATTAATATCATGTTCTGGTGTGGTTTTGAACCCAAAGTGCAGACAGATGCCGAGAAGGATAAAATAAAGAATATTTATTTAAACAAACAAAGGGGCTGACGTGGCAGCAAAACTTACGTGGGGCATTAAAAGGGAGACACTGAGGAAAACAGAGCATGATGCCTCGAGAGGACAATCCACGAACAAATGAGAAGACACAAAGACGCAGAATGTATAGGGACACTAACGAGAGACAATGATGAACACCTGGGGGGATTGGGATAGAGGACAGACGTGACAGGAGCCGGCAACATGAAGGAGAGCAGGAAAACATCACAAATAACACACAGATCCTCTCAGTTACTCTAAACAAGACTCCGGTCCTTGTGATACTTTAGTTAGAATATGTTGCTTTTTGTTTCGAACTAGCTCGAGTCTTGTCTTTGGGTGCTAAAATGCAGCTCAGTCAGCTTGCTGAGATGAGACAGACACGGGCAAGGAACCGTTCACCTCTTTACCTCCAAAAACTCCTGGTTTGATCTCTTGGAAAGCTTGTATCAGCGTTGCCACATTCTGCTAAATTAGTACAAATCCAGCACGTCTGAATTAATCCACCTGCTTTTATTTTCCGTGAACTCAAACATCTCATCTAGCTGCCTTTAAGTGTTTAAACTTGTGCCTTAACTTTAACTCATATTGAAAAATTTACAGTATACTGTATAAAGGTTTAGTAAATAATATTTTCACCCAGTTGAAGACTGTTACTCTGATTCCAGAAGAAAATGACATTCTCTAGCCATCATTGAAATTATTTAACTGTATAATAAGCTTTTTTTTTTTTTTTTTTTTTTATCTCCATTTGGCTGAGTGGTGAAAATGCAAAGGTGCTGCAATCAAGTCTTATAAAGTATTTAAAATCTCTCGGTTATTATTCTGGCAGGTAACATTAGTCAAATGGTTTCCATTCTCCACATGACGGACAAGAAACCGGGGCCATTACGTGCAGACGTGGGCACACTCTTCTTTAATGTTACAGCGCCATCCATTATTCAGCTAAACAGGGTGGGAGGGGCAGAGCTGAATGGAGAGTGGGTGTGGGGCAATCAAGGCTTGTGTCGTGTGTACATACGTGTGTGTCTTTGGTGAAGATTTTTCTTTTTTTAAGGAGGCCTCACTCTCATAAAGCTAAAGCTCCAGTCCCATGAATGGTGAACTGCAAGCCTTGATGAGGGAGCATAAAGACACTCCTGACCTACAACCCCCCCCAACTTCCTCCCTGTAGACGTTTCAGATGGTTGGTTTTTATAATCATACAACTGATCAATGAGCCGACAGCTGCTGCACAAACAAAAATACATTCAGCTAATCTCACTATGTAAGGAAATCTCTGCTCCGAATAAAATATATTACAAAGCTGGCAATAAAACGTTAAACCCGCAGAACAGTATGATTAATTTTACTTAGTGGATTTGTGAATTAGATGGATAATCTCTAAAAATATAAACACAAATCAGCAAAATTTTTAAAATACTTGAGGTTGCACTCATTGCTTGACAAAACATAAAAAAAAAATTATCCTTCACAAATGATAAGTATCATAATACTGTGGCAACGCATTCGTCTGAACCAAAGTGATCGTCTGGCGCATCTTAAATCTAAACAGTAAAATGCGTCCAGCAGCCACAAGACAACGTGATATCATAACAAAACGCCTACACTCCCAACGTTCAGAGTGTGAGGGTAAACAGTAGCTCCAAGCAAGAAAGGAGGAACTCATGAAAACAATATGTTATGTAGCACGGAGCCAGGGATAAAAACAGAAAAAAAAAAGATGCACGCCTCTTATGTTTGCTTGTGGCAGCGGTCAAACAGAAAATATTCACAGCAGCAGAGTCACTCATTGATCAAACAGAGACAGTTTATTTTTACTGGAAGACAAAAATCAGCGTTGATCCATTCAGCTATAAAACACCTCCTGCGCCCACACAGCTGAGTTCATTCTGTCTGGATTAGAAGCTGTATCTGTAAACAGCATCAGCACCGCTGTGAAGTGATCCTTTCACTGTGGAGTGTGGAAGAGGACAGACGGGACATGAGGAGCATAAATCTCAGGTGGAGACATCAGGACTCAGAAGAATAATGAAGGTCTTCTTTCAGGCAAAAAACACATTTGTGCAGTCTTTAAGTATAACCCACGCCAACAATAAATTGTGCAAATTCATTCCGTTAGTTTTCTACAACTACTTCATCCTGATCCTGGAAAAGTATTTTCTAGACATCATGAGGCAGGAGTGTTGTGGAAGCTGGAGTGGCCAAAGAAAACCCACTAACATTCAAACTTTAGATTAAACGTTGCACCCGAGATTCAAAACAGAACTAACTTTTGTGCCACAGAGATGAAATAGGAACATTAGGTTGGCTAATTGTTCAGACACTGTCAGAGAATTTTTGGTCAAAGTTTATGAATGTTTTTATTGTGTTATTATTGGGGCTGAGAACATTTTCCCCTTCTGCCCAGAGAACAAGCTGCTCGATTGTTTCCCAAATCATTGTTTTATCTTGAACTGGAGGCTTACTCACGATACTACAAGTACTACCGGTACTTCAACTCCCGTGAACCGTATTTGTGCAAGACAGGGTGTTGTTGAGAGATGAGCTGCAGCTGCTTCGAGTAACACCCACTGAACTCCACTGAGCTGATAAGGTTATAAAAGTCAGTAAATAACACTGTTCGTGGCTGATTCTGTGACAGTGTTCCCATGCACGTATGTTTATGTATGCAACCTGTCCTGAATGTGGTCCTTGCAAGTAAAACCCAGTTAAAAATCATCACTGGCAGTGAGAGTGGTTCTTTTGAGTAAACAACGTTAGTGAACAAGAGAATTTCTCCAACAGACACCCAAATGAATTGTCTAGAACCTGAAGAGTTTACAGACATAAATTAGATATTCTGCAAAAAATAAATAAATTATAATAGCTCCTTTCACAAAACACTAAGCCAAACCTGAGACGTCCTGTCGTTGACTTAGTGGGTTTTATGAAAGGACAGAGGTGGTTAAAATCATCTCACATCTATTACACTTCTGAGCCATCAAGTAAGACTGAGTATTAATGGTCAGTGTGTTTTGATGTGAATATGTGGATGACCCAACCTACAGACTATAGCAGAGAAAATTAATAAAAACTAAACTAGAGAAATTGCATTTCCTGCAAAAATGCAGTATGAATGCTTATTGCCATGAACTTGCTGAAAAACAGCTGAAATTAGCTTAAATACATGCTGAAATGTAGCTAAAAAGGAAGACCAAGCCTAAGCTAGCAGAAGAAAACAGTACAAACAGATATATGCTGAATTTGGTTTAAATATGCATAAATTAGCATATAAATTAGTAAATTAGCTCTAAAAGTTGAAATTAACAAAAAATTGCTGAAAAGAAGCCGAAAAGTAGAAAGAAGCTTAAATTATCAGAAGGAAGTGGAGAGAGCACAATTTTGCCCAATTAGGCTAAAAGAAACAGAAATGAGCACAAAAAGTAGACATTTTCTGAAAAAAGCTTAAATTAGCAACAAACAAAAAAAAGGAAAGAAAAAAAGCTGAAACATAGCTCAAATAGAAAGAAGCTTAAATTAGCTGAAGGAAGTGGAGAGAGCACATTGTTGCTGACGGAGGCTGAAAAAAGCTTAAATGGGTGCAAAAACTATGAAATTAGTTGAAAAGGTTACTAAAATGAGCATTAAAAAAAGCTAAATAGTAGCTGAAATAACTGAAACTAGAATAACAAAGCTGAACGGAGCATTACAAGCTGAAATTAGCAGAAAGAAGTTAGAAGCATAAAAATGTTCTTAGCAGAAATAATCTAAAAGGATCACAAAACATCTGAAAAACAGCTGAAATTAGCTGAAAGTAGCTGAAAACAATTTACATTTGCACAAGGAAATTGAAAGACGCTAAACCAGAACAAAACGTGAAAGGAGCAGTAAAAGGTTGTAAACAGATCTAAAGATTTGAAGGATATAAAATGAGCTCACTTCATTTTCTATGAGGGAAAAAAATGGCAGAAAAGGCTAAATATTTCAAAAAGCTGAAGTTGCACCAATACCAAACGTCATAGCACCCTTCTCCTGAACGAGCTGAACATTTTGATGTGAATGCTTCATAAGATTAACACAATAAGCAAAACAAAGCCGTTGACGAGGCAACATAAAAATAATCTAAACTCGGTAGGCGGGAACACAGAGAGCTGAATGTGATCAACTACAGTAACAGGAGTGTAAGCGTAAGAGGTACCGTGGCACACAAGACTAACAGAACGACTGAACAATGACTGCAAGGGCTGAGGAGTATATCTATACTGTATATGATTACTGGAGTAAGGAGCAGGTGATCTCAATATCCAGATCCAGAGAAGTCCTGGAAACTGATGGTAACAATGAGCAGTGATAGAGAAAGGTAAGTAAACAACAAAGAATGACATAAAAAGGATCAAACTTCAAAAAATAAAATAAAACCCTGGACTCATGACACAGAATGAGTCAGAATGATGGTGTGAGGGAATGAATACAGACAGTCTGTGTGACCAAAACACAGTGAGACAATGCAACATAACCACTTCTATCAATTTATTTCAAATTATTTAAAGAAAATCTACATGAGCCATAGATTCAATGAACAAAAAAATGTTAAAAATTTTCCTGTTAAACCCAAAGGTCTGTAATTCATGTTTCATAGAAGCTCTTGTCTGTTTTCATTTAGGTGACATTCTGATGGACCGTCTTGAGCATTCCCAGCTTAGCTTTCATCCCACAGCGTGTCACAAATGAATAATTACATCATGTTTCTGTGGGACAGCTTGTGCGTAGATGTGTGTGTGACACATTCATACCCATCTCTGACCAATGCATCATTCAGTGAGCTGCGGGCTTTGCAGAAACATGTCGCTTCCAACCTGGGAATTTCTGCGACGAAAGGTTTCGCTCGGCGACAGAATGATCTCCACAGTGATGAAGATGCACGTGCGTGCCAAGTTCACAGCATTTTGTGTTCGAATTTAAACCGTTGAATAGGTAAACATGACAAAAGGATGCAGAGATGGGTTTAGTGAAAGCCGTCAACAAATTATCTGATTATTTTAAAAGCAAAAAAAAAAAAAATTAGAAGCAGACCGAGGAGGGACAGGAAATGAGGAGCTGCTTTCCGTCAGCACAGCTGTGATCAATATCGGTGTCTGACAGAGCAGCTCGAAAGCCTTTATTGTAAATCACTTCCTATTTTTATGGAACCTCTAAATCACATCTACAGTCCAACACACAATGATTGGCCTGCTGCGGACAGACGGACACATTTATTTATGTATTCCTAAAAACAAGCACCAAACAGCTCTCTGGGCTGAAACAATAAAAGGCAGCATTAAACTTGAATTAAGATTCTGTACTGAATTCATTGTATCTTTATCAACATGTAAACACATTAAAGTATTTTTATGAGTTTCAAACCACAGTCACCCACAAAGAATACTCCAGCTACCAGCCAGCCTAGACAAGCAGTAAGAGGAGCAAAGCAGCTAAAATACTCGCAGCCAGACGGTAAATTCAATAAATTCATACTCACCGATTCAATTCCACATCCAGAATGAATTTTCTTCCAAAGGCATCGACCTGAAAGCTTGCTTGAGCCACATGGTCCACCTAAAAATGCAAAAACACTGATTATTTACAACTAACGGCAAGCACAATCACGTTTCGGCTCATTAGCATTCACACGGATGAGCCTTTCCCCAGCATTGATGGATGGCTGCAGTTATTCTCTCAGCACAAATCAGCAGGAAATGATCGTTTTCATGAAGTCATCAAGCTTGGTTTTATTGGGCTTGAGCTGAGTTTATTTTTCTTGGGGATGTGACGGTGAAACTTGAGCTATTAGTAAAAGATTCATCGTACTTTGACGCGCTCACTTCATTCGTAGAGACCGTACATTTCTAAAAAAACAGCCGAGCGGCTTGCTGAATGTTTTTTGTTTTCCTGACCGCCTGAACACAAACACAGAACTAAATTCTGTTTCTGCTCTGACTGTGACGGAGCAGGGTCTGATTTACTCCAAGTGCTGGGCGCATTTGGTGCATGCTTTATCACACACCCTGTGGGCCAATAAGAACTCCCAGTTATAATTTCTGTGGGTCCAGAAGACTCCCAGTGCTGACCTTAAACATGGCTCCTCCCTTCAGCGTGACCCACGGGCTCCTTTTATTATGGATCAGTCTGCGTGATAACGAGAGGAGGGGTGAGGGGAGAATTTTTCATTTATTTCAGGAAGTGCCCCTGTGCTCACCCAAGGATGACCTCATGCAGCCCCAGATGTCCCCAGTGACCACACACTCTATTGCTTGCTGGTGTGTGTGTGTGTATTGCTCAATGCATATATGAGTAAATAAGAGCTGCGTAAGCACAGACGAAGGTCTCCTGAAACCCAATCGTGCAGACTTGGATCCATGCTTGGAGGTAGCGGTAATTGTGGCAAAAGAAAGCACACCCATCTCGACAGAGCCGGGCCATCGTTAAGAAACCACCTCTGAATCTTCTCACATCGATTTCTGACTCCAGCCGATCTGACGTCTCCCCCTCAAAAGCGTCTGACTGTAAGTGCCATCAATGCTCGATGCAAAGAGGCAGCCAGGAGCACAACCCGAGCGCACGAACTCAAGAGTCATTCCACGAACAAACTACATGCAGTTTACCCAACCCCCCGGCCTCATTCAGTTGTGTTTGTACCTGAGACTGAAAATAGACAATTCAGAACAGGTCTATAAATAAATTCCTGTGTGTCACGCATTGACAGAGTTGTTTTTAGGACATTAATCTAAAAACGGACAACAAATGATCAAACTTTGTGTAAAAGTGACATCGCTGGTTTCAACTCTCTGGAGAAGAGGCAGCTCAAAGACTCAAAGATATCAAATCAAAGATGATTTCTCCCTCATATGAAATGAACATTTTAGAGTCTGAACTGTGAGGCTGTGCTTCTCGAACTGCAAATTCTTAAAAAAAAAAAAAAAAAAAAAAAATTTAAGTTAAAAAAGCTTTAATTATGCAAAAATATTAAATTTAGATCACTTGTTCTTCTTTGTATTTAATTAAAATCAACTCTATATTAGGTGTGAATATGTTTAATCTTACATTCTGTTAACTTTTTTGATAACTTCTTCTCCTGAGCTAACAAGAGTAAATAAATGCACATCTTAACGGGATATTTCAGATAATTTGGAGTGGGATTTTTGTAAAAAGGATATGAACAGTTAACATCCTACCTGTTGTAGATAGATCTTTGAATGACCTCCGTTTGGAGCTAACGACTAATACAAATGGAGCCAAGACCAAAGTGAATTGACACTACAGCTAGCTGCTCCTTACATTTGCAAATAACCGTAAGATATTTTGTAAATAACTATGTAAGGTAACACTGACAGCAATGCAAAAGCCAGTGAAATAGCGTTTGCATGAATGGCTATAAAATTGTTGAGACTGAAGTTGTTTTAAGACGACAGCGATCCAAACTAATCTCTGCCTCTCTCAGACTAGCTCTTAGCTCTTCACTCCGGTCAGAATTAAACTCTTTTTTTCTCCAAACTGTAGCCAGTTAAAAGAAAAACTATCAATGTACAACAAAAACCCATTTAGAACTATTTGAAGTATTGAAGTAAGAACTAAAAGATGAAAATATGACTACTGTACTTGGATAATAAATCAGAGACAAATTTGACCTATGCTCATAATGAGCTCAGGCTGTAGTGCAAAAATAAATAATAAGTAAAATTAAACGTGAAAATATAGATTTTTGCAGGAACACTGTGCAACAATGAGTCCATAAAGACACTATCTAGCAATCCCAGTAACTAAAATAGTGGTGGACACAGTTCTGCCAATCAGCTAACAGTGGGACTAATTTTTCTTTTAAGGGATTAGCATTTTTGCTAACATTGGAAACCATAATTAATTAATAATTCAAGTCATTTGTGGGCGTGTCTCGAAGTGTCCATTAGGCATGCTATTGGCTTACATGTACACGTGACACGACGTGATTGGTTGATGCTGCTTCAGCTGGAAGGAGACGAAGATGAAGACTGAGTGACAGTCGTCTTTGCGGTTTAGCGTTAGCAAAGCTAATTTTTTGTTATCGTAAAATGGGTTAGCAGAGCAAACTTTTTGGTTCGCTGTGCCCACTACTGTAAAATTGCATAATCTTCCAAATCTGCCTTTAAAGATTTTCTAACAATAATCCTCAGAATTTTCTTTATCTTTTTCTCCGCTGGCTGCCGTAGAGTTAGGAAATCCCTTTGTATAATGTTTGCTGTCCTTGTAAAGTTCCTTTTTAAATGGAAATCACTGGAATTTGGCTGGAATTCCCAATTACATCTCTCCAGACCAATAAAATCAAGTTTTAAATGGCTCTCTAAACTAAACTAGCTTGTTGTTGGTGATAAAATGTCAAAAATCAACAAAATCTTAATTATTTTGAGGTTTTTGAGGTGGGAAACTAAAAAATAACAATATCTGAGTGTTGGAAAATTACTCATTGTGACTCATTTGCTTGCACAGATCACAAATTATAGAGTAGAAAACTGGTCCGGTGCTACGAATAAATAATTAAATTACAATCTTCATTAAAAACTTCACAGCAAGCTTGTAATACTAGAATTAGTTGCTTCAGTCAAACCATAAACTGATGTCTGATTGGCTGTTAGTTCAGTTACCTATGGAGCAGCATCTCCACCTGACGAGAAAAGATGAACAATTTCCTGCCTGCAGATTTCTGAAGATCTGTCCTCTCTCTGAGCCCTCAGCGATGTGACCTCAACAGACCAACGCTGTACACCTCATGAAACACGTGACAGGTGCAGTGATTTCTAATCAACATGAATCCAGATGTGCCGTTTCCCTGAACAGACTCAATAAACTCAGAGGTTCATCTTACAGAGTGTTGACCAAGAAGTGTGTGACCAACTAGCTGTGTTATGAAAACTGTGAAGAGTTTTCTGCATGTTTGACCTAATGTTTTTTTTTTTTTTTCAACACAAAAAGTGCAACAGCCGGTCTAAACTTCTAAACCAATTGTTGTAAATATTCAGCTATAAAACAGAAGTCAGGGCATGTTTGACACAAAAACCAGGAATAAAATACAAATGTAAAAGCAGACAGATGTTTCAGTGATTGCCTTTGTTGTTAAACACTTTCCAGATAAACAAAAAAAAAGTTTCCAGCGCCCCCTTGTGGAGACAATTACGTGTTATTAAATGACATTAAAAATGATGCAAATTGAATTTCCTTGTAATTTATTGGTATTAATTGCACAAGATGAACGCCTATGATGCAACAAGCTGATGTGCTGAACCATCCTGCTTCAAGTTTCTGATTCATGGGTTGAAATAAGATGTGAGCAGGTGAGACAGGCCAGAGGACATTTAAGCTGTCAATCAAACCCTAATTGATCACTATTATCAATACTTTACTGATTGCTCAAAACTTATAGGTTATTTACAAAAAAGATGATTTTTAAACCAGTTCATACAGGACACTCTTTAATAAAAATAAAAAAGACCCATATAGCACCTGCACACATTAGTGATGCCTACATATTTTAATATTCTGGTTTTGCAGTGGAGTGAAGGCAAACGGATGCGTCCAGGAGGCATCCAGCTCTTGCATCCATGAGAACACGCATGCACAGGGAGCGCGCGCGCGCGCGTGTGTGTGTGTGTACCTGCGTGGAGGCAGGGCTGGCCTTCACCCTGGTGCTGAGCTCATCCTGGGTGATCTGTGTACGGTCTGCCCTGCTGTAGAGCAGGCGGAGAGGCACCGTGTCCTCCCTCCTCCCCACGAACGTGCCCGCGTCACGGAGAGCCTGCAGGCTCGACAAGGCGTCTCCTGCACAGACAGTAAACACCATCACCAACCTCCTCCTCCTCCTCCTCCTCTTCCGCCTCCTGCTCGGTGCACAGACTGATGGAAACACTTTCACACACACACACCCTCCTCATCTGAGATGTGGATGCGTTTCATCTCCTTCGATAAGATGCATCAGTTTGGTTTAACCACACAGAGGCCTGCTGTTTAGGATTTAACCGTTCACACGAGCACGAAACGCGCACCGAAACGTCAAAAACTGATTGGGAGTTACCATTTAGGGCTTCGGGGCTGCTCTGATGAGCGACGTGCATTAATCCACACACGCACAAAAGAGAAGTCCACCATCGCGGGCACATCCTCAGCATCATCCCCGCCTCTCCTCCCTGTTAGTAAAATAACAATGCGGTAGTCCAGCAGCAGGCTCTCAGGTACGGGGGGAGCCTGGAGCCGGGCCGGGTCTTCTGGTTCGTGCAGTTCCGCTGGTGCTGGGTCATCTGGGAGCCTGCGCGTCTGAACGACGAGCGCGTCTGAGCGCACGGAGGACCCCGCGGAGCCAGGAGGAGGAGGAGGAGGAGGAGGAGGCGCGGAGGGGAGGGAGACTGAGAGAGGGAGGAGTGGGGACACCTCCTTACAGCACATCGATGTCCGACTGCAAACACAGCTAATGCATAAATATGAGTGGGGGCAGCTGGAGCTGGAAGAGGAGCTCGTCCAGGTGAAAGGAGGTCCAGTTCCTCCTCCATCGTCTGCCCAGTCCCCACCCAAAGACAAAACCAGGAGGAAAAATAATGATCAGAATGTTTGTCTTCGCATTAAAGCTGCAAGGAGAGGTGTCTTAATGTTTTCTTTTACCTATGAGGGTGCTTTTATTTTGAAAGTCTTTTATTGTCTACTGACAAATCATTTGGTTTTGAAAAGAAAAATCGAAATAAATGAGAACTTCTTCTAGATGTTGTCATGAAACCTTCCAGAGTTAATGAGAACAATGTTATTTTAGAGGCTACATTTTTTTTTAAACTGATGCACTAAATTTTATTAAGGAGTTAGAAAAAAAAACAAAATTTGGCAGGTTGAATCTGTAAGGATGGCTCCCTCTGCTGGTCCTTTTCTGTTCTCCTTGTGTTTCCTTCTCTATGTTTAATCAGTCAGTTGT
>JARVGS010001283.1:17524445-17537760 GCA_031762315.1 Hypsolebias antenori
GCAGTTTATTGTGCGACACCGCGTTTGCGTACGTGGTCGTAAAAATTGAGCTTTGCGCGTACATGCCCTGCGGGGGTACGCTTGTACCTCTGCGTACGTATGTGCATACCTCTTAATTTCCCAGAGAACACCAAACCTCTGCTTTGTAGCAGATACTCAGTCATTGTAACACCTATCAGTTCTCTCCCACTGTGTCAACAAAAATATCTGCATATCTAAACTCAGCTTTGTAATTCAAATACCGTAGATTCAGGTGCTGCAAGCAGTGGGGGACGGGCCGGTTTGTACTCAAGAAAAGGAGGAGTGGCATTAAGGTGACTGGGAGGGGAAAACTGGCAGCTTTATTAACTGTAGGTAGAGTATAAGACTGTATCGTTTTATATCGATATAGTCTCATTTTATATTGCAAATTAAATTATATTGACATTTGAAAATTATCAATATATCGCCCTGCCCTAATGATCAGTTACAGTATGATTCAATTTTGAGATTTAAGGTCTAATGTCATGTATTCATCTGTATTTTATGAATGTGATGGGTTTGGAGAATATTGCCTAAGCCCTAAGGTATCTAGGTTGAATCAGGTCCTCTGAATAGATTTTTCTTTGTTAAAACATTTTGTCTTATCCAAAAGAATTCTTCAGTCTGAGGAGTTGAAACAAACTCAAGGGCCCAGCATACCCCATCCAAAACCGAACAGTTGACTTGCGGTCACTTGGCTGAGGGACAACCATTTTCACAAACACCTTTCATAATCTATGAGATGCAGAGTTCCTAGGAAACCCCTCCTGCTGCAGTATACGTCACTGCACAGGTTTTTTTCTCGCCAGAGTCTCCACTCAGTCCCTGCATCTGCCATTTGGCCACAGATCTATCATGAAGAGAGCGCCACACTTTTAAGCAGGTTGACTCCTCCATACATAATGTTTGCAGACTCTGCACGATCTACATCCAGGACTTTTTGGTCATTTGACTAATTTGGTGTGTTTGTTCAGTTGCATAGCTGAATGTCAGAGCGCATTCTGCACTGACGAACACGCCCACAAACTCCTGACCAATCATACAATACTTGGCACATACGCCTGTAAGAAAAAGTTCGACCAAGGCCCTGAGTCGAGATGGGGCAGGCGAAGCTGGTCTGAGAAACAAAATGACTTTTTTCGTTATGCAACTAGCCGATTTCAGCACCTAGGATGGAGTATGAAGAGCCTTTCAGTCTTATAAACAGCCCTTTCTCATAGTACATCAACCAGTTTACTGGTGACAACCAAAACTAGCTGTTTACATGCAAAAGGAGGACCATCAGCCTAACACTTGAGCATTAACAATAACAGCATTGTAAGAGAGGGCAGTTGAACATGGAGGCCTCCATCTCTGTTTAATGATGGACGAGTTATCTTCACAAAGATGGTTTCCTTTAGATTTATCTACCTGGATTATACAGCATGCACCAGGACATTGACTGAGATATTTTCTTGCACTTATTTTTATGAAATTGATAACAAAATAGTTTGTTACTTTTATTATACAACTCAATCACAACTCTGAAAAACTAGTGTTGAAGTTTTATCAATTTATTGTTGTTATACGAGTGTCACAGGATACGTGTCAAAAGGTTTTTTTACAATCTAGACTGGAAGTTTAAAAAGCTTCAAAACTCACACTAAAAACGCAAAACTAACTCAAATCTCATACTGGTGTCTCTGAGCAGGACCCCTAATCCCAAATTGCTCCCCGGGCGCTTACGTACATAGCTGCCCACTGCTCCACCTGCGTGTAGCCCAGGTGCAATGGGTTAAATGCAGACAACCAGTTTCGTCTTTGACAATGATGACAACACATAGCACTTTACTAAAATCAACCTACTTTTGCCTCATATGGATCAGTTCCTAACACTTTGATCTTCTAACCTTCACTGCATCTAAACTAGCTCAGTATTTGACTTTAGTCTCATATAATGAGAGGAACGAGCCCACAATTTTGCATTGTTAAACTCTGCAAAGATAGGGCCAGGAATGCTTCACTTGTGCAAACTATGTAAACATACAACAGCAACATGTACATTAGATTTAGTGATGAAAAGAACTTTTCAGGAAGCATATTAGACATGTTTTAACTAAAAACGTACCATGTTGCAAAGAAAAAGAGAAACAAAATCAAAGTAAATGAGTTGCATTAAGATAAGATAAGACATTACGGTCAAGCTTCGCAAAGAATAATGTGAATTTGGGGGGGTCATTACTGTACATCTAAAAATGTTGTTAGAAGCCATGTTAGTAATTGAGTAATTAAACATTACTGCACAAGTCAAAAGTATCAGCCTAAAAATGAGATATGACTGAACTTTTCTATAAAATCTTTAAAGTTTAAAAAGCAGGCAACTTGATATATGGTGTACATTACTGTACATTGTAATGGTAGTTAAGTACAATGTTTTACTAACAGATGTGACTACAAAACTGTAGAAATTAAACACCAACCATGTTTTTCAAACGCTTTTAAATGTGCAAATATTGGAAGTTCTCTTATAGTATTTATTTATTAGCCTTTATTTAATCAGGCAAATCCCACTGAGATCAAGATCTCTTTTACAAGGGAGGTCTGAATGAAACCCGGGAAAAAAAGTATTTAAAATTGAGTTTTACATTATCAAACATGGAAACTACTACAGTTTATCAAAACGTTAATAAAGAAAACCCGAACCTTGCCATTCAGGTCCTGGATGCTTCTGGGAGGGTTTCGGTTTCATGTTTTTCCTCTTTCACCGAGAATTAAAAGGTCGCCTCCTTCTCGTTCCCCATAAAGTATTTGCCAGCTTAGTTAAAAAAAGAAGTTATTTACAAACAAAGCAGGAACAAAAACAGTGTAACATTTTAGCTGAACTGACTGTGTTTCCGGGGTTTAAATCAACAGACTTACGTTCAGCACAGGTACACCAAAGTTCATGCTCGTTCAGGTACCTCACTTCCAGACGGTTATACACGTTTCCATCATTTCTTAAAACAAAAATAAGGATCCTGAATTTACTTGAATTTTCATTCTCGTAACCTCAAACTTACAAAGTCGTTTAAAGCAACAAGAATGCAAAAACATTCGTTTCACTCGTAGTATTTTTTTTAACGGTCAGTTCCCGCTTTTAAATCCAGTGTCGTCACGTATGGGTTGCCAAGTTTCTTGCTTTCTGTTGTAATCTCGTTTTCGGTTTTTACTTCCAACAACACACAGATTATTAAAATTTCATGAAGTAGAAACTTTTAAAGTACTCAAAACATATTATTTTAGCATTTTAATGGTATTTTGTTTATTATACTGTCATTACTTTCAAACTTTGAGTTGTGCGGTCGAACGGATATCATCATCAAATTTGGCAACTTTTACTTCAAGTAAATGCAGCCTAAATGTTTGACTGTGAAGTTTCGTTACTTAAACGAATAAGAACAATTTTAAAATAATGAAAATACACATATAGAAAATAAACAAGCCTAAATACCGGTAATGTGAATATTTATATAATAATAAATTATAGTTTAAATGCAGTTAAAGTGAACGTGAATGGGAAAAAGTCAAGAATGTGCTGAACTAAAACAACTGATTACGACACCTTAACGTCATCTTGTAACATTTACGGCGTAAACAGACAGACATGCTAGCTTGGGGTCAGATCATACACACGAGTTTGACTAGCGTTTTACTGTTAGAGCCTTCGGGACAGCGGTACTTTTAGGAAACAAAAAATACCAAAATGGAATATGATTAACATGTTAATGGAAAACGTCGCTGAAATTGTGCTATTTTAGTAGGTAGGTTAATTAAGTTAATCAGCTAACAACGTTAACGAGAGAGAAAGATAATTTGATAAGGGGATATTCCTAGCATTAAAACTCAGCTATGAATTTTATATATACATGTCTATACAGTATATATATTTTTTAACTAAAGATATATGCACGTATTAAGTGACTTGTATATTGGATGCCATACTGTACATTTTGTTTTAGGAAGACAGTATGAGTGGTCAAAATCCTGCTCGTCCTGACAGTGATGGCATTACTCCTCTGCAGCAGATGTTGGCTTCCTGCTCCGGGGCATTCCTCACCTCTCTGCTTGGTAAGACACCTTAAGGATTGAACAGCATGTAGAACCAGCTCTAAATGCAGTTACTTGAAGGATGACATCGATTGTGCTTCAGGAATTTTTGTCCTAGGTTTTTGTTTTTGGATTTACATTTTTCCTCCTGTTTTATATTACTTTTCTTTAAGAAATGATGACTCCCCATTAAAGACCACAGCATTTCAAATACCGTACTTTTTATTATTTTTTTTTACCTTTGTTTCACTAAGATATAAGATATTTTGTGAAAAGGGCTTTGTGATCCTTGTCAGGCATATGGCCAGTATCTTAGAGATAATTCCTTATGCCTTTCCTGATGAACAATTTCACTTAATTGGCAGCATTTCTTAAATTTATGGAAGCTGTTGTTCATGTCAAGTTTTGTTTTTATAATTTTAAGAACAATTGATGCCCAGATTTTTTCTTCTTCTATATTATCCTTAAATGTAAAAATCTTAACCTGAAAGATAATTGACTTAATGGACTTTTTGCTCATGACTTTTATAATTTACAGCATATAACTGGTAAAAAAAAAAACACATTAGATTTTGATTAAGTTTTATTAAATGAGTATGAGTCATCATTATAGTGCTTTTGTTCTCAATCGAATAGTACTCGGGTTAAATGTTGGAGAAATTCTCTTGTTCTCTAACGTTGTTTACTCAAAAGAACCACAACTTATGGCAGCTGAAAATTTACATCTGGCATTTTACTTGCAAGGTCAAATTTCAAGACAGGTTACATATGTAAATATATATAAACATATACGTTATGCATAAATGTATACACATGGACACCAGTCACAGAAATGAGCCACCAGCCGTGTTATCCTCTCACTTTTATTATAGATCCTCAGTTCAGCAGAGTTCAGCATAGTTCAGGGAGTGTCCTTGAAGCCAGCTGCAGTCTTCTTACACATAGCACTCTTTGTTTGCACAAACTTATGGTTCATGGGCATCTAAGAGTCATCTTTCTGTTCGAGAAAAGAGCGTGTTTAGGCAGACAGTTCGGTTGTTTTGGGAGACAACCCACCTCCTTCCTGATGCATGCACAATAACACAGTCAGGTCCTCTGGATGGATTATTCTTTGTTGAAACATTTCGTCTTTTATCCAAAAGACTTCTTCAGTCTTATAGACTGATATAAGAGATAAACCCAGCTCCTTGTTCTCAGGACAGAGGGGAAGAATGTTCTCAGCCACAATAATAAAAACATCCATAACCTTAGACCAAAAATTATCTGACATTTTAAAAAAAAATCCATTTTAGAAAATACAGATAATATGCTGGAATTGTCTGTAAATTATGAGACTTATTTGTAGATGCATTTTTTTTATATATATCTAGTGTTTTGCATCACTTGAGATGCAGTTTGTTGAATGTTTTGCATGAAAAAAAACTTTTAAGAGAACAGGTGTAAGTAAAATTGTTACCATTGTTGAATAAGCACTGAGGTGTACACATAAGTTCAGGCTGAGCAAGTATTTATTGTTTTTCCAGTCACACCTTTTGATGTCATAAAGATTCGACTTCAAGCACAGAAAAATACCTTCTTCAAAGGTAAAAAAATTATACTAATTTGAATTGTGTTTACACACTTAAATGGGGTCTTATAATATAATACTTGTACTTTACATTCACTTTTTTCCCCAATATCTTTTAGGCAGATATTTTGTCTACTCTAATGGACTTATGGACCATGTATGTGTGTGTGAAAATGGCTGGTCCAGAACCCATGGTCACTTCAGTGGCACCTTTGTAAGATTTTTACACATACATTTCACAATCTATAATAATAATAATAATATTTTTAAAATAATAAATTTTAAATGTTTAAAGATGGAAGATATAAGTTCTCTTTCAAATCACGCAGTGAAATCACATAATTTCAATCCTCTTCAACTGCACTGACTCCACTCTATATCTCTGCAGGATGCCTTCTACAAAATAGTGCGCTGTGAAGGAATCAGGGCCTTATGGAGCGGGCTGCCTCCAACACTGTGAGTATAAAGTCTTCTGTTGCTTTCAGTCTATTTTTGTTTTTGTTGAGGCTAAAACAGCTTCACATTTAGGTTGCTCTGTTGAAATTAGGCAAATATGATTACTGGCAAGTTAAATTTTATCAAGCCTGTGGCTCGTGCTCGTATTGATAGAACTAGAGGTGGACTTTGTGTTCTGTCTGTACTTGAAAGTCAAAATTTCAAGTTCCTAGTCAGAAAAATAATCTGGAATGCCTCCCAAAGTCAGAACTCCGACTCAGAAAGTCAAAGATTTTTGACCAGTCCTGACCTCAAAATCCAACCTAGTGCATGAAAATCTTTTAATTTCTGGAGTAATGAACATTTTATTTTCACTTCTGTCTTTTTGTATGTCATTAATTTAGTCACACTCACGGTACTGTCCAAATATAATTAGTACATGTTTGTACAGTGTTTTGAATGCTTCAAATGCAGAGAAGTGTGTTTTTATTGGCTTGCATTGTTTACTGACTGGTCCTTGAGCACAAATATAACTGTAGTAAATGTCACGTTTTCTGACTTGCATCTGGAACATGGTTAAACCAGGTCTGAAAAATGAAATGAAAAAAAATGAACCATTTGTTTTAAGCTACCCCACCCACCATTTCTAAGCCAGGTCTTTACAATGTTGTCGTCGCTCCGTGTGTTTCCAGCGTGATGGCAGTGCCCGCCACCGTGATCTACTTCACGTCTTACGATCAGCTGTGTGCAGTGCTGAGGATGAGGATGGGAGAACATTCCCAGGAGGCTCCACTCTTAGCAGGAGCTATAGCCAGAGGTGAGCTAACCGCTGTTCAATCAGACATCCAGCTGCTGAAAGTGCTTCGAGCTTCAGCGTCACTTGTTGTTAATCGTCTGTATGCAACGTGTTTGGACGGATTAGATCAGTGTAACAAAGATACTTAGATTAAAATGTATATTTTGACGTGTTAATGAGAGTTTGTACTTCAGCCAAATACATTTGTAGCAGATTTAATGTTTGGAATTTAATTTCCTAAATTCAAGCACAAACACTAATATACTTGTTTGTCCTTTGGCCTTGGCTTTATGAAATATTGTCTCACGCTAGAGTTTATTAACAAAAAGGTGATGAATGTTCTTACCCGATCCACTTCTTCTTAGTCTCTAGTATTAATAACTGCCTGTAATGTTTTTTTTTTCCTTTTGGACGTTCCCTTCTTGAGGGGTCGCCACAGCGAACCAACTCGCACAAATAAAATTGCTTTTACGACGGATGCCCTTCCTGACACAACCACCGACCACCGAGCTACCACATCCCTCTGTGTGGAGCAGAGAGCTGCCATCTAGGGCGCCAGGGGGAGCAGATGGTGTGGGGTTAAGAGCCTTGCTCAAGGGCCCAGACTGGGGCAAATGAGGATGGAGGCAGGTCTAGGTGTTTCACCTTTCCCACCCACATTGGGGTTGAACCTGCGACTTTTTGATCACACTTTCATTAACCTCTGCGCCACCACTAATAGTTATTATATTTTATTAAATTAATTATTTAAATGAAAGTAAATGCTTTTAGTGAAGATTTTTCTCTTAGTGTCACTTGTTTTCTAATCTTTAGTTTTGTGCAGTGTTCTGTCCAGAGCGGCTCATGTGCAGCTTTGCCTCGTTTTTGTTTCAGTGGGTTCAGCCACAGTGATCAGCCCTCTGGAGCTGATCCGCACCAAGCTGCAGTCTCAGAAACAGTCGTACAGGGAGCTGACCGACTGCATCCGCTCTGCAGTGGAGACTGAAGGCTGGCGGTCTCTCTGGAGGGGTCTGGGGCCCACGCTGCTCCGAGACGTGCCCTTCTCAGCCATGTACTGGTACAACTATGAGAGAAGCAAGAGCTGGTTGTGTGAGCGGTACAAGACCAGCAAGCCCACGTTCAGCATCACCTTTGTATCTGGAGCGGTGTCGGGTTCTGTGAGTGTCTTGATGCTTTTCTTTAGTGTCCACTATTTAGAAAAGACTCGATTAAAATCATGTAGATTGGATACATGGTTTGCTTAATTCAGATTTTCTGTTTCAGATTGCAGCCATCGTAACTCTACCCTTTGATGTGGTCAAAACAAGAAGGCAGGTTGAACTTGGGGAACTGCAAGCAAAGAATTGTAATTATTACCCAGTTTATTGACTATTTAAATGAATGTTTAATAATGTTAATGTTTTCACTTCTTTAACTATGAAGGATTTGGTTGAAAAGATTGAAGAGAAGCTTGGCTAGTTTTAAAGAAGGTGAAACTTGCCCGTGGTAATTACATGTGGAGTGTTAGGAGAAACAAACATTTTTCTTCTCAAGTTTTACTATTAGTGGACAACAACTGTTAACTTCAGCCTTTAATCGTAACAATTTTAAATTAGGATAATTGTCTTTGATTTTGGTCCTTCACTCTAAAATGTTATTTTTAGTGAAAATTAGCTGGTAAAGAATTTCAGGTGCCCATAAACACAGTTAAAAAGCCCCTGACTGGCATGTGATTGCAGATGACAAGGTCACAAGTCAGAGCCTAAGAAGCTTCCTGCATGAATCTTTTCAGCACGGCTACAAATTGTAACCAGGCAGAAATTGAGTTTCAGAAAGTCAATGCAGTCTCTTTAGGAGGAAGATGAACCAACAAGTTTTGAAAATCTGCCTTTTCTGGTTTGTGTTGTCAAACAGGAAACTATTTCATCTTATGTGACTGCAGTTGGCTTTAAGATTAAAAACCAGCAGAGATCAACTTAAAGTCTTTATCCTTTCAGTGCCATGCAAGTCGTCCATGTCCACCTTTAGCATGATGAAGAAGATTGTGGCGCACGACGGCTTTAAGGGGCTGTTTGCAGGTGGAAATCTGTCTTGATTTTACAGTTGTGTCCATGTGAGTTATAGTCGTGTTAATAATCGTTCTCTCTCTGACAGGTTTCTTCCCCAGGTTGATCAAAGTTGCGCCAGCCTGCGCCATCATGATCAGCTCTTACGAGTTCGGAAAAAGTTTTTTCCACAAACACAATCAGGAGAGGATACTGAGGTCACCGCAGTCTAGTAGCACGTGACCGATTCACTTCAATCACTGTGCAGGGGGGAAAGTTTAATGTTGCCAAAGGAAAACGCAGAAGTAGGAGGGAAAAACAAACTATTTAATATTTTATTGTATAGAAATATATTAAAGATGATTCAGTCGTATAGTAAATACTTAGCAATACAACTCATCCTAAAATCTGTATGTACAACCAATTGAAATTTTATTTATCCATCTAAACAAGGTTTAGATTGTTAGATTTAACAGCTAGCAGATGGCAGCCATTGTTTTGTTAAATCCTCAGATGTGTGTTCTTTGTGATCATGTGCACTATGCCTAATGTCCTTAAATTAGAGAAGTAAATATAATTTTTGACTTTGTGTCGCTCGTGAGCCAGTGTAGATGGACTGTAACAGGGACACGTCACTGTGCGTCCGTAAAGCACTTTTAAAAGCAGTAACTGGATTCAGTTACAGGAGGAGACTGACAAATAAACAAGTGACCTCTTAAATGCTACTGATTTTCCTTTTATTGGTCTTGCAAGTTTTACCACTCCCAACACTTCCTGTTGATTAAAAACTCATACTGGTGTCAAAGAAAGTTGAGTTTATTTAAAATAAAAAGGACATTACATTAAAAAAAAAAAATCATAAAACACTGCTGTGTTTGTGCAAATGACGCTGAAGGCAAATGTTAAGATCGGGGTACGGTACTCTGGATGGAAATTTAATGATGCTGATATTTTGATAGGGGGGCTCAGTTAATAGAGCTGTTGCCTCTCAGCGAGAAGGTTGCCGGTTCAAATCCCAGCTGGAGCTGGGGGGTCTGTCTGGGTGGAGTTTGCATGTTCTCTGTGCATGCGTAGGTTTCCTCCCACAGGCCAAAAACATGCACGTTCGGCTGATTTTGTAACTTAGTTGTCCCTATAGGTGTGAGTGAGTGAGTGAATGGTTGTTTGTCTCTATGTGTCCCTACGATGGACTTGGACCTGTCCAGGGTGTCCCCCGCCTCTCGCACAGTGACTGCTGGATATGGGCACCAGCGACCCGCAAAGCAAGAAGCGAGTGAAGATAATGATATTTTGACATATTTAACTCCTACTTGTAAACATCAGCTGCTTGCAATCTATTCTAAAGTCCCTTGATTATTTGTATCTAATCATTAAAAGTGAAAAACTGTATTTTAATAATTAAAGCAGGTTTATCAAACTGTTGCAAAAGGGAGCCAATTTAAAATATATAAAAATCATTCAAACCAAGAGCTAATTTTAGTCAAGACATGAACTGATATCTGACGTATTTTCTTGGCTCCAGGGTCCTCACCTCAAAGATTATCTAAATTATTTCTTGGTTTCAAATTTGGCCAGCTGTCCTGAGGAGTCTGCACTAAACAAAATAGGATTTCTTTTTTTTTTTTTTTTTAAGGAACGAGAAGTGATAAAAATATTTAACGTTGAAAATATAATTTTGGATGTGGAGGGGCAGATACGATGGTAGCAAGGGCCATATTTAGCCCTCAGGCCTCAAGTTTGACACGTGAATTAAAGGAAATCCAGAACTGCAGGGCGAGTTCACCTGAGAACAAAACAATGTCATAAAACATGATTCACAACTTTTACAAAATATGGTGCAAAATAAAAAGACAAACACAACATAAATTAGTAAAGCTGCCAATGGCTTATTACTCAGCTGGAGCTGTAAAAAAAAGCAAATAAAAGTTTTTGTGACCGCTGGAAAGTTTTACCAGTAACCCTCCAGACTGCAGCTCTAATCTGAGTCAGATTTTAACACTAGCTTAAAAAAATCTGCAACACAGTAATGTGAACATGAGCACAATTGAACTTTTTTTTTTTCCCCAAGGGATATTTTAAAGCAGGGTTCTGTGGAGAGGTTATGAATACTACTTGTCAATATCTTTTTGAACAGCTTGTGAATAAATGCAGTTTAATTTGATCGGACTGACGAGCAGCGTCTGCATATTCTGAGCAGGGTGCATTGCTGTCGCCTTAAAGCAACTCTGGGATCAAACGTTTTAAAGTACCAGTAGTGTATGCAAACACTTTTTTTTATTATTATTATAGGCTAAGCATCAATTTTGCATTACACGATTAAAATGAAAAAAGTCTTTAGTTGCCATTTGTACTCAAACACAAAGGGAATCTTGTGCGGAGCTTAAGAGTGAAGACAACAGGAACAATAATGAAAGGACAAATAAAAATAATGAGAGTTACATTGCACTGTTCTTGTACATTTCCATAAAGTTTTACGGCTTTTTTCAACTTGTATCACGTAACTATGATATTTCAGCCAGAATAACTAAAAGCCACAGCGAAGTTTATAAAATAGCTCTTACAGCTAGTCCACTTCCACTCCTGCTAGCCGTTAGCTCGTCAGTCTGATCAGAGTGAAACTGTTTCTTCGAACAGGTCTTTCAGAGAGCTGTCTGCAACAAGGAAGGAATTGATGTTTGTACGCTTTCAACTGAACCCCACTTTAAAAAAAAAATAAATCTGAACTACCCTTTTTAATTTATAAGGCAGAAAGAAAATAATGCAAAACTTTACAAACACAGCAAAATCATTTTCACCCATAAGGTTTCGTTTATAGATCTTCAGTGTCAGCCGGGATGTTATTCAGTCTGACGAAGCTGCTCCACGACTTGCAGACGTCTCGTCAGGCTCTGGGCTCCACATTCAGGACATATCAGAGAAAATCAGCTTTACAAGCAAAGAGTTCCTGGATAGCTCCTCATCCTCTATGAAGGAGTGACCCCCGGACTGCTGATCTCTGTCGCCGGACTGGCTAAACACTCGCTTGACTTCAGGCTGGCCAGTGACTTGTAGCTGGTCACCGAGGTCAGGGAGCCACACAGACCCCTGAGTGACGGAGTTTCCTCCTTACCTGAAAAACATGGTGCATGTGATTATTGTTCTGGTGAAGCAAGGAAGTCCTCTTTTTGTTTTTATTCGTTAAAGGAGCCATGCCTTGGTGAGGCCACTGTGTGCTGGCCAGCCTGGACCCCAGAGGCAATGTGTTTGAAGGTCCGAGAGACGCCTGAGAGAGGCTCATGTCTGTGGACAGCTGCTCCAGACTCTGGAAACTCTTCCTGCCAGAACATGACAGAGAAACACACAACAAAGAAATGCACTCACTGCTTGTAGAAGGGGAATCTCTAGCCTTTGAATATAATAAAATGTTGTGGCTTCGTCTTTTTCTTTTCTGATTTGACCCGTGTTGCCAGGTAGAGTTGAGGTTTTCCAGACCAAAAATCTATTAAAAAGTGCCATATCACACAAAAATCCACCCAGTCAGTATTTTGTTACAGTATATTTACTGTTTGAACGTGAACGCACATTAATTTAACAATATGTGGCAAAACGCAACAATCCAACAAAAATCTTCCCAGAGTTTCCAGCAAAATCAGAATGAAAATGGCCCAATTGGCAGTAAACTGCCCAGTGTTAATCCACCGATTCATGTTGCGGGATTATTCCCCACATAGTTCTGTAACATTATGTAGGCATGGTATATGACTCAAAAACTGCTTGTGCTTTACACTTGGAGGAACAATCTGCATTTGGAGTAAACCTTTTGTACTAAAGTAAAGTTCAGAGTCATTTCTTTATATTTTGCTCCTAAGCAGCTGGACTTCCTTGTGGTCTTTACATTGGTCCTAACCAGTGGTTTCTCAAACTTTCTGAAGGGTTTTAAAAGTTTTTTATTTGGACTTGGCTGTTTTTTCACTCATTTTCTGTACCTGGCCATTTTCAAATACAGTAATTAGGTCACTTCAACCTGATTTGTGAATTATTCAGCCCCCCCAAAAAAAAGGCTCCTAAACTCAAGGGGTGAGCCAGTGCTGTGTCAGCACGCTGACAGGCGATTAGCAAACAACTAATTTTAAATTTGGAGCTTTAGGGCTGGACTAAGAATGAGTGAAAAAGCAGTCCAAGTCTAAAACAAAAACACTAAAATAGGACTTTTAAAAAAGCCTAGAAAACTAGTCATCGTGACAAATGATTAACAAAATACTGTAATACAAAAAGTTTAAATGTTATTTAAAAGGGAGTTTGTGGCTTGTGCTCGGCTCTGTACGCCTACAGATTTTGTCCTTCTCTAAATGCATGTACAGGTAGTCCTCGACTTAAGGCGCCCTCGACTTACAGCAACTCGGACTTAAGAACGGGTGTGCTAACATA
>JARVGS010001283.1:17596287-17611047 GCA_031762315.1 Hypsolebias antenori
AGGAGGAGAAGTTGTGGATCCTCACTGACTGTGGTCTGTTTGTTAAGAAGTCTAGGACCCAGTTACAAATGGAGGGGTCCAGTCCTAGTGTGAATAGTTTGTCCATCAGGGTTTGGGGGATCATGGTGTTGAAGGCAGATGTTAAGTCCACAAAGAGCATATAGCCAGGCCTCTCTTGTAAATGAGTCCTCGAGGCTCAATGAGATTAACCTGCCTAAATAAAGGATAAATGAATATGGACGTAGGAGTCCTTCTGTTCCTTCTGTGTGTGGTATAACAACTGCATGTTAGGAGTTTTTGTTCCTCAATAATAATTATCAAAAAGAAATAGTTTTGAGCACAAAGAACCAGAACTCACTAATAAAATGTCTTATTGTGGGCAATAAAAGCAATTGAAGTGTCAGATCTTTGAATACGTAATGTAAGTGTGTCCATGAAACAAGGTTTAAAGTTTGAGTTGTGATCGCCTTTGTTATCACATGATTATAGCACAGGATTGCACAAGAACGAGATTAAGCAGCAAGGCTGCAACAAGTTTGGCTTTAAGGCCTTTGTCTCTTTAAGAAAAGCTGAGAGGTTTTGGTCAGTCCCCTTCTCCAGTCTGACCAATAATACACATCGTCCTAACATTTCTTTGCTGTAACCGATAGATAACATTGAAGTTCTTCGGTGCAAAAATGTGATCATTCTCCGTCCTAAGCCCATTCTTTTACATAGAAAACTCCTTTTTAAACGTTTAGTCTGTGCAAGATGGACGATTCATTTCATGAGCAATGCCGTTCAAGTGAAAGTCAAGCCATGACATAAAATACTATACAGTATATTTAAAAAGCACATGTATCACAAGAAATGTAGAGAGGTATTTAATTACAGTACAGTAGTTTGTTCACATTTTACAGCCTTCTGTTTGTCTTGCTGTGCTCCCAGAGGCATCAGTGATGTAAATTAAATGAGTAACAGAGGTGCATAGATGTTTTATTTACTGTCCTGGTCGGTTTAAAAAAAAACTTTCCAAGTAAGCAAGAAATGTAAAATTACATTAATACAGTATTATGGCCTCTGAGTTTTAGTGGTTTCTGCCACTTCCGTTTTTTGCACACCCTACAGCCCATATTTGCTGATAACCTCTTTAGCATGTGTGATGTATGTGGACATGGCTTCATCCTTGGACATGCCTGAAAGAATAAAAAATAAAAAAAAAACATTAGTTGGAAACACTGTGGATTATTCTGTTTGTATTTTAGTCATTCTGCCAGCATGTTCAATGCAAAGTCTACATTAGTGGAAAAATTTGCAAGCTCAGTTTGTTGATTTATTTTTATTTTTATTAAAAGCCTGGTAACAAAGGTTTTTTTCAGTTCTCAATGAGTGAGATATCTAATGCAAAGTAACACATCTCGTTAAATTTTAAATCTCTATTTTGTTACCTTTTCTGGATTCCCAGGCCTCCCATTTGGCTTTTCCTGTTGGATCCAAAATCCCTGGTTTCTCTACACACGTGAACAGAAGAAATCCTCAGAAATCAAGGAGTAAATGATGATTATGACTGATTCTGCTCTTGGGTCGTACCAGTGTTAACGTCTCCAACGATGGCCTGTTTATAAAGACCGTACAGGGTCAGAAGCTCATCGTTCGTGGGCTGCGTTTTCACCTTCTTCACATTGTCTGCTGTGGTCTTAAACTCTGCCTGCAAGTTAAACAGATTTAAGATTCAGTCTTAATCAGTGCTGAATGAAGACTTTGAACGTAGTGGTCACAGCATGGAGCAAAGCCTGGGAAACTGACTGTTGCACAAGATGGAGAGGAACAAAAGGCTTTTTATCCAAGACTGCTGCTTTGGTGCCTGAATGAATGAATGAATAATCTGCTTCACAACAGATCTGGAACACCGCAGAACTGATAATTACTGATCATTTTGGGTTACAAACTTATACCTAACCAAATGGTGCATTAATTTTCATAATTACTGGAAAAGTTAATCTCTAAATTGGTCAAAATGCAGTATTTTTTTTTATATTCTCAGTTTGTTTTTGCGAAATGTTGTTTTTTTTTTTTTTTTTTTTTTGTCAGTAACTACAGCTTCAGCATGAGGACCAAAGAACCAATGGACTGTAGTTTTCTTAGCTGTCAAACATGGATGACATCATTATACAGTAAGCCTTCACACAGCAGCTCCATGCATTGATTTAAAGGCTGTAAAAACGCTTCTCATAATAAAAAATGTTACCTCCAGAGTCATCTTTGTGTGAGCACCACGGAGCTCGGCTGAAGGGGTTGGTTCCGTGAAAAATAGAGCAGCTGTAGCTGCAGCACAGCTGACCCATGCAATAATTCAGAGGACTGCAGGAAGGGGGGTGGGGGGGTGTTAGAGAGCGGATTGGCTGCTGGACGCTGCCACGTCACGCACACGCAGTTATGTTACACTGTCATTGAATATTAAACATTGTGAAATTTGATGCAATTTCGTATATTTGTACTGTTTATTTAGAAGAAAATCGTTCATTTTCTTCATGCTCAACCAGTCACAGAGAAGGACTACTCTATATTTTATGCATGGACTCTAACCTGTGTTAAATTTAGTTTCAGGCATATTAAGTTGTGTGTTATTGTCTGTATATTATATGCTATCTGTCTGAAACATGTCTCGACTAACCTGTATAAATACAGGTTGAATGAACGAATGCATCAAATCTACTGTCTGTTCAAAATCAGGATTTTGCCTGAATCATTGGTCTGCACCATTTATGCGCCGGCGCACGTAGCGGCGCATCAAATAGGCGGAGTTTGCACTCAAGCGACTCAAGTGTTTCGAGCCTCGTACTGTACTGTATTTGCTTGATTGTTTCAGTGCCAGGATCAAAAAATGTTCGTAATGACTACAAATAGCGAAATTACGACGTTCTATATTTAAAGGATAAACGATTTAAAGCTGTTTTTGTTTCTTTTTTTATATATAATTTATTCTATTTACTTTTCATTTTATGCTTTTTATATGATTGGCTGTTTGTACTTCATCTGTGTTTTTTGTTTAAGTTTGTCTTGTATATGAGTTCTAGAGGCTCGTTGAGACTAACCTGTATAAATAAAGGTTGAACGAATTAAAAAAAATCTTGACCGTCCGACGAACGGTGTTGTACTAAAAGAAGCAACCTGTCTTAGCAAGGGCTTTTGAAAACAACGAGGATGCTTTTTTCAGCACAACACCACAGGGAGCGGATATGAACGCTGGCCCTTTAACGGTAGTTGCGCTGTTGTTGCAAGTTTTTGAATAAAGTTGTTACATTCAAAAAAAATGGCGGCGGTTTGTGAGTCCGTTGTTGTTTGATCAAAACAGCTTTAAAACACATTTCCTACAGGACTCCAGCAGTTTTAAAAACCAGGTAAAACTAATTATTTGCTATTTTGTTAGCATTAGTTAGGAAAACAAGCAGTGTGGTTTTCTTAACCAGCCTAATGTGAATTTATACGTACGGCACGTGCGGTTGCACTTTTTTTTTTTTTTGCAAATACAGTACTGTAACCGGTTTGAATGTTTCTGTTCAGTGCCCTGAGATGACTTCTGTTGTGACTTGGCGCTATATCAATAAACTGAATTGAATTTTACAAAATGAACTATAGTGTAGTTTGCTGCCAGTAAAAGTGCAAAAACAACCTTCTGTTTGTAAAAGAAACTAGGAAGTTATTTAAATCAAGACCAAATTAGCAGCAATGGGTTTATTTAAGACTGCTCCTAAGTCTCAAAAGATGTAATGTTTTATAAGGAGTGATTTATTTGAAAAGTGCTGAAAGACTCATAATTTAAACCAAAAAAATCTAAATGTGTATGGCCCTCGTTCTTTAAACTAGGCAGTTTCCCTAAAAATTTGAAATGTTTGAACTTTTAGTGACTCAGTATTTGTTTTTTTTTTTACTTGTTTGTTTTGATTTTAGACGAGCCATGTCATCTATAAAGAAGTCTGCTAAGAAAGAAGCCAAAAAGCACATTTCGGTCAAGAACTCCTTCAGCTCACCCTTCAGTTCAAATTGGAGCGCTCTTCCTCAGAGCGACATGACGTTCATCCTGAAAACCCTACAGGACAAACTGACCTCCACAGGCCTGCAGAAGAAAGAGGTGAAAGCATGTCCCCCGTGGAGGAGAAAGAAAAAGAAGAACCCCATCTCCACATCAGAACCTGTTCCCCAGGTGAGTCAGGGCCAACAGGTGAGTGATCCCATCAAGAACGGCTGGACAGATGTGGCAGCCAGACGGCAGCTGGCCATCGGCATCAATGAGGTCACCAAGGCGCTGGAGAGGAACGAGCTCCAGCTGCTGCTCGTCTGCAAGTCCGTCAGACCGCAAAACATGACCAATCACCTGATTGCACTGAGCGCCACCAGGGGTGTGCCGGCCTGCCAGGTGCCCCGACTGAGCGAGAGCGTGTCGGAGCCTCTGAAGCTGAAAAGCGTCCTCGCTCTGGGATTCCGACGGTGTTCTGAAGACGGGGAGATGTTCACAGATATCATCGATGCCATTAAACCAAGAGTGCCGCCGCTGGATGTTGCTTGGCTGCGAAGCGTGACACCTGAACACCACGCTGTCAACAAAGAGGAGAGGGAGGGGGAAGCTGCTGAGACAAGAGGCCAAAAACGGAAACTGGAGAGCGAATCTGAGAAGGTCACAGAGTCTCCCTCCTCCTCATGTACTCTGCAGCCTCTCAAAGTGAAGAGAATTGTTGCGAATCCTGCAAAAAAACGAAAGGCAAAGATTAAGAAAAAGAAACAGACGGTCAAGTAAAGGAACTCTGCTGAGCTTTTGTTTAATTTTTTTTTAACCCAGTAAGGGCCAGTAAATTTAACCATTCAAATTAACTGACTGGTTACTAAGACAGACTTAACATCTAAACATGTATAACTAAATTGAGAAATGGAAAAGCATTCTTTTATCCAACTAATCAAACTGTTCCTGCATCTAGCATTTATTTAGTTTAATACTCTTGAGATCAGCTTTCAAATACCTGAAAGATGCAGAGTTTCATTTGAAGGCCAAACACTTTGCTGTTTCACTTTGAAACAAAGATTAGTTTCAGTTTTGTGATGCTTTTGCACATTAACTGTAAAAGTAAACGTGTTTTAATTGTTTCTCTACTAAATTGATCAGCACAGAATAAACCGAAAGAAGTATTTGGTCGTAGCTTCTGTATCTTTTGAGGGTTTTTTTTAATACTAAAAATAGAAAAGGAAACATGCATTTTGCGCAGTAGGAAAAACAAACAAATTAAGCTGAGTTTATTTTATTTTCATATCATTTATAATTTTGTCCAAATTTCAAGCCTGCTGTGGTTGTTAGGCCGCAGGCAAAACACTGGGCCTTTCTTCCTCACCAATTTGTTTAATGCAAATCAGATTGAACTACTTTTCTAAAGACTTTCTACATTTTGTCAGTACAACTAATACAACTTTATTTTTTATTTAAACCTTTACTTTAGCAGGAAAGAAATCCATTGAGATGATTAATCTCTTAGAAGGATGTCCTTGGAAAAGTAGATGAAAAATGGGTATGGGTAAATTTAACACTAGTAAGTTTAACAACACCTGGAGTTGGTTTTTCTGGATTACACCCAATAAAGTCCTGAAAGTTGAGCAAACGTTTCAAACAACTGGTAGTTAAAACCAAGTGTCCCACTCAATGTCAGTATGAAAGGTCCAAGTGAAGATCATAAAATTAGCTATGTTAATGTCAGGGTTCTGGCCTTGGGTTACTTGAATTTTTTTTTTTTCAATAAAATAAAGCCTCTGATGCATCACATCAGAATAAGTTACACCTCACTCATGTTTCTTTTTAAATGAAGTTTATTCAGTCAAATATCCATGCTGGTATAGCAGATGCAAGTCAAAACGGACTTATTTGCAGGGGGTTGTGTTGAAATGATGCTGGTAAAAAGTTCTTCAGCGTTTTCACAGTTGATTATTGAATCAAGTTATTCTTCGTTCGAGCTGGATGTCATTTCACAAGTGCATTCACCTCATCTGACTAAAAAAAGTCTCAACTAAGGCAGGTATTTTTGGTTGTTCTCACTGAAGACTGTGGCTGCAGAACCGATGTACCAGCATGCTCATGGTTCACTCAGGCTGCTGCAGGCAACACATCCATGAGAAGGAGGGGCACAATGTTGTTTCATTTTCTGAAGTAAATTAATGCCACTTGTGTCTTTCTCCAAATTTAACCCATTCAACATCAGTGATTTAAAAAATAAATGATTTCTGAAGCTTTAATTGACCAGTGTTTGTCCCTTTCTGGCTGACCTATAAAGGAATACAAAATATGCTAAATGCACCAACTTAAGACAGTCACACAAGCAGAACATCAAGAGCAAAGTTTGTTTCGAGTGAACTGACAGCTCCACCTTACAAGTGGTCTTGCAACGTTATTTAGCTCTTCATTATGCTCATTGAATCTCAAAAGCCAAATCCTCTTAAAAAGTGTTGTAAAGTTTTCACCCAAAACAAGTCATGTATACAGGGTAACGCAGAACTGAGACATTTTTTAAATGTACATTTACAGATATCAACTTTTACACATTTAGCTGCACAAGACACAAAATCTACGAAATGTTTTCTTTCCTGCCAAAAAAATACAAAAGTAAATCCAGGAAAGTTGAGGAAAAGTCAACCTGGACCAGCTGAAATGTCAGCCCGGTTCTGTTCATTTAACTGGACATCTTCAACATGCAGCCAGTTTGTACAGCAGCTCATCTGCTTTTTTAACAAAGCATTCAAATGATCTGAGTGTCAAACTCTTCAATTATTGGAAGGACTGTGGCTGTTTGATGCCTTTCAAAGTAAATAGCCTGATTCTCAATAGAAAATAGTTTTTATACAAAATTGCAACCTTGTTACCTTTTTTTTTTTTTTTTTGCTTACGCCACGATAATTCTTACTGTTCACTTTATGCAATGGTTATGTCGACTTCATTAGGCTCCCATTTGTTTCCTAACCATTTACATAAATGAACCAAATTTTAAGAAACAGCATAACAAAATTCCAATTGTTTTAAAAGAAGTTGTACAGTACCGGTATGTATATTTTGACAGCAGATCCCTTTTCTTGTAACACAGTAAATTGTGCTTCATCAGTGCATTCTTCATAAAAAAAAAAACAAAAAAAAAAACAGTGAGTTCTACAGAACCAGTGACAAATGCAGTGAACCAGTCCTGAGAAACTCACTGCAGAAATAAATACTGTACCTTACTTTGAATGTAAACAATACATTTTCATCCAAAACATGAAGCAGGAGGCCGATGCCCTTCTTGTCCTTGTCTGTTATTAAATAGTGTTTGTGCAGTATGTAACTAGGTTTAATAGCTTTAAGTTGTCTTTATCTGGTATGCACGATTAGATGCATTTCCTAAAACTAAACCTGCACAGGCTGAAAACAGCCAGCAGAGACACTTGACTGATGATGCTGATACAAAAAGGAAAACAGCAGCACAGGAACGTTTTGGATGGGATAACCAAAAAGGAAGGAAGGGATTTACTATTTCTGGTTGTGTTAACTTGTTGATTATCATTTACATAGTTCCATGAAATTAAATATACCAGCCCCCTGTGATGATGTCTGCGGAGGATGAAGAGCTATAAACAAAATTCACAATGCCAAGGCATCCTGCTGAATGTCAAACCGTTTTGTTTTAGATGCGAGAGCATGTCAGGAGCGTTGTACTGGAAGAATATCTCAGGCATAGCATGACTTTCACATTCAGGATGATGATTTAAGGGTTTTCGCCTCCGGCTGAGCCGAGAATGTTCTTGATGAAACAAGTGAGCCGCCACTTGGTCACCAGGTTGGCTTTACGGTTGTAGTTCTCGTCGTCGAGGTTGGACGACCTGCAGGTCCAGGTAAATATCAGGAGGGCAACGACAACCTGGTGGGTTTGTGCAGCAGCTGCAAAGAGAGCTGCTACTGGAGGACGAGGCCAACCTGGAACAGAAGATCCATGTAGTTGGGTTCTGACAAAATATTGCTTACATTATAAAATCTAATTTATACTGTGAAGATGTACAGTTGCTCCACAGAATCAGATCTAACCAACACACCTGATATGTGCAAACTTAAAAATAGCTTTCAACTGTGAAATAAATTTTTAAAAAAAATCTGATGTTGACATATCCAACTCAAACTGTGATTAACAACATTTGAGACACGTGAAAGTGTTCTTTGATCCCCTACATATAGGAATGGGATGTCACTTAAACTCATATATGAGTCAAGGCAGGTGAGCAAATACTTTTGGCACTGTAGTGTATCTTAATGTTTATCTTAGATCCTTATATACGGTTTCTTTTTACACTTTATATTTTGCTTTTTTTGGGTGTAACTGGGACCCTGAGTACATAATTTCCACCTCATGCATCACGTGATGTGAATGACGATAAACGTGACTTGAACTTCAACACACCTTGTTCTAATTGACAACTAATTAACATGCTTCAGTAGAATTTGATGACACGCTGATGAAGTCATTCAACCTTTAGTCAGGTGTGTTAAAGCAGCAAAACATCTAAAACGTGCAGGTCAGTGGGACTGGGGGACCAAAGTTGGGGACCTTAGATGTAAGGAGTGTAACCCAATTTAACTATACCGTTTATCTGACAGGTATTGTGTTGGAATTTTTTTTTTGCCATCTTTTTACTATACAGTATATACAAATCAGTATTTAACTTCAACTTAAAGCAAAGGTAGAACTCTATGCAAGCTCTCATGAACTCAATTTTATAATACGAGATCAAATCAGAACAATAAAACCAAACAGACGTGGTTTTTATATTTACTGTCCTCTCGTTTGGGGGGAGGGGGACCTGATTCAGTGTATATTTTTGAATCAGTCCTTAATATGCACTCTAGGCAGAGACTACTGACCTTATCAGAGTCCATAGTGGGACACTTCCAGTTGTAGAGGTAATACTGCAGATTTCCATCTCCAATGCCAAACTTAAGCTTCTCCAGAAATACTTTATTCTCCATCAGATCCAAGGCATTAAAAACATCAAAACCTTTCTGCAAAAAAAACAACAAAATAAAAATAAACAAACACTACAATTCCTGTCCAGGTGTACTTTTTGGAAAGCACTTTATGGTAAAAAGTACCAGCTTGGCTAGGATCAGTGCATCGTTCATTAGGTCCAGTAGTGGTGTTTGTGTATGAACATTGTAGAAAGAATAAGCTGCCTTCAGGCTCCGATGGAGAGGGTGATGCATCACAGTCGAGGGCAAAGTGTAGAAACTAGTGAAATCTGTCAGGATACCACCTGCACCCTGAAAACCAGACCACCACAAACAGTCTGTTAGAGCAGTAAAGGAGTTACTGTTAGCTTGAGGATTGGCAACAACAGCTCATACTTCTACAACAAATGTGTCGATTATGTTCTCCTGGGGGAGAAGCCAGTGAGCCACGTCCTCTTCTCCCATTGATGGTGCAAGATGGAAACGTCTCAAGTATTTCTGCAGCAGCTCAGTGACCCGGCGGATGTCACGCCTCTCCATTGGCCGCAGACCTGGAGTCTTGGTGCTCTGTTTGTGACGGAGAGCACAAGTTTTATTTTCTTCCATGAAAAGGAAGATTAAAAGGAGAATATGCACTGACAAGTGAGCGTGCTTACATCTGATAATCTGTAAAGCTTCATGGTTCTTTGCAGGGTCATGTTTCTGCTCAAATGGGAGAATTTTACTTCCACAAGTTTCCTGGGGTTTAAAGAACGATGCCAGTACCTGGAGAAGGACAAACACATGGAAACAAAGAGTTCAGGAGGTGTACCCTGTGCATTGTGATTAAATGTTTCATGATCATACCTGCATGTAGACACCGGTTTAGGCAGTACGACTCCTGCTGTGTAAACTGCCTGAAATATTCCCTCTAGGTTCACTCTCCGTGTTATCTCTCTGATTAGCACAGGAGCGACACGCTTTGAACGCAGTTTCTTATGAACGCACAGGAAGTTGATTTCTACCATCTTCTTTATCCTGCGGCAACATGGACAAAGGAGACGGACTGTGCGTTACAGTAAAAGGGTTTCCATTCTTCATACCACTCTCTCACCCTCTCCAAAGTGTATATGCTCAGTTTAAAGTTCTCACGTGTCATAGATGCGTATGTCTGCAGGGATGGCACTGATGAAGCCAACAAGCTTCTTGTTTGAGGACACTCGGACTCCACAGTGCCACTGCGGTAACCAGCCAGGTGGACGCAGGGCCCTAAGAGAGGTCAACAAGAGACTTTGAGCAGAATAAGCAAATATAACATGATAATAAAAACAAAAACGACAGAACTGCTTACCATTTCAGAAAACTTGGAGAATAATCAAATCTGAACATGTTATCGTCGTCCTCTACATAATTTTCATTTAACAATGTATACAACTCCTTCAGCTGGGAAAATAAAACACACACATTGTAAATTAATAATTTACTGTCTAAATTTGAGTGCAAAAGACAAGCAGTCCACTTACTACTTCTGCATTACTGAGGTCCAGCGTGTCCCACATAAAGCCTTGAGGTAAAGAGTATGGCTCCTGTCTGATGTTTTCTTTGTCGGCTTCAATCGGCCCGTGACTCGTCACAACTTCATCTGTAAAGATAGCAGCAAGGATTACCGAAAGAGAGATAACTACCGCCTTTTAGTGAAATGGTAAAGGTCTTCACCTTTAAATTTAAACAACACAGTGTTGTTGTTGTTGTTTTTTTTTTATTTATTTACATCAAACCAGACAACTGCTGACAGCATCAATCATATCCAATAAAAATCTGCTTCAGTTGGCCCTGTGTTGACCAGGCCAGCCGATGGCATGAGACTTCCTACAGACGTGACTCTATGGGCAACGGTTGCCATGGAAACAGCTCAATCTAACGCTGCTGAGCACACCCAGCTGAGCCTCGCATCACAGCAGACATGCTGTTGGGACACTGGGTTTGGGGCAACTCTAAAATTGATGAAATAAAACTTATTATGGCACTAAGCTACTGATAGCAAACACAACACTGTTTTAATTACTCAATTAATCCTTATTTTAAATAAAAGCTTTTCTTGAACACAACACTGTTAACTGACAAACATAAAGTAGACATTGCTGTTTTTCGTTCCTCCACTTTATTTAGTTTTAGTCGACACTCACTTAACTTTGGGACAGGCTGGGTGTCCCAGAACTGGTACTTGTGCTTCGCTGCGTCATCAATACTTTTTGCTGGACCCTGGCAGGACAGCAGCTCCATGGCTCGTTGGATATCCTGCAGCTTTTGAATGGGCAAGCCAGGGTTCTGAGTTAAAAAAAAAAAAAGAGAGAGAGAGAGAGAGATTTGCAAAAAAGCTCCAAAAACAGAGATGAGGATAGTATTAACAAGTTGAGGATTAAAGTATACAGATGTCGTTTTAAATGTTATAGCATTGTTTTCAAGGATCTGCTGCATGACTCTACTACAAAGATTTAGATTATTTTAGTACAAATTTGAACTTTATATAAACAAAAGCTGAAATTACGAATACAGTAATTATGATTAAAACCATTAGTCATTTGTATTTTGGAGCTTAGTAACATCATAAAAATTGTTATATTGCATGAGCTTATATAATTTTGGGGGAGTGGTGGCGCAGAGGTTAGAGATGGTGGGCCTGTGATCGGAAGATCGGTGGTTCAAGCCCCGGCTCCGACAACATCAAAAAATGTGGGTGGAAAAAGGTGAAATGCCCACACCTGCCTCCACCCTCATTCGCCCAACCCTGGGCCCCTGAGCAAGGCCTTTAACCCCCACCATCTGCACCCTAAACAGGTCTCTCTTGAAAATGAGTTCTCGTGGCTCAATGAGACTACCTGGATAAACAAAGGGTAAATGAAAAAAAAATTTCCAAACACATTTCAATTGAGAGTGTCTGCTGTGTTTTTCCCCAATACTGTAATTAAGTTAATTTTTGCAGCTAAAGTAAAACAGAACTTTGTAGTCATTTTAACACCCAATACCTCAAAACTGTGAACAGAAGGAAAACGGTAAAACTGGATCTGTTTTACTGTGAAGGACAGACTTTAAATGATGTATGGTCGTATCATCTCCTTGTTATGTTAATGGTAATTTTCAGATCTGGCACATAGTCCTAGTCTGATTTTCTTCACTGTCAAAGGTATAACTGACAAAATTTTTGTTTCAGAACACTTTGTTTGCGATGTCTGACAGCAAAAGTTGGCGTTTCAAGCCTTGTTAACACCTATAATTAATATAATTTATTGTTATCTGTGGCAGATATGTTAAAAGAAGAAAAATACTGGAAAGTGTTAGTTTAGTGGAGAAAATGTGTGTGTTATGTGGACCTACTTTCACATGCTGGTGAAATAAACCACCATTTGTTGCTGTATGAGCATACTCGGTTTGTTCTTCCTTGGGTTGCTGCTTATTCAGCCTTTACTACCCATATAAGTGACTCCACTAATTATGAGTTAGTAGCTTCTGCTTTGAAAGGGAGTGTGCACACTTTTCATCATCCCACCTTGATCTCTTGGGAGTCAGACGCAGAGTCAGATTTGGCTCCCCCCGAGCTGGGCTTCTCTTTTTTCCGTTTCTGTTTCTTCTTCTTCCTCTTGGCCCCCAGATCTCCCCCCGGACTACTGTAAACACGAGGACAAACGCACAGGAGCATTAGAGATTGCTGGACTCAGCACGCGCAGCTAACCTTAGCTGCCATAGCAACGACACGACTGACAGCTGAGCTACTCGCTGTTAGCCGACTAACGGTTTGTCCTGACAACAGTCGTGACATTCAGTCTGAGAGAGCATAAATGTGTACGAGCAGTCGTTTTACTTCTTTGAAGCGACACATTCTTCAAACAGAGCCGTTCTTGCCTTACCAACGGCCCGTTAACAGCTTGTGTTGTGTGTGCTAACATTAGCTAACTGCGCTAGCCGCCGCTCATAAACAGAAGCGGCTGTCGGACCCCGGTCAGGGCCGTCCTCTCACCCCTGCATGTGCTCGTTCTCCTCCTCGTTGTCTCCATCTATCCCGCAGGTGTCCTGGTCGTCCAGCTCCAAGCTCTGCTGACTGGCCGCGGATTCACTGTCCTCCGCCATCATTTAAAAAAAAAACGTTTTAAAAACAATCCAGCCGCCGCTTTAGGAGAGCTCGCGAACACCCGGCAAGAGACAGACGAAAAAAAAAAAAATAAAAAACAAAGAAATTGTGTCGGAAACGGCGCCCCCTGCAGACCAAGAGAAAAAACTTACACTGGCGTTGCCAGATATCCGGTAATTATGGTATTTACACGATGGTTTTAGAGTGTTTTGACATTGTATTTAAAAGAACCGATATATACATCATTTTGGAAATTACGTTTACCCCCACTCCTCTGCGTTGGTCGGGAAAAACGGACCCCTCGTTTACAACGTACGATATAGTCTGGCTCAAAATATGGTTTTTCGGCGGAACAGTTTTTCGTTACTTCTTATCTGGCAACTGACTACTGCCTTTAAAGAGAACTTACCCCACTCTGAAATCATTTTTTAAAACCAACCATTTTTTTTTAAACCAACCATTTTTTTAAACCAATTTCTGAAACCATTTTTTAAGATTTAAAAAATGCAAAGTATGTTCCAAGAGACATGTTGCTATGTTGCTATGGTTGCTATGTTGCTATGGTTGCTATGGTAGGGGCTCACTTTTATACTCATGCCGCAGAGGCTGTGACGACAGAGTACCCAGACACGGCAGAGTGACCAGTCGTTGACCAATAGGAAAATTAGGCTACAGTACCACAGTTCAACCCATAGAGGGAGTGTAAACACGTTTTTAGACCAAATACTGTATTGCAGATTTGAACAAATGCCATAAAAACATGAAAATTAACACAGACATAGTGCTATACATTTTAAACACATTCCAGGGAGTTTATCAGCTAAAAAAAATTAATTTTGGGGTAAGTTCCTCTTTAAGTTTGTCACCAGTTTTTTTTTTTCATTTACCCTTTACAGTATTTATCCAGGTAGTCTCATTGAGCCACGAGAACTCATTTTCAAGAGAGACCTGTTTTAGGGAGCAGATGGTGGGAGTTAGGGGCCTTGCTCAGGGGCCCGGAGTGGGTGAATGAGGGTGGAGGCAGGTGTGGGTGTTTCACCTTTTTCCACCCACATTTTTTTTATGTTGTTGGTACCGGGGCTTGAACCGGCGATCTTCTGATCACAAGCCCACTGTCTAACCACTGCGTCACCACTCCCCAGTTTCCAGGTTTTAGGTCGAATTCACAGCTTTAACAATACAGTACATTATGACTTTAAATATCTTGTTATACGCATATTTGAAACACTTAACTCTTGTTTTCATCCAGTCTTATCAACTTTACTTTTTTTGTTGCACAAAAATGTTCTAACTTCTTTTGGCTTTTCGCCCTTCATGGGTTGCTATAGTGAGTCATCCTCCTCCATTTCACTCTGTCCTCTGCATTCTTTGTCCTCACACCAACCACCTCCATGTCCTCTCTAACATCATCCACATATCTCCTCTTTGGCATTGTTTTGTCTTTTTCCTGCCAGCTGCATTTCTAACATCCATCCATCCATCATCTTTACCTGATTCTTCCTTTTGGGGGTCATGGGGGTCACTGGTGCCCATGTACAGCTATCACTGTGCAAAAGGCGGGGGATGCCTTGGACAGGTCGCAAGTCCATCGCAGGGCCACACAGAGACAAACGAGACAAACAACCATTCACTCTCTCACTCACACCTAGGGACAATTTAGAGTTACCAATCAGCC
>JARVGS010001283.1:17616451-17628927 GCA_031762315.1 Hypsolebias antenori
CGTCACTGGGGAGGCAGGCTGTAAGTCCGAAATGCTGTAAGTCGGGGAGGCTGTAAGTCGAGGACTACCTGTATTATTTAAATCCACAGGGGGAGGGGGGGATTATAATCTTTTTTCCAATGCATCGCGATGTGGAAGGAAAAAAGTCTGACACAAAACAGCACTTTTGTATTGACAGTCACTGTTTTCATTGTGTTTTTAATTATTATATTATATATTTTATCATTATATTTTATTGTATTTCTGCTTCTGTGAAGTTAAAGGGGAAAATGATGTTGACAAATGTCCTGACGTGTTTTCCCTCGGAGGAGTAATAAGAAATAAACAGATTAAAAAAAAAAATTGGTGATACTAGCTGCTGCTGCTAACAGCGGGGAATTGAATGAGCAACGTTAGTTTCCAGCTAACTCAAAAAAGGTGACGCGAAATATGTTTGTTGCAATGATTATCGTCAAGGATTTACGTCTGCAGCATTGCTTCATAGCATGGAGCCACAATAGAACATGTTCATCTTACAGAACGAATGAAGTTAAACGAGCACTCCCACACTTTACAGCAGGACCAGGAAGTGGTGGAAATACTGTAAAAAGTGTTTAAGATAGCTCTAATATGTGGTGCATGATGGACATCCATTGCCACAGGATCTTTTGCCACTGGATTCAGTATTTTGACTCATGTTGTTCTCAAATTCTTGGTTGTTTGAAAACTGTTTTATTTGTAGTGTCATGTAACAACATTTGTCTGGTCAGGGTTTTGAAGAAAGTGTGATAATGGAGATGCATTGATAATATTTGTATAATCTCATTGCAACCCTGTGAACTGTATTCCAACTGAATCTTGAGGTGCCTACATTTTTTTCACTCTTAATCCTAAATTTAATCACTCGTTTTAAGATAATTTATCTATTTAAGTTACCAGTTACACAATGAACGCAAGAAAGTTTAGTTTAGTCAAGTTTCTTTACACAGGAAATAAACTGGGCTTTTACACTTGAGTGACTTTTTAAAAGAACCAGTAGGAACATGAAAAAAAAAACTGTCTCCAAAAGTACTTTGGGTAAATTCAGGCTGTGGAGAAAAATGTAAACCTTTCCTTAGATGGGCCTCTGTGACTTATTTGAGGTTGAAGGCCAGCAGGGGTCGCTCCTCTCTTCTCTGCCAGGGGCTTTTCTTCTCCTCTCCCTCATCAGGTGCTGCTTCATCATCTGGGGAGACCGACAGCAGCGTATGATCAGTCCTGAAAGTCACTCCATCTGGTGTGGGGAGGGGAGGAGGAGAAGCAGGGGATGCTGGGGAAAGTGAGGGAGGTTCCTCTTGTATTTGTACTTCCTCAGCTGTTTTCCCTTCAGCACCCTCCTGTCTCTGATCCTGTCTGTTACCCTCTGATGTGTTTGGTAGGGCGGGTTTTGTCTTATCCTGGGGGCTACACTTCTCCATATTGCGTCCCTCGTCTAGGTTATCCACATAAACTAGCTGAGTGTAGGCCATGGCTAGTGTAGCAGGCTTTGTTCTGTCTTTCTCAGCCTCTCTTTCCTCTTGTTCTGCGTCTTTCCCCCTGCGTCCCATTCTTGGCTCATTCAGGTCTACACCAGAGTCCAGACTGGCGTCGTTGCTGTTGCCGTGTCTCCCGCTGCCGCCATCATCTTGGCCTCCTGAACCCTGAGAACCGCTGTGACACCCTGCCCGCTGGAGGTCGATGTACGAGTGGCGGATGTGAGCGTTGGAGCGTCCATCCAGTGAGACAAACCAAGCTCGTGGGTGCGGCAGAGGTTTCCCCCCTCTCAGCTCCATTAAAGTCTTTTCAGCCAGCAAGGTGTCTTCTTTGTTAATTTCCACCAGCGCCGTCTCCCCTAGAGCGGCAGGAATAGACAGAGACTCTGAAAGGTTGAGACCCTCCCTGTCACCCTGCTTGTTGGAACTCGGGGTGCAGTCGGGGGGAGGTTGTCCCAGCGGCTGCTGCGAATGTGAGGCGTTGAGCTCAGCCTGGATGGTCTCCAAGTCGCTCTGCTGGTCGGTCTGCAGCAACAGGGCCTGACCGGACAGTGGGTGCTCACCAGGGAGGCGCATGTAGTGTGCAGGGATCACCAGTGTGGGGCGTACTCTTGAGTAGCCTTCTCCTCCACTCAGCAGATCTACAGAACCGCAGCAGAGCAGCTGACCTGGGCGGGAGAGCGGCTGTAGGTTGGGACGCTCCAAGTGATCTACAGAGCGGGACAGAAGGTGGTCCGGGGCTCTGCACTCCCCTACCTCCCCTCTGCTGGGGGAGTGAGGAGGAGAGGATGGAGAGATGCAATCAATAACGCCAACACTGCTCAGCTGTGTAGCCGACACCTGACCGTGATTGGATGAGGACAGTGCTTCTGAAATGTGGTTGCTGGATGAACAGACGGAGGTGTATGATTGGCGGTAGCCCCTTTCTGTCCCAGATGACAGGGCAGCCTTCAGCTGGAAAGTCTCTGTAGACTGCCGGTAGTCTCTGCTGCGAGGCGTCAGATTACCAAGGGACGAGCCGTGCTGGCTGTGGTTGCAGAGAGAAGAACGGCTCTGTTTGGTGTGACGGATGAGACTCTGACGCTGATTGTCTTGGGGCTCATATGAAAAAGGCTTCAACATTGGAGTCGTCATGTCAGGCTCAGTCGCTGTGGAAACAAATTCCAGCTGCACCTGAAGATAAAAACACAACAAGAATTAAGAAACTCTAAACTTTGCCACATGGAAGTGAAATGTTACAGAAACAGACAAAATAAAACATTTTATTCCAACACAGACATGTTTAATGCAGCTGTTAGGAAAATTATTAGTGAATTTCTTAGGCACAGTTTGGTTTGTATGTTATCTAAAATGCAGCTGAAACACCAAAAGTTCGCTCAGGAGATCTTTTTGCACAAATTCTGCACATTACTGTTGCAAAATAAATGCCCTCATTTTGCCACTTTTGTTCATCTTTGCTCATTCAGCCTCACTGAGGCGACATGATACTGTCAAAGTATGTACAGTTAAAAATCATGAAAGCATTATGAGTCTGACACACTGAGGAGGATGTCACAATGGTTCATTTGAATATGTGATCTCCTCCACCGCTGACTCAGAGGCCCAGAAACCAGAACTAGGCAGTGTAAAATGTGTTAAAGGTTCAGAATTACACTAGTGTTAATGTAATATCCAAAAAACAGATAAATCTATTTTGTATTTTATAATTTATTAACTGAGCTGTTGTCAGAAACTGAGACAGACCTCATTGCTGATGAGGTTCACATTGGACATGGAGGTGGCTTGATCCTTCTTACTGCCGTCCAGACCAGACGACAGCGTAAACTTACGATGAGACCCTCGAGGTTTCAAACAACGACGTCTGCTTGATGCAAAGACATAGCAAAGAACATAATTTAATAAACAGTTGTTGAGATATTTGCATGCACAGTAACAGGCAGTGATGATAAAACCTGTGAACAGAGCATTGCTATGATGGCTAACAACACAGACAGTAACTAAAGAGGTTAATTCATGTTATCTGGACACAGACAGTAGAAGAATCTGATGTTTCTTTAATTTATTCTGAGTCATTATCAGAGAGATGAAGAAGGGTCAGAGTTCAAATAATATTTTTCTATAAATGAAGACCAGGGAGTTCCCCTTTTTAAAGAGTATCCATGTGATGTCACTACCTGTTTCACTTAGGCTGCTCCAAGTTCAAAAGAAAATATGCCAGTTATGTAACAAACAGGGTAAAATCATGTGTATTCTGCCAAATTTCTTAAATAATAGGATATATTCTTTCTTTTTTTTAATTTGTAGGATATGCATGCAGGCACTTTCAAAGATGCAGAGAAGGAACTGTTTGTTTCAAAACACATGATTCAATTGAACGCCTCACACCAACATTGATATGCTTGCCGTAGAGCAGTCATGATAACAGTAAATAAACTGCACAAAAATTAGGAGCAAACATAAATAGATTCAAATAGCTAATTCATATTTTCCACATAAAAAACTTAAGTTGAGGACACACTACATAATTGTTTAGCCAGTTGGTTCCCTGCTGGGCAAAGCCTGAACCGATCTGCGCTAGTTGGGACTCGGCATGGCTAGCTGGAACAAAAATATTTTCATGTGCGAGGGGTAAAGATTCAAAATCTGCAAGTGAATGGAACATGTTAATTTCTGGGGTTAAAATCTGGGCGCAGTTTGTTAATGAGAACAGATCACCGACCAAACTGTAAACATGTTGTCAACAGCCATTGAAAAAGAGAAGACGCAAGAAGTAACATAATGCCTTTTATGTGTTGTAAAGCCCGGTCCGGACTGGACCATCCACAGTCGGCTAAGCTCCGGTCTTCCTCTGGTTTTGTTTGAGTACCTCCTCAATATGGGCAGGATCATCATAGCAAGACCATGCAAAATCTCAGCCCAGCAACATTGTTGTTTTTCCAGAGCACTGGTGCCATCTATTGCGTTGCCATTTTTTCTAAAGAAAAATAGTAGCTCTTTCTGTCATAGAGCTGTCATTTCTAACCCGGGCCCGCGCCCTGGCCAGGCCAAAGTAATGTGCTGGATGAGCAGGCCGGATCGGTGTTGGGCTTTTGATTGCATCAGCGGACGTGCACGGCTGACGATCCAATTTGGATCACCAACCTCGTGTGGCCACTTGACCGCTTGCTGACCGGCTTGAACGAGGTAAAACAAAGTCCAGATGGTTCATTGCAAGCGACCCACCTGAAGTTTAACTGGACTCAACCGCTGCGTCAGCTGACGCGCACGGCCGACGACCCAATTGGATCATCAGACGCACGCACCCGCCGACCATTAATAACTATAATAACTACTGTATAATATAATAACTATAATAGTCAGGTGACTCTTGTTAATAAACAAGAAATCTTATATCTTCCTTTCTTTGAAATACATTTTAAAATCATATCAAACTGATTTTCTTACAAAAGTAGTAAAAGCTTAATTAAAAAAAAAAGTCAGTTTTTATTTTTTCGGTTTCGGGCCTGTAATCACAGTCAATTGGTCAGTTTTGAGTTGGGCTCGGAAAAAAATGATACAGGTTCAGGCCAGGTCAGACTTTTAAAGCCTGAATTCAACTCTACTCTGTCACACAAATGGCCAGAAGTAAGTAGTGGTGGTAAGGAGTCACTGAAAATATGACCCGTCTGCCATCTGTGATGTGACCTCCCCAGGCTGGCGAACCAATCAGTGGCCGGCAGTCTGTTGACGTCAAATCTGCAGCACCAGCCCCGGCTCGAGTGGAACCCCAGGTCTCTAACAAGTTCCAAAAGTTGAGCCGGAGATGGACCAGCCTGTCCAATGCCAACACTCAAAACCCGGGGCAGAAGCTGGGTCGAGCCAGTCCTGGTCAGGCCGAGTCTTACAATGTTCAAGGTTCTTTATTGTCATTCGCATCACATGTGGTGCATGAGGTGGAACTAAACTGTGTACTCAAAAGGGTCATGAGAAGAGCAGATTAACTGTGTGGACAACAGCAGCGGTGAGCAGATTGTCGCCCCCGTTTGTTTCCTTTTTCAAAGTTTGTGCGAGAGTTTAATGTGTTCGGCTGGATTTAGTGTTTTTGACAAATCTCGTAGTCTGTGATTCTTTATCAGGTACAGTTGTAAAGTGCGTGATCCCCAGTCTTTCATTCATCATGCAAAAATCTACAGGAACCAGTCTGTTAATGTTCACTAAGACTTTGAAAGTTGTGTAGTGTGTCCATCTTAATACAACTGTGTGGCGCCATCATTGTCAAGACATTTGCCTTTTACTGCTCATTTTAGAGCTTAAATGGGAAACTTCTGGTGGGACATATTGCTGTAGAAAAGCAGAGTTTCACAAACCGGCAGTAGTACAACAGAAGGCACAGCAGGCAGAGTAGAATGAGAGCCATCCCTCCGAGTATGGCCAACAGAAACACCGTGTGGTATGTGCTGATGTCCCTCGCAACCAATGGGCCTGCAGGAAGGACCAACAATTTAAAGGGGGGAATTAAAACAGTTAAGTTTTGTCAATAACTAGCAGAATTAATGATTTATTGTTAGGATTATAATCCTTTTTTATATACCACAGCTTTCTTCATTCTAGTTTAGTTTCCCACCTGAGTGGAGAGGGGACATGGCGGCCACCCAGTACCCCAGCTGGGGTGCAATGTAGGTCAGAACGAGTTGGTTTCCCTCCTTCTGGACGTGACCCCAACTGCTTTTTATCCAGGAGCCTGTCCAAAACACACAGACACGTTTTTAAACTAAATTTTCCAACAACGACAGTACTGTGACAAAAATAACGTCAGTGAATCAGCGACAAAGTGAAAGCAGCATGACCTGCAGCAGCTCCCATCTGACTCTCCCTATACAGGAATGAAGAAATGTCATGCACTTTCACCAAAAGGACAAAAACAAACAGAAAAAGGACGTGTGTAGAGACTCCAGAGTTGTTACGGTTTTATGATACAGACTGAAACTCTAAATAAGAACTTTAGTAAACTTTTATCTTTAAAATGGTCTTGATCAGCAGTTCTTCAGATCTTCTGAAGGCATTTTTTTTTTTTACTTTTTTTTTTTTTAACTAAAGTTGCAACATTCTATAAGCTGTATTTTTAGCTGTGTGCTAAAACAAGAACAAGAAAGGACAGAAGTGTTACTGTTGAGCCTAAAAACACTAAAGTATCTATGGCAGATGAACAGAACTGTTTATTTTTTTAAGGTCAGATGATTTTCAGGATTAAATGGTTGCAAGTCATAGTTAAGTCACTTAACAACAACAAAAACAGATCCTCCTCTGATAATGGTTGGGTGCTGAACTAAAACAGTGCTAAAAAACACAAGTCCTAAGAAAAACTATGAAAACCCTTCGGAAAGATAAATACCGGTACATGTATTGATCAAGACAACTTCAAAAAAACAAGAATGCAGTATCCGACTGCTTCAAAGCAATTATTTTCTTAAATAAAAGGAACAACACTGCTTTCCACAGAATATTTTAATGAACCTTAAAGATAATTAAAAGCTTTTTGCTATAGTTTTTGTCATCTGAAGACAAACAAATACTTAGTTGGATTAAATAAAAGCTGAAATATTCTGTTTCCTGTGTTTTGGCGATACTTAAATCAGCCACAGGGAGGCAGCGTGCAAATATCAGCAGAAGCCAGTAACAGGGTCATTACTGCACACACAGCCAGTACAGTAAGGACAAACAAAAATAATTTACAAAGCCAAAGACACTGATTGACCATCTCACAGTGAATCATCACCAAGAGGAAACACACATTAAACTTTCTGACCTTCTGGGTCTCAAGGATATCCCGGCAAGAGTCACTTTGTTTCCAAGTTTACCCAAACTTACACAATAAGTGTTCAGGAGTTTGCTCTGACATGCAGAATAAAGGAAGGGAAGCAGAAGATATTTAAAGAGCAAAGCACAGTGAGAGGAGAAACCCATCACAAGTGAAGTAAACAAAAAACATCAGACTGGAGGAATGGAATGAGAGATAAGAAAAAAAAAAAAAACACTAGACTTCTCTTTCTTGAAGACAAACATTAAAGCTTGTGTTCAGCCCTGCCTGCCTGGACTCACTGCGCTGCAGTCCGTTTCCACAGGGGACTCCTCTCAGCCTGACTGACCCGTTTAATCATGACATTTAATGACTCCGTTCCCACGCTTCTGCACAATACAGAGCAGAAAATCTGGGAACTTCCAAAGCTCTGCAAATATTCTGAATGTAAACACAGCCCTTATATATGACTTCTCCCCTTATACTCTTTCATGCAAAGTAAACACAGCCAGCTACAGACAGTAGCCGGTTCCTCGGAGGGAGCTGTGCTTATTTGCATCGGACATCCCTCAACATGAAGGTGTGTCTGTGGGTTGGACACACAGACAGCAGGTAAATTTGATCTGTTTGCACATGACGTCATGTTTCTCAGTGCTTGTTTGACGTCCAACAATAAAGCAGGTTGTCAGTTATACAAGGCAAACAGGTTTTTTGTGCGTGTGTTGTCCGTGGGGGCACATCTTAAATGAAACCAGCTTGAAGGTCCTCTCCGAAAGAACAGAATGAACTTGGAAGTTCTTTTCTCTGGGCCTCCGTGTTATTCTTCGTTTAATGCATGCGTAACCTTCTAAATAAATAAATAAATAAATAAATAAATAAAAAGGAAAGTGTTTCGATCAAACTGAACTTATTCTATTGTTGTGTTATTTTTATGTGGGTTACTAAAACAAAACAAGAACTGCAGAGGGGTTCAGGCTTCTGATGTGGAAATCCTGCTACAGGCTGTGTGTTTGTGATTTGTGTAGAATCTTATTTAATTTCATAAATTTTCAGTCATGCCTGCAGACAATCGTGAAATAAACAATCCAAAAATGGCCCAAATTTAGGAAATATTCTGTAAGACGGATTAGTTTTTATCAGATATGTATCTAAAGGTAAAATGTTTTGTGCATAGTCATTTATGTAATACTTGGATGCACACCTGAATGACAACCTCAGCGAGGGCAACAACACTTCCAGTGTGATCAAGAAAGCTCACCAGAGACTCTACTTCCTCAGGCAGCTGAGGCGGGAAGCTCAGTCCTCACCTCCTTCTACAGGTGTGCAGTGGAGAGCATCCTGTGCTCCAGCATCAACGTGTGGCATGGAGGCTGAACAGCTGCAGAAAGAAAAGCTCTGCAGAGAGTGGTGAAGGCTGCACAGAAGATGTTGGAGTCACTGTCCCCACCATCACAGACATCTACACCTCCAGATGCAGGAAGAGCCACCTGCATCATGAAGGACCCCACTCACCCAACACACACACTTTGTCCCACTGCCCTCAAGAAGGAGGTTGAGGAGCATTAAGTGTACTTTGTTGAACCACTAGACTGAGGAACAGCTTCTACCCCGAGGCTGTTAGACTCACGAATATCTAACCAGAATAATTACTGTGAAAAAAAAAAGAAACATCACTGTAATACCACTTTAACTGGCGATGTGTGACTCATCTGTGCTGCTGATTATTCACGCTGCTGATCTCATGCTGCTGTATTCATACCCATCTGCTCACTACAGACTCATGTTCGGTCTGCTGTTTAATACACCATATTATTTTACATTATTATTGTTTAGTGTACATCTTAGATCCTTGTATACTGTTTCTTTTTATACCAGAAAGAGGCAGAACAAAAAGTTTTTTTAATCTTAATTTTTTATTTTTTTTAACACAAAATACCAAACATCTGTATTAGTGTCATCTGCAAATAAGTTCATCCTGCTTGGATTAGTGTTATGGGAACACACATTTACAGGAGCTAAAAATGTAAGAAGACATTTCTCACATTTCAGATTTTGTTGACCTCATGTTTACAACCTGAGAGCTTGATCTGATTCCCGTATTTACACCCAGTTGCTTTTGTTTAGGTTGCAAAGAGTCTGCGTGCGTAAGCGCCTTCACGGATGCATTTTGGTTTTGACTGCTGAACCAACAGTTTTAACGGAAACAAAAAAATGATGACAAACCGACACGTGAGCTCTTGAGGTCGGAAGTTTTTTTTTTTTTTTTACTTTGCAGAAACTTTCATTAGATAATTATTGGATGTACAGCTACAACTGATTAGCTTTTGAGTCAGCTCAGTTCAAGATGGCGGCCACAGCTACCGGTAATTTCAGGGAAGGAAAGTCTGAGACTGTCATCATTGTTTGTTTCCATACAATGGCGAAATTAGTTCTCTGCATTTAACCCATCATACGTGAGATGTACCCAGGTGGAGCAGTGGCACTAGGCAGCCAGCACCCAGGGAGCAATTGGAGATTGGGTGTCTTGCTCAGAGAAACCACGACAAGAAGATTTTTTGATTTTTAACAAAACTTTATTTACACAATAAGGTAACACAACAGAATTGAAAACAGGTGATCAGGACAAGCTTAAAATAACATATTTACATGAGAAGCTTGTTGTATTGTAGTTCTCCCTGATCAGAAATGGTGCATACAACCTTCTTCAATGCACAATTTCATAAAATTATCCAGGTGTTCAGTATCTCTGTGGAAGCAAAACTCCAACGCCAATCTGGCGTTGACGTTGCACTTACACAGAGCCACGGCATCAAGTTGAGGTCCAGCTTACAGTCTGTCCTTATGAGACAAGTATACAACCATTTTTGCTTCGGCCACTAAAAAGTGTAAAGTTTGGGATTTAAACTTAGTGGCTTTGTTGTAATACTCATTAATAAAAACAGATTTGATGACGTGTGTCAAAAAGGCTAAAGATCCTCGTCTTTGTATTAAACAGTCGTCAGCCCTATACAGTCAACATGAAAAACACTCACAGATAAACTGCAAAAAGGACACTTGCTTAAAACCTCAGGATTGATAACCGACAAAAAAAGAGTTTGTTGCAATGGCGCCGTGAAGGATCCTCCATTGAAGATCGTCAGTGTGTTTTTTGGTGGAGGTTTGTAAAGAGTCCTCCAATGGGGCTTCTGACCTCCAAGCTTGTCGTCCCACATGCTGACAGTTCTGTTGTGCGAAGTTCTCTTGTTCAGGATCTTAGCATTAAGTCTTATAAAGTACTTCTGGACCTGTTCTGCACAAGTCCATCTTTGGGTCTGTGTTGCGTAGCAGAGGAACACTGTCTTTACCAAAGTTAGGATCCAGGTTAATGTCTGGGAAAGAGTCATTTGGGTCAGGCGGGTAATTCCCTGTAGACCACAGCTGTCATCCTCTCCTTCACCAGGCCCAGGAAGAGCTGTACCAGTTTGGCAGACCGGACCCCAAGCAATGAGACCACCTCTCGAACGTTGGAGAAATCTGGTCCGGCCATCTCAGGGTCACCGTCCCAGATTAGGAGGTCCTACCAGGTACTTCTGGAGGAACTGTACTCGAAAAGTGGCCGTTCTGCTGGTCAGGTGGACAAGGCCCTGTCCCCGTCCTCTCTTGGTAAGAACAGGACTGACTGTGGCACCCAATGTCGACCGTCCCAAAAGAAATCTACTATCTCAGACGTTTTTTTTTTTTTTACCAACAGGCCTGGAGGGAAGTCTAAAACAGATAGTCTGTGCCCCAGTTGTGACGCAACTAGGTTGTTTAACACCAGTACTCTGCCTCTGTAGGACATTTCCGAGTGCAGCCATTTCCATTTTTCCAATTTATGCTTGAACTTCCGTTCCACATATTCCCAAGAAGATGCTCAGAGACACCCCAACATGTGGGAATGGCTGGGAGTCAAACCGTGAATTTCTCATCCCCACTCGCCTGCCCTACCTCTACCCCCTAGCGGCCCCAACCCTAACCCTAAATGCTTGAAGTCCTGCACCTTTGTGACCTCTGCTCCTTGTAGTCTCACTGTTCCACCAGCCTCCCTCTCATCCACACACATGTACTCTGTCTTACTACAGCTTCATTCCTCTTCTTCAAGTGCATGGCTCCACCTCTCCAAGTTCTCTTCCACCTGTTCCTTGTTCTCACCACAGATCACAATGTCATCTGCAAACATCATAGTCCACGGGGATTCCTGCCTGACCTCATAGCTATAGAAAATGGCAAGAACTCATCCAGTTGCATATTTTGAGCTAACGATCAATGTGCTGATAGATGCACTTTTATCTTACTGTTCAAGACTTGACCAAAATGGCTGTAAGTCCATCACTGACAGTTTCATTCCACAGTTTAACTTCACCGAGATGTATGACACATTTCTTGTTGCCAGTATTAGAATGGCAATGATTTTAATCATAAAGTTCAACAATGCTCAGTTCTCTCTAGGCTTTTTTTGTTTACGAGCCAAGGTGAGAAAAGGAAATTTACCAGCAGCATAATGCAACCCCCCCTCCAGGCAGACAGCTCAGTTCAGTAAGTTCAGCCCTGGAGCAGCGATGTGTCAAAGGAAAGGGATGAGATCTTGTTGCTGCACCTCTGCTGAGTCCCCAACGATTCATTCGTTTCTCTTTTCTTCAGTTTTGTTCATCCAGCGAAGATGTGCTCAACAGGCATTGCGTTTCCCTGGTCCTAATACAACACGGCATCACACCTGGGAGCAGCTCGGTGAAACCTCAGACTTACACTGTCGACTCTTGAGCAGCTCCAATGTTCCACTTGTGGGTTGTTTTTAGCTCGAGGGTACCTTTGACAGATGCTATTAAAGAGGAAGAGTGAATTATGTTTTTTTTTTTTTGCTTCCTGTTCACACATCTTTGGGATTTGAAGTGACTGAGTGCAACAGACAAGCCTTTCTGTCTGCGTCTTGTTTTCGTGCTACAGTAAAAGAGTGTATAATGTGTCTTTAGGGAATAACCAATGCCGGTGAATTGACAATTACTTTGGCAGGTGCTGACTGAGTTTGCTGTCTGGCTTGCTAATCTGGAACATTGTCCCTCAAAGCAGCATGGCTGTTTTCTTTCCTTCTGCTCTAAGAAATAATGAGGTTTCCTAAACGGGGCCGAGATGGTGTAGAGGCAGGGCAGCCGGCTCAGGACCGGAAGGTCCAGGGTTCGATCCCCGGTCACTGC
>JARVGS010001283.1:17658211-17684872 GCA_031762315.1 Hypsolebias antenori
TGGTACTCTGAAATTAATTTAAAGCATATACAAAAGTGACACACTTGACATATTTATAGATTTTAGTATTCAAACTGTTAAAAAAAATTCACAAATGGTACATTTTATTTACAACCTCTCAGTAACATAATCAAGCACTAAAAGTATTCCAAAACGAGATAATTGTTTCAAAGGTAAGGATTAAGAGATTTGCAGTTTTGATATTGTAATGTTATCAATGAGAAGAGTTTGTTTCTCAATATGAAACTGCAAAAACCTGAGACGTCAGCAAAGGGTGACTAGAATCCTGAGAAATTTCTAAAATCTTGTGACCAATAAATACCACAAATAAAGAATTATCATTGCTCTTCAGATGGCGCTACAGCTAAAAACAGGTTTGTTACTTTTGTAGTAGGTTTTTATTTTATTTTACAGTGAACGCATTGCTTATTACTAAACTTTGTAGAGTAGGAAAAACATAACAAAAGACCACCAGAGAAGCCACTTAAAAAAATACACTTAAGTACAATCAATTAAAAATGTAGTTAATGTAGTGAATTTGTTCTGTACTACAGTTAAATCAGCACCGTTGATGTATTCAGAGAATCCACCGTGTGATGCTGGGGTCAGTGTGTCCTTCTGAGCTGCTATAAACATCCATTGTCAGCGTAGACTATGGGTGAGCAGATTTTTATTAAAAATGGGCCTATCTTTCAACTCAATATTTATTAATGCCAACATGCTGTAAACCTTTAGCTATTTCTGATGCCTTGTGACTGCTTTTTATTGAATACAACATTCATCTGCTCAGATATGACTCAGTTACAGACTGTTATATTGAAACTGTATTAAATCTGATTTTAGAGAATTGTGATAAGAAAATATTTGCTATCCAAGCTTCTGTTGTTCACCCTTACCTTAAGTCGGTGTACAAATTCTGAATACAGATTTATTAGATGGTTAACCAAGTCATTCCTTTTGTATTTAGTCTTTTTGTTATGTGAGATGTACTGCTGGTATTAGCTTGCTAGCTAGCTAGCTGAGGTTCTAAAATTAGTGTCTTATTTGGCTATGACTGCTGGGACTAGTTGGAGACCCCCCCAAAAAAAACCACCTACAAGAAAATACACAAATTTTTCTTTGATTTACACTAAATTATGTTTGCACAAACCCTTGGCAAAGTTTTGACTGAAATTTGCGGAGACTTTGGACATGGTCTAAAAGAAAATACTGTACTTATACAGCTCTAGGTTTCCACAATGACAGAAATTAAAAGTAGAAGAGTTCCAGATGCCGGTGTGGACTGTAGTTTGAGAGGGAAAAAAATTGCATGAATGATCCAACATTTCGTTAGATTTTGTCACTGGTTCCGATAGCAACACTATCATCTTCACAATAGTGGACAAGTTTTCCCAGGTGGTCCATTCCATTCCCCTTTCATTCCTACATATTTTAGCCTACTAGACAGCTCAATTTCTGGTCCAGCATATATTCCCTTTTCCCTCTGATTATGTCTCAAACTGAGGGCCTCAGTTTACATCTCAGGTGTAAAAAGGCTTTAGTCACGACTTTGGGTCCACAGTCAGCCTAATTCACCATCAAACCAATGGCCAATATACACATGAATCAGATTGTGGAAGCAACGCTCAGACGTGTTATCATCAACTATCACTCAGTCTGGAACTCACAGTTACCATGGATGAAATAAGCTCACAATACTCTTGCCTCCACAGAAACAGTTTTTTTCTCCTTTCTAGGCCAGCATGGGTTATCCACTTCCCTCGTTTCCAACCACACGCCATAAATCACAGTTTTGGTCAGTTCAGTCACTTGCAACACTGTAAAGGGAGAGTGGTTTTGATGATAGACAGACCAAGACCACTGTCCTACAATCAGTGGACAAGAACAAGAAGCCATAACATGAAAAGAATGCAGGCACCACAAAACTCAACTGAATAGAAGGTATGACTTATCATCCTGTGACATCACACAAAAAGGTGTTTCTCGAAAGTTGTCGCCAAGATTTTTCCGTATACTGTATTAGAGATTGAGTTTATCAGTTCCATTGTGATATGCCTCAGGCTTCCACCTTCCATAATAAACTTTCTACCTTCCACATCTTCTAACTCATACCAGTCATAAACGACCCTTTTGTCCTCTGGCCAACCACCCGTTTGCCTCATTGACGACCATCTGTAGTGCACTGTATATCAAATTCTCACAGTCAAATTTAAGAGTTGAGATGCCTAAAACCAGTCTGAAAGAGGAATATTGGATTCTTTGGTTATTCATTTAGGATCCTACTCTCATTTCAGATGTATTTTTATTTATTTTTTGTAAGGACCCAGGCAAATGCCCTGTCTCCAAGTGGAAAGCGTTGAGGAGGTGGTATTGTTCTGATGCTGTTGCTTTGTTATTGTTGTGGTTTTAGTCATCTTTTTAGTTGCAGGATGAACTGCAGAGTGTGTCTCTGCTGGGCATGGCTGTTTCTCCTGACAGCTCCCTCTCAGCTGATTGTCACCTGCATATTTAAGGCTGAGCTGCGAAACTGTTCTTCACTGGTCTCTCACTCAGCTAATGGTCAGTGCTCCAGCCTTTATTTCCTACTACGACTTCTCTCACTTTGTCTTCTGTGAGAAACGTGCCAATAAGACTTGCCTTGGTTTATTTACAGTGCTCTTTGTACTCATCCTAGCATCTCTTCTGTGGGTGTACTTCTGCCATCTCCTTGGTCTGCTTCTCATACGTACCCTCGTGCTGCCACTGGGTTAAAATCTCTCTTCAAGAATGTTATAAAACTCCCTCCTGCAACGTACAGAAGGGTCAGCTCGGTCTTTAATCTCTACCTGGCTCTGCTCTGTCCTTCTTCATTTATGCTCCACCACACTCACCATTTCTTGACATCATATATCATCTCTTCCACAGAGACCTGAAAATCACAAAGGACAAAGTAAGTACCGTAAATGACCACAAACAGTTCCAGAGAAAAATGACTTACCTGAACTCACCTGTAAAATCACTAATTCCTTTTCCATTCTTTCTGCAGAGGAAAACAGTCATCACATCTGCAACCACATCTGTACCCTTCAAACCCTACAGTACAATGACAAGGCTAATTAATATCTAGTTAAGAGTCATGAAGACAAGTACAGATGTATTTTTGCCTCTCATAAATGAAATGGCAACATCTTTTCCTACAACATATTGAGTATGTGAAACTATCCTATATGTCATAGATAAAAAAAAAGTTAGCAGTAAATTCACACTTGTGTGGTCTAAATATTATCAAAGCTAAAGTACAATGAGGGTGCATCAGCATGTACAACATTAAATCACACATGCTTATTGTATCACGTTATTACCGTTACACCAAGGCCAGCTGTTTATTTGCTGGGGTGATCATAGTTTTTCTAACAAACATCCAGCCTGTGGTATACTGAGAGTCACATTCCAGACATTTACAGCTCTGTAGGAGGAAAGCTGTGCACTAATGAAGAAGATGTAATCTTCCAAGAACTGTTGGCATTTCCTTGTTAATAGGGCTGCATCTGGATGCACAACAGATTTTCACCTTTTTTTTTTTTTTTACCGCTCTGATATTTCTGTGTGGTTCTTCAACTGGATGTGAGTTTAAAACGAGGATTGTGGAAGCTAAATGTTTGATTTTATAAAGATTAAATCCTGTGGTCAGTCAATTAAAAAGAACTGGTCTTTGGAACCAAAAGTACATTAATGAAAATTTTTTGAAAGACTTAACTTATGTCACACAGTCAGAACACAGGTCGCTAACTTATCATGCTGCAGCCTGTTATAACTCATACGATTCTCAGAAAGAGAGAATAATCAGCAAAAGGATAAAAAAAAAGAATAAAGTAACTCAGGGCAGGATAATAATAATAATAATAATAAATAATCTAAAAAAGCTAAGTCTGGTCCTCTGGACATTGTATGTCCAGAGGACCAGACTTAGCTTTTTTAGATTTTTCTACCTGGATTATTGAGCATGCATCAGGGAATAATAAATAATAATGATAATTTATTCAATTTTACTGCACTTTACATTTTAAAATCTCAAAGTACTGCAATATAAAACAGCTAGAGAGAATAAAACATGGACTAAAAACTAAAAACAGCAGGATAGAAAATACATTTAAACAGTATAAAATCTTTCAAATAAGAAGGTCTTCAGTCCTTTCTTAAAACTTTCTTTAGTCTGGGGTATAGTTAGTTGCAGAGCTTAATTTGCAGGCTTTGATGCTGGAACGCAAATAGTGGGCAGGCCAGCTGTGTGTGTGTGGGGGGGTGGGGGGTCCTGGGGAACACGCTGCTTACAAGAGAAGAACCTGATAAGTTGTTTAATGACATATAATATATTTTGTTAGCAAATAATAGAGTCCTAACATTTATTAAACATTACTTCTATTAAACATTACTTCTGCATTTACAAAAAAAAAAACTGTCAAAATTGTGCTCTGACAAACTCATCGATAAAACTACATTTTGTCAATGCGAAAAAGGAAAAGAGGCACGTAGGTATTGCTCGTACTTTGAGTTTACTCTTTGTTGCATGTGTGCTGTGGGTGACAAGCGTCCAGCGCATCATAAAAACAGCAGCAGAGGTGTCCGAGTTATTTATTTATCGTCTCGGCAGCAGAGGGGAACAACACGGTTCATATATGACTCCCAAAATGACAAGGCAGCCATATTTGTTCATGACTTTATTATTAGTAAGCCTGAGAGTTGTCGGATCCGAGCATACAGTTGCCGGAACGCACCCTGATAAATTAAGAGAGTTCCTGGATCATGTTCCGGCAGGACCCGGCTCAAATTTAACACTGGTTAGTTGGTCCTTGGAGGTCCTCAGATCCTTAACGTCCTGAAGTCTTTATTGGCACGTTTAGGAACTTGAAAAGTTTGTGAATTTTTACTACTAAACCGTGATGTGCAGTCAGGGGAGGCAGGTGAGGCAGTGCCTCACGTCAATATGACAAGTAAAATACTAACATTGATAAGAGAGAATACATTTGACCACTTGACGGTTCTTTAAAATTGTTTTATGAAACTTTTTTTTTTAATTATTTCAACACTTCAATGGTCAAAATCGTAGAACTTACACATTGCCTGTTCAAACAGTGCGGGGTGAGGCAGTGTAGTGCTCTGGTTCACCTCTGGGGGCGCTGTGTCATATACAATATATGAAGTAGGAGGTTGGAGCATGCTCACTGCTGACTCTCTTTATATTGTCAATATACATGTTTGATTACACATGTGCTGGACATGTTCTACAGTCTGTCTAATATATTGAATGAATGTTTTTCTTCTTTCTAATCGGTCATTATGCATGCTGAGAAACACAAAAGGTGCGGCAGAATATACCTTGTCGCACCGATAGGGGGCAGTGCTGCCCCATTGAGACAATGATACAGGTTTTTTTTTTTTAACAATCTTTATTTTCAATATCACAAAATAAGAGCAACATAGTTGGAACATAGCCATGAAAGAAGAGAAGAATAGCCAGGGGGAATTTAAAACAAACAAAATAAATGGAAAGTTACAGTCATTATTTTTGCAGAAAGAAAACAATTGTACAACGTGTAATATATGTGCCAAGGAGTCTTATGTATAACAAATAAATAGGCCTACATAAAAAAAATAAATAAATAAAAAATAAAAAATAAAGATTTTAATATAAGAGTTCGTTCACAATCCCAAGTTGGGAGCAAGCCCAAATTGTTGTTTTTGCCTTTTGATTAGTTGAGGGTCTAATTGTAAGTAAATGTTGTTTAAATTCAATTAAAAAAACAGAGAAATCAGGTTTTTTTCTTCAAAAATTTACATTTGTGTATGTGAAATTTAGCCTTAATGATTAACAGATTAATTAAAAAGATTTTCGGATTCATTTTGCCACAATGTTTAAACCCAAACAGGACATGTTCCAAATATAACTGAAAGCCTGCTTGTATCTTTAAGTCAACATAGTTACAAAAACGTTGCCAAAACACTTTAGAATGAGGACACATCCATAATCTATTAGCATCTGGTTACAGCCGCAGACGCAAAATGACGTAATGACTAAAAGCGTATGCCATCTTGAATCAGATCGAGTCCAAACGTTAAATCAGTTGTAGAAGTACATCTAAACATCACTTTTGTGCGTTTCATAGTGAATGAGATATTATGCTAACACAGATTATTCTGTTAGGATTTACAGTTTTCATTGAGTAACATTTGAAGGTAATGAAGGTGATATGAAGACAAAAAACAAATGGACGATGGACACATGGGGACATGATAAAAAAAGATGTTCACTTATGGGGAATCTGTTATAAGTATTAATATCAGTATGGGTTTTACTCCCATTTATTACCTGACCAAACTGTAGCTCATTACCTTAGAATGACTGACACCATTTTCAAGTGGGAACAAGATGGAAATCAGTTGTATGAGTTTTAAAGTCATAATTATGACTTTTAATCTCGTAATGATGACTTTAAAACACAATTGTGACTTCCTATTGGGCTTTTATTTCACAGCAAAAAATGGGCATCAGTACTAAAGCTATATAAAGTGGCGATGAAAAGATGTACTGTATACTTTACATGCCTTTATTTAAAAGATTGATGTATGAAAGCAGAAGGACATACCGGTACATTGAATGAATGAATCCATGTGCTATGCGGGAAAACTACCGGTGTCTGACAGGAAGTTGCATCCCTGTAGAGTCACGGTGTCCGACAAGGGACAAACTTCAAAATTAAATTAGAAAGGTCACAGTTATGACTTTAAAACTCGAAATTATGACTTTCATTCTCATAATCATGACTTTTATTCTCGTAATTATGAGTTTAAAACTCAAAATTCTGACTTTTATTCTCAGAACTGTGACTAAAATTCGAAAGTATGACTTTTATTCTCACAATTATGACTTTAAAACTCGAAATTATGACTTTTTTCTCATAATTATGACTAAAACTCAAAATTATGACTTATTCTCATAATTATGACGTTAAAACTCGAAATGATGACTTCCTGTTGGGCTTTTATTATTTTTTTCTTTCATGATGGAACTGGGCTTCTATAGCAGTCAGATTAATTCAAGTAAGAAGTGTACTGTCATCAAGCCAAGATGCTACAAAAGCACATATTCTTGTTTTAGGATTTCATTTAGATCTCAATAAAATAATTTTCCTGCCTTCTTTTGCAGAGCTTTGGACTCGTGTTCATGGGCTGCCTCCCAACACAAACATCCAGAGGAGCTGACGGAATACAACTAAGGAAGGTACGATTATTTTTAATTTGAATGTTTTTTTTCCTCCCCTTCATAGCTTGGGAACTCATTCAAAATTCAAATCAGCGCCCATGTGGAAAAGTTTCCACGTCCTGTTTTGCAGTCTCAGTTCTAGATGCGGTGAAAGTCCTTCACCTGCTGTTCTACTGAAGCAGCATCCTGCGTAAAAGCAGTGAACTCGGGCTCAGGATGACGCTGTCAATCACATCAGTGTGTGTGTGTTTGTGTTAAGTTCTGGTTTGAAGCTTCTCACGCCGACAGATTGGATCACTGACTGACAAGAACACACTGTCCTCCTGTAGATCCTGTGTTTCAGGAAGTAAATGTAGGTTCTCTGAGTTTCTATAGCTCTGAGCTAAAATTAACAAATTTGTGGTGTTTGCAGTTTAGCAGCCGCAGCTGAAGTCTAGTCGACTTTAGTCTCAGGGTAATTAGCGCGAGCCACCGAGGGTGAAAGCAATAACGTTTTTGGCCATGCGCTTGTGCGCTTGTCTGTTAGCTAAATGTGTCATAAATCACTCAATTAATTTTAATGAAACTTGCAGGAAGTAATTATTGGATGTACTTTTACAACTGAGAAACATTTGGAGTCAATCCAACTCAAGATGGCTGTTGTGGCTAATCAACATTAGCAAACGTAAAGATGGCTGATCTTTCTGCAGTTCCTTCTTCAGGGAGGAGGACGACTCGCTGTCCTCTGCGTCCTCTGTCCTCACTTCAACTACCTCCATGTCCTCTCTACTACCCTCAGTCCTACACTCTTGGCGTTCCTCTTCCTCCCTCTGTCTCTCGGCACGTTTCCCTCCTTGTGGTCTTAATTTCCGTTTGAACCCTGTTTGTCAACAGCACCGGTAGCGGTCTTAGCTAACCCTGGTCTCAACTGATTCAGTTGCATTTGGACAAACTCGCATGTTAGTTTTGGCAAGTGTTTTACTCCAGATGCCTTTACTGATATAACCCTTGCCATTTATAGGTTTGGCATCAAGAGATGCACTGACTGGTTTCAGAAATGGAGCTAAAATTTGGTATACAATATCGCATGAGATTCAGCATGTTGTTGTCATAGTAGGACCTAAACGGCTATTATTCCACAATTTTTTTTTTATTTTTTTTTATTTAATATGATGTCTTTGTCTAAAACTCTGGCATCAAAGGCAACGAGGGATATGCATTCCTCCAAGAAATGCTAGATTTTAAAATATTATTCATTGCCTCTCAGCTAATGCCCCATAAGGTGTTTTTATTTTTTAAATTAATTAATTAATTAATTATTATTATTATTATTTTGCAAAAACAGAACAGAAATTGCAAAAAAAGTCTACATGTATTTTATTTCATAACCTTTGGGGCATTTTATATTTTATTTTATTTACCCTATATTCATTGTTTAATTATTGTTTTATTGTTCTCGAATTGCGCCGCTCCGGGTGGCTGCATGTTGGAGTAGCTCTGTTAAATTCATTTGGATTTATTGCTTTTGACAACTTTAATTCCTCTTTTTTCTGGATGTAAATCGCTTTTTTCGGATGAATACTTCCTCTGGTGTTGGATGCTGCGCAGCTGGAAGCATTTTTACTGAAACCTTATTACTTTTGGGCATTTGTTATGATGCGTAACCATGGCAACAAGGGGGTTTTTAATAACCTAGAGCAGCTGATTAACATCTCAAAAGCTCACATACCCAAACTACAGCCCCAGATCCCAAATGAGTTGAAAAGGAGGTGCCGTGGACGAATTCCCATCAAGCTGGCGGCGATGCTCGAGTGTCTGACCGCCGAGATCCTGGAGCTGGTGAGAAACTCGGCTCGTGACAACTGGAGGATCATCACCCTGGCACCTTCAGCTGTCTGTCCGTGGTGATGAGGAGCTCAGCAGACTGCTGGGAGGAGTGACCATCACTCGGGGAGGAATACTGTCCGGCATTCAGGTTGTCCTGCTGCCCAGGAGGAATGATAGGTTTGCCGGATCTGACAGCAAGCTGGATCCGGGTGGACGGATCGGTATCTGTAGCCAGATTCCTCGGCTTCACTGCAGGAGATCCTTCCTGGTCACAGCTGTCAGCATTTAACAACTCTTGAATGAAATTAGGATGATGAGCAACGACGACACTTAATTTCCCTTTGTGATTAATAAGGTAATGTATTTTTGAATTGAATTGAATTATCCAGGTAGTCTCACTGAGTCACACAAACTTGTTTTCAAGAGAGCCCTGTTTGGGAGCAGATGATGGGGGGGAAGGGCCTTGCTCAAGGGCCCAGAGTGGGGGAATGAGGGTGGAGGCAGATGTGGGTGTTTCACCTATCCCACCCACATTTTGACGTTGTCAGTACTCAGTCCGGGGAGTTGAACCTGCAACTTTCCGATCACAGCCTCTGCTCCACCACTCCCCAAATGCATGAGCTTTAGAATGTGAACAATGTGACAGTCACCAGTATTTTTTTTTTATAAATTCATAAATGATGAACCCACTAAAGACAGAAATACAGATTATTCCTACTTTTGAGTACTTGAAATGACAAAGTGGTTCTTTTAATGATCTTGCTTTTAAAATCCTGCTCAGACGTTCAACATTAAGTCGATTTTTACTTTAAAATCTCAACTTTTGGAACAGGGCTTAAAAAAAAAAAAAAAAAGCCAGATATAAAGCTATGGTTTTTATTTTTAGAGTGTCTTTGACTTTACCCCATGGGATTTCAAAACCCTGCGGCTCCACAGACTACAAAGCTTTTTATTTTTTATTTTTTAACGGCGGGGATGGGATTGTGGGAAGCTCTCTGCAGCTGAGAACAACACAATGTGGTTGGGTCGTGTGGACCTCAGATAGTGGACGAGTCTGGTAACTGGATAGGACACACAAATGTCCTTGGGAACCAACAAAAGCAGCAGGCTTTTAGTCAATCAGCTCTGCTTCTTTATTTTGTTCTTTTTGGTGCTTCTAAAATCTCTTTTTTGGCAGGAAAACGGAGCAAATATTTCCCTTATTGCTTTGGCTGTGGATTATTGGTGGTGTATGCTAGTACGACACTATACATGAAGATTATGTGCATAATTTAAGTAGCAGAACATTCTGAGTAAATGCGATGCGTCACTTTTTCCATCAGCTGTTATGTCTGACCTCAGACGCCACATTTAAGATTTCAAAGTGTTATTACTAATTTCATGCTTGAAGGTACGTTTGACAGGACTTTTAATATACAAGCTTGTGTTTGATCACCTATCCTGTAAGACTTTATGTTCATTAAATAATGACACCTGGTGGGAGACAAAAAAATAGACTGGAATAAGAAATTAAAATTCACGACTTAAAATGTGAACAAATGTTTAATTTCTAGAGCAAAAGGAAAAACGAAGGGTGAAACTTATTTTTCTTTTGTTTTAAACTTTCAGCAAAGGGTCAACGGAACAAATTTATCAATAATTCTTACAATGACAATTAATTCACTCTGTTTTTTTTTTTTTTATCAGATATCAACACCTGAGGGCTGAATTCATTAATAAAAGGTAAAATTGTATTTATTAAAAGTAATTAATACAATAGACCAGATTATTTTAAAGATTTTATTACAAAAATCAATAAACACACACACACACAAAAAAACCCCCCAGAAAATATTGGAATATTATTTGGTGTTTTAGCACTTTGAATCATCTGAACCAAATTTAAATTGTTATATTTATTAAACACTAATTTACAAATATAACATTCTTTTAGCAAAAATGTTTCCTTTTATGACACAAAGGACGACTTTGATTATAAGTTAATCTAAAACACTACCTTTAGAACGGCATGTTTAAAAATAACTGCAGGTTACAAGCACAAAGATTTTGATAGTTCAGTCTCTTTTCATAAACTGTTCACTTTGGATTGTCTTTGTGTGTTGAGTGATTACGTTCTGAGATGTTTCACCAAAATGGGTTCATGAGATATTTTGCAAATATAATAAACAATGGGCAAAGGAATCACTCTTTTGCCTTCAGCTGCTGGTAACATTTATTAATCTAAGTTGATCCGATCAGACGTATCGGCTTAAGTTCCTGGTCAGGATAGTCTGTGTTCACCCCATGATTGTATTTAACATGTCACTTTTCACCTCTAAGGTCTCATGTAGGATCGTTTAATCTTATATGTAGATTACCGTAATGACTTGCAGGATAGATTTGGCTTTTTTAAATAAGTTTGAATAAAGCAACAACAAAAATAAAAAAAAAATTGACAAGCTGCATGGATGTGATGTTTGTACCAAAACCTTCCTCTAATGCTCTGATGAAATCCATTCCACAGTCTGTTGATGTGGCCTGCAGTTTGATTGATGTTGTCTTTAAAAATTCATTAGTTTGATGCACAAGGAGCTGCAGGGCCGGTGCTCCTGCAGGGCACGTTTGTGCGTGTTTACAGAACCAGGAGCGTTTAGTCAACAGCTAGAAAACAGGTCTGACATGGCCACCTAGGGCCAAATGAGTCATCCTGTCATCAGCCCCATCGTAACAAAGGAAGCAATGTTTTTTCACGTCCTCGTGCACGTCTGAGGTTCATGTTGATTACTTCACGTGAGGCAACACATTATTTTATGTGTCTTGCAGTTGTCCCTCCCTAACAGCAGGTTTAAACTACACTTCAATTACACTAAGGCTGTCTGTCTTAAATTAACTTCAAGGCATGATTTGTGGCTTAAATATCTGTGTTTGAATGGTCATAATCACAAACTGTTGAAATGCAAATTACCCAACAACACTCATAACTAAGGACAAAAGCACATCTTAGACAGTGTTCACTCTGCAGGCCAATTCAGCCCAAGTCTGAATATAACAATGTTTTTATTTTTTATTTTATTTTTTTCAAATCAGTCCCAAATGCGTTTCGTGTGGTACTAAATCTCATGCATATCCATTGTTTTTCAAAGTGACCTCAGTCTGAACGGTGATGCTGCATTTTGTCTGACTTTTAATGGACTAACCAAATACTGTATTGATACGATTGATCAATATTACACAGTTTAAAACTAGGAACCGAGCACGTCAGCTACAGAACAGAAGTCAAGTTTTGACCTTTATTTTTACATTTTACATTTATGTTCTGGAGAGAGCGGCACAGTGGCTCAGCTGGTAGAGCTATTGCTCTTCAGGGAGAAGGTTGCCGGTTAAAATCCTGGCCTGGGACCTTTCTTAGTTCATATTTTTTATTTATTTATTTAATTAATTTATTTATTTGTTTATTCATTCATTTTATAATAATAAAGACACACACACAAAAAAAACAATCAACACACAGATAACGAGAAAAAATAAGATATAAAATGAAAGGTGGCAGATGAAGAAAAAACTTATTATATCTGCCCCTTATTCTCTAATAAACAATTCAAACAAACAACTCCATTTAAATACAAAAGGAAATGAATAACTCATTAACTCCCTTAATCACAAAGAATTACTATTTAAACTCATTTCAAATGTATTCTTTTATTTATTTTATGGCATTTTGTTTACTTCTTCAGTCATTCAGGAGGTTAAGCCCCATGTGATCATTACCAGTGCAAAGCAAGAACGCTGTATGACTCACTACCTGAAACAGCTTGGTGAGCTCTGCAATGCAAAACTTATCTTTGGTTGGGGAAGTGGAATTAAAAACATGCTGATTTTATTTTCATGGGAAGTGGAACGAGTTGTTTTCTGGGTCAAGGGAATGTAATGAGATTAGAGATGTCTGACACTGTAGCCAAGAAGAGCGATAAGGAAAGATTGATTGTAATGTTGTTGTGTACTATTACTTTTGATGAGAAAACTTAACACGACACAAAAATAGGGCTTCTGGTAATCTTTTTTTTTTCCCCTCTTTGATTTCAGGGTCTAACCTACAATACAAACCAGAGGTGGTTATTTATCCAAATGCTGATTTTGGTTAGCAAATGCTCATCTACATACATTTTTTTAATTCTTCTGTTTACTTGTTGGGTTGTTTTGTGCTTAACAGTCTTTAGAACTGCCACTGATTGTGCTTTAATTTTGAACTCTTCAGGTCTGGAGGTTGGTAAGCAGAGACTACTCTCTGCCCACTTGCCTTTCCTTCCAGGCAGCATTTCAGATAGAGACAAAATGTCCTATCTCACATCCTGCATCACTTTCGATTCACCCCTGATGGTGAGCCAGCTTTCTGTATTATCTTCCCACCTTCCAACCTCTGCAGAAACTGATCTTAAACTACTGTGTCCATCACTCTCCTGCATTTTGAAGTGTTTGTTCATCTGTTGGTTAGCTTAGGGCTGTTGGAGCTCTGCTAAAATGTCTGGACAGGAGGAGAGTGGGAGTAGAACTGGAAGACAGCAGTGTTGGAGTTCCAATTCTGCAGTTTCATGCCTACACACTGTGAGACACAAAAACATCTAGTTACACACACACACACACACACACACACACACACACACACACACACACACACACACACACACACACACACACACACACAATAGACTGTTATATTCTTTCCATTAAAAAAAGCTTTTAGAGTCTGAAAGTTTTTGGAATGCATTTGTGTCTAATTGTTTTCATTTGGAAATGATATCTACTATCTACCAACAAACCAAAGCTGCCAAATGTGATTCAGGTGTTTGCATGAATGAAAAAAGTTCCTTCTCTGAAGCATTTGTTTCTTCTTAATATAGTAAAGGTGTGGTGTACATTGACAGAGACACTTACAGGTAAGTTAGTAAATATTTATTTTGAAGATTATCCTGGTCTGTTGATCCTCAGGTCTCCCTCTCAAGTGTATTTTTTTTTCTCTCCATCCCTGATTCGATTAAATGGGTTAAGTCTTTGGTGCTTCAATAAACTCATCAAAGACTTAATAAATGCAGTTAGCTGTCAGAGCAGAGAAAAGTGACAAACATGCAGGGCAGGCCTGAGAACCTGGTTTGGGAAACGTATTACCGTAATTGTGACTTTGTATACAGCAAAACTCACATTAAGCCTGTTTAGTTCAATATAAATCAAGTGAAAGCTTAAGTTTTCCCAAAAATTTTGTAAATCTTTGTAAAAGTGTCATAGGTAAGGATTTTGTATTTGTTCCAGTGTACTACAAATATTCAAATCAGATCTGCACCCGTCAGTGTACAAGCTGCAATCAGGTGAAAAGGAAGGCCTCAGTCTTTATGGTAAGCAGTGCCAATCGTAGAAATTCAGAATATACTTGCTTTTCCTTTTTAAAAATGTTAACCGGAAATCCTGTTTTTGTTGTTTGTGTTATTTTGTGTTTTGCAGGAATTCTAAACCGCTGTAAGAGCAAGTCTGGGTCCAAACTTCTACGGTATGATTTACACAACATGAAATCACATCAAAAGGGAATAGTTGGATTTTGATTAATTGCTTAAAGCCAACATGTGTGTCTTGTCCTCTTTTGACAGTCAATGGTTTCTTCGCCCTACTCAAGAACTGACAGTGTTACGCAGAAGACAGGAAGTGATACATTTCTTTTCTTTACCACGACACTCCGACGTCCTGAAAACCCTGCAGGCCTCGCTGCGCAACATCAAAAACATACCAGTAATGTTCTCCACATCTATTCCCCCTTATCACGCTTTATCACCAAATCACATCATCAACCTAAACTAAGTTTACACATACTGCTGTGTGTCTGTGCATGTAGGGTCTCCTGCGTCGCATGACTCTCTCCAACAGCAAAGTGACTGACTGGCAGAGTCTCTACAAGGTTGGAAACAGTACATTGTTTCTCAAAGTGTTTGTTAAATGTAGATAAATCAGTGTTTTTCTGTTTCTGTCTCAGACAGTTTACAGCGCAGTGTGCATCAGGGATACGGTTCGAAACTTGCCTCAGTCCGTTCACCTGTTTCATGATATCAGTGAAAGGATCTCTGATGATCTCCACTATATAGCCAGTCTCATCAGCCGAGTTGTGAGTAATTTTTACACAAGAACACACATTCGTTGAGACTGCAGCGTTTTTGTCAGTAGATTAGAGCCAACAGGGCTGGTTGACTTCCAGTGTTAATGACTTTAAGAATATTTCTGTAGGTGGATTTTGAAGCCAGCTTAGAAGAGAATCGCTTTACCATCAAACCAAACATCGATCCCGCCATCGATGAGAGTGAGTCTTCTGAATTACCCGTTCAGTTATACGCTAACTGCGCTGTTCACACTGTGTCCTCCTGTCAGAGAAGAGGAGGATGATGGGGCTGTCAGATTTCCTAACAGATGTTGCCAGAAAGGAGCTTGAAAACCTGGACCCTCAAATCTCCTCCTGCTGTGTCATTTACATCCCCTTGGTCAGATTTTTACTTCACCATAGCTACTGCTTCAAACTGATTTTTATTTATTTATTTATTTTTTTTTTCAAAAACTTGCTTGAATATCTGCTTTGTCTTTGTGATAATTATCTAATTATGACTGAGAGTAAACATCTTTCAGATTGGATTCCTGCTCTCTGTGCCTCGGCTGCCTAGCATGGTGGAAAAGGAGGATTTTGAAATGGAAGGGCTTGAATTTATGGTGTGTTTATAACCTTGGTTTTTTGGGGTGGTGATCATAAAATGACTAAATTATTTATCTCCTACTTCTGTCTACATTATTGTTGTATTTGTCTAAATTGTATGTGTGTGTGTGGGTGGATTAGTTCCTCTCAGGGGACAGACTGCATTACCGTAGTCAGAGAACCAGGGAGCTGGACAACCTCCTAGGAGATCTGCACTGTGACATTAGAGGTCTTTTATTTTCTTTAATTAATAAATATTAGTATTCCTGATATCTGCACAACTTAAACCTCAAGATGCTTTCCTTGATGATCCTGTTTCTCAGATATGGAGACGGCAGTGATGACCCAGTTGCAGAACACAATCCTGGAGAAGAGCACTTCTCTGTATCAGGTTGGTGGGCGTCACTTAGCACATCTAGGTTACAATGTATAAAACCCGACTCCCACTCTGATGAAATAATAGCTGGCCTCAGTGTAACACTTTAAATATGCGTAGGTGGATTCTGTTGTGATTAACTTTTTATTCTTGTAAAATAATCTGCCCAGTTTTATAATAAAACCGAGTCCCGATGCTGAAGCAGATTCCTGTCAACAGCTGTGAAATGTGGTTGTTAAAAATTTGTTTCATTTTTTAAAGGCAGAAAACACATCAAGGTTTTTGTTTACACTTTATGTAAAAAAACAGAAAAAAGTAATAAACCACAGCAGTTACTCCGAAGTCTATTCCTAGTTTCCATGTCTGCTTTGTATTTTCTAAATCACAAACTTTTACCAAAACATTTAAGTGGAGACTTCCATCTCTGCCATATCATACAACACACTTGGTTTGTGTGTGATGAAGAAGTCCTTTCATTTTTTTTTTTTTGTTTGTTTGTTTGTTTTTGTTTGTTGCATTTAATTTTAGGTTTTGGACCTCACAGCTGAGCTGGACTGTCTGATGGCCATGAGCAGTGCCTCTCAGGAATACAGCTACACCTCGCCCAAGCTTACCAGCCAAAGAACAATTTCAGTCATACAGGGCAGGTAAATACATGCACAAAAGAGTCAAAGTACTAATACTAAGCAGATCATAGACAACGGAATGAGAGCCTAGACACAAGCAGATGAATGAGCTCTCTTAACCAGGTTCAGCCTTAGAAGTAGGGTGTTGAGATCCATGATCCAGGGGCAGCTCGGAGTAGAGCCGCCTCTTCTTCAAATAGAAATAGAAATAGAAATGTCCCAGGACATCCTTGTAAAAGAGATTGATGATCTCAATGTATTTCTTCCTGGTGAAATAAAGGTATAATAATAAAAGAAAGGAGTCTGTTGAGGTGGTTCAGCCATCTGATTAGGTGCCTCCTGAACACCTCCCATTGGAGGTTTCCTGGGCATGTCTCACTGGGAAGAGACCCCAGGACAGACCCAGAACTTTCTGGAGGGATTATGCATCCTCTCTGACCTGGGTCCTTAGGATTTCCCAGGAGGAGCTGAAAAGTGTCACTGGGGAAAAGGATGTCAGGGTTTTCGCTCTGGACCTTTTACCTCCTTTACCCGATCATGAATTAGCAATAGAAGATCATTGGGTGGATTACAAAGCAGATTATGCAACTTTTCTGTATTTACTGATCTTTCAGGCATCCACTACTGGAATTGTGTTCCCCTGTGTACGTGGCCAACTCCTTCCAGAGCTCTGAATCTGAAGGCAGAGTTAAGATCATCACTGGCCCCAACTCTTCTGGCAAGAGCATCTACCTCAAACAGGTAGCAAAGTCTGCAGCATGCACGTACTGTGTATCAGTACCAGCTGCAATGAAAAAGACGTTGATTCTTTGACACTGATTTCCTGATGAGGTTCTGGTTGTGTAAGAGACACAGGTAAGAGGTAACAGGTCTTGTTTGGATTTTTTTTCCCAGGTGGCTCTGATTGTGTTCATGGCTCTGATCGGCTCAGATGTCCCGGCGAAGGAGGCAGAGATTGGTATGGTGGATGGGATCTTCACCCGCATGCAGAGCAGAGAGTCCATCTCTGTGGGCCTCAGCACCTTCATGATAGATCTCAATCAGGTACGTCTCACGTACAGTTTTAAACACGCACATCAGTATTTGTGCGGGTGTACAAATTCCAACACTCCTGCCCTTTAGCTCCTCTCCCACTCCCCACCTGTTGAGTGTTTTTGAAGATGCACTGATTGTTCTTCCTACATCCTTCGCACACAAACAATTAAAGTGTTAAATAACAGCTTGTTGCTCTTTTCCCTCCCAGATGGCCCTGGCTCTTAACTCCAGTACTGGCAACTCATTGGTGCTCATCGATGAATTTGGAAAAGGAACTAACTCTGTAAGACAGAATTTGTCCCACCACTTTGTGAATTAGGTCCAAATGTATGCCCATACTACAATTTAAAAAAATTAACCTACCTAATGCAAAAAAGTAGTTTGTTTAGTCTAAAAGTGATGTTTTTTTCTCACCTCCTTTAACACTTAACATGAAGTGTTGCTGTGATTAAGGAAATAGAAAAAGAAAAACTGCTCATAGTTTTATTCATCTCTGCCATCACTGAAGAGAGACACATCCAATAAATAAAACACATCTAGTAAATCAAAACAGCAACAACGCGCACGATGAGCAGAACCCATCTTTACTCCATAAATTTAAATAAACAGTGATGCAGTGTGATCGGGTCAGCGGTGTTGTTAGTTGAATTAGACAATTAAATTTCAAGCTCTCCTCAGTCTCTGGAGTTTTGTAACACATTTTGCTAAGGAGTCTGGCAGTAATGTTTCTTTCTGTCAGTCATATAGTACCATTTAATGCCACACACGACAAGCTGCTATCAGGAAAAAAGCTTGTCAAATTTTTATTTTGGCCTGATTAGAGTAATAAAAAAAATATCTGAGCAACAAGCCACATCCAGATTCAACCCAAAAGTATTTGATTACTGAATACTATCCTAATGAGTTCAAATGTATCTCTATAAATGCCAGATATGTAAAAAAGCAACTGTTTGCCTAATAAGCCTCTAAATGGATAATTAAATGTATATATGTGTTGAATCCACAAGAAGACAACAGAAGTGTAGAATTGTGGCCTGCAGGTGGCACAAGTGCCACGACTCAATTTCTGTCAGATTATACAAACCTATGCTCACTTTTGTATTGTTCAACATTAGAACTTAAAATAAAATACCCGTACAGCGCTAACAGCTGCTACTGCTGATTCTCTTCCTTCAAGGTGGCGCCTGTTGGCATTTATTGATGTATTTCAAGATTAAAAGATGACAAAACAGTAAATGTTTATTTTGATGTGTCAAGTAGAACACAAGTACAGTGTAATTCAGTTTCAGAGCGGATTTAATTTTGATTACCGGTACTCATCCTGTAACATTTTACATTTTCATCATTTCAAATAGGATGCTTTATTAACATTTTGTTGTCCAGAAAAAAAATATAAAAAATACAGTCTGATTATTAACATTTCATCTGCAGACCAGTTCTTAGATTGAGCCTGTTAATTGCTTTATTTCTTACAGCAGCTCAGTCTTACACTATCAGATGTTTGTCTAAAAACGTGAATTACAACAGAAGAGTTTGACCAACGACAGCTGAATAACGTTTTTTGTTCCCTGCTCAGGTGGATGGCCTGTCTTTACTGGCTTCATCAATCTCTCACTGGCTGAAGAAGTCTCTGGTAGATGTTCCTCACATCCTGTTGGCGACCAACTTCCACAGTCTGCTGCAGCTGGACCTGCTACCAACCAGTGGCCTTCTGTCGTTTCTGGTAGAGAAACAAACTGACCAAGCCTTTGCCTGAAGGATAGTTTTGACAGCAGAAATGTCCAAATAACAAGTTAGATATCTTGTTTTCTTAACCCTTGTAGGTTTGACAAAGTGATTAAATGCCTGTCATGCGGGTCTGTGTGTGTTTTGGGTAGACTCTAGAGACGGCCGTGAATGGAGATGAGTTGGTCTTTCTGTTCCAGCTGAAGGAAGGAATTTGCCAGTCCAGTTATGCTGCCAACATTGCTACACTGGCAGGTCTGCCAACTTGTCTTGTACACAGAGCTGTGGAGGTCAGCACACACACAGATAGAAACACACACACACACATGCAGAAAGTCACAGAAACAACCTCGCTGAGCACATGTTCGTGTTTGTTAAGGTGTCTGAGCATTACAGGACAGGGAAGCCCATCAAACACATTGACAAAGCATCATCAGATGAGCAGACCAAGAGGTTTGTCAAACTTTATTTGTATGTATTGGGAGACTGCAACAAATCCAAGATTCAAAATGTCTGCTGGATTCCTTAGATAGAGAACTTCACTAATTGGCTTTTCTATGTATGTGAATGCTCCTGTAAAGGGCCCTGAGACAACTTTGTTGTGATTTGGCTCCATATAAATAAACTGAATTGAATTGAATTAAAATGAGAATAAAGCAAGTGTGTGAGACAAGATGGTGTGTGTATGTGTAACAGGTGCAGCTCTGTGGTGGCGAGGTTCCTGAGTCTCGACCTGGAGGACAAAGATTTAGATCTGCAGCGTTTTATGAAAGATGAGCTCCTGCCCTCTGCTGGAGAGAAGCTGAACCACAGCTGAACTCTGCTGCAGCTGACGTGTTTCCACACCTCTGTGGTCAGTGTGTTCAGTGATTCAATGTTTTAGGTTTGTTTTGAAAAATAGCAAGATCCCAGTGAGGTTCCCCTGCAGACAACGTACAGATATGACAAGTTTATGACAATAATTCTATTTAAATTACACAGAAGTATTTGTGTTCAACTGGGTTTTAATGGGTAATGTAACATAAATTAAAACATGGGTTTGCTTTAATACAACAAATACACTTTCAGGTGTTCAGTACAAAACAAAATGAATGGGTTCATTTATTCACTTAATAAAGCATATAAAAACAATTAAAATATTTGTTATATTAATCTAATGTTGTCTACTTTGTAAGTCAGTACAAAAGCTGGTACCACCGAAGGTGCTCTTTACAAAGACTTTATTAAATGCTTAATAACTAGGTTAATCATGAGTTTGTGAACACTATGAAGCATTTACAATATTTTATTAAACATAAAAGCTGCTCCTTACCAGGCAACATCAGGTGTTGTGCTTTGATTCAGGTAACTTAGTGATCAATGTTTGATATTTAAACACTAAATGATGATAAAACTACTGCACTTGTTCATGCAGTGGATCCACTTCAGTGTAAGAACAGCACTTTATAGCTACTTTATAAATGATTGTTAATGCTTTATAATGGGGCTGTTAGTGGAAAGTGGTACCAAGAAATTTTAAACCTAACCTAAATCCTTCGTCATATGATTAAAGTTCTTTCAATGTAACTATACACAATCTTTTTTTTTTTTTTTAAACAAATTAAACGAATGTCTGTTAATTATCCTGTCAAGGCTTCAGTAAGGTGCCAGGCAGTTAAGAAAGCCACATTTAGATGCAGCAGTGTGGGGACACTAAGTGTGTGTGCTGAGTTGCAGAAAGGTGTGTTGCAGCAGGATCTGGTCATGACAAAGATGGTGGTGTTCAAAAAGAGCGTCACTGTTGTCTCCACATCACACTCCTCTGCTTTTACACAGCCCAGCATCTTAATGTCCAGAGCATCAGCTGAAGAGACAAGATAACGTTCAGCGTGGTCAGTATTTGATTCTTAAATCCACCTCTGTAGATCTTTTCTCACGTTTATAAGATCACCGTGCTGTCGGACGCACCTGCCTTTGCTCGGCCCGTGTAGCAACGCTCCCCACGGCTGCATTTGGTTTCAGTCGTGTAGCAAGCATCCCAGAAGCCAAGGTCACACCGAAAACACTCGAGATAATCTTCCTCGTCTTGTAATCCCATTGACTCCACGAGAGTTTCCAGCCTCTCCTCTTCCTCACCTGACCTCAAAGAACAACAGTTGTACTAGGATTTTTATTTTTTCACATCTCTAAATGAAAAGGAAAACACTTAAATCAGTTTTGTAACTTTAGCTCACCAATACAAACATGATCGTTTCAGTACTTGTTTGTTTATTTTTCAAACAGACAAGTCTCAGAGATTCAAAACTACAGTACCGGTACATGTATTGAGTTCCTTTCTGCCAAAAGACATCCAGCCTAAACCACAGTAACCACAGTGAATTATGCAAAACAAAGCAGATTAAAATGAAATATTTTAAGCCATTTATGTAATCTAATAGTCTTTTTGACACATTGTTTTGGGAGTGTTTAACCAGACTGTCCAACACATTCAGTTTAGCACTTTAGCACGTCAGAAATGAACATTTTGTTTGTTCTGCTGCAGTCTGTAAAGTTTCTTCTTTCAGTAGATAACTGTTGGTAGTCAGGAAAACAAACAAACTACAAGTTCATACTGTGATATATTTTAGTAAGACAGTTAAGGGAGATACCAGAGATGTTGTCAGGAGAATAAAATGCAAGAGTGGGACAAACTGAGTCCCACGTCTGTTATTCCTCTTAGTTTTAAACTCAAAGTCAAAGGTTTAGTTTTTATTTTCAAATAACTTCTATCTTTGAACAAAATGTGAGGGTCATTGTCAGAAGTTTTAGATTTCTTCCTGAGGGCCATTAGATGCGTGAGCCGCACTCACAACCTTTATCCCTGTTGATCCTGTTAGTGCTCGCTCAGTTTAACCAGCAGACAAAAGAGAGGTGAGGCGTGGCTCATTAGCAAGAAAACTACCTTTGTGTCATCAAACTCTAAATTTGTTTCTTGTAAATGTTTTGAATAGAGTTTTGATTCTGCAGAGCTGCAGTATTTGTTAGTTTGTCTTCTTTAGTTTTGTTTTGATGAAGGTTTTCAATGTAGAATCGTTGTTTCAGGTGATAATTGAATCTTGTGATGAACTTGAAGATTTGTAGTAGGAAGTCATGTTGCTGGGCTTCATGTGCCCTTTTTACACACAAAAATTAAGTTACACATCATTTGATTACAAGTACTTCTGCGAAAACCACAGAAGCAGAAGTTTTATTGAAATATTCACCAATAAGTACAACTTGTTGAGGAGCTGAAGAGCTTACTTACTGTTGTAGAAATAATTTTTCTGTTTGCTTTTTTTAATTTATTTATTTATTTGCAGTTTTTTGATGCAGTAAGCAGAAAACAAGCAATTTTAATGACTCGCCTCCTTATCAGGTTGACATTTTTGTTGTTTTTAGTTAAACAGAAAATAAAAAGTCACGTTTATTTAACAGTTATAAATGCATCATTTAGCTTGTGTGATTGCAATGGATTTAAATCATGCGAGCAGCTATCAGAAATGTACTTGATGAGCTGAAAGGAAACAAATGGAGCCAGATCCATCTGTGTGTAAACGTCTTTAAAAGAACAACACAAACTGCCTTTAGTGGAAACCAGGCTTACCTTGAGCAGGTGTGAGCGCTGAGATGGCAAAAACAAATAACATCAGTCCTTTCATTCTGAGCAGGTGTCCGTCTTTGACTGGACCACGAGGACAGCCGAGATAGCCGGAAGCCACACTGAAATTGGATTAGTGAGTAAAGCACTTGTCATACCTGCTGCAAGGCCTCAAACCAGTCGCTGCAGAGATTTGTGGATTTGCTTTGGAAAAAATTAAACCCAATTAGAAAGGACTTAATGTTTCTCTTGATATCCAAAAACGTAGTTTATTTTATGAGCAACATTATTGGAAAATTGTGTTTGTTCCACATTTTTTTACTGAAGAACAACAGGAGTGTTTTTCCACACATCTCTCACTTCCAGTTGATGTTTTAACTTTCCGTGATGACTCTTTTCTGCCCCCCCACTGAAAAAAAAGTGACATTTAACGATTAACCTGTTTCAGTTTGAAGTTTTCAGTCTGCTGGAACTGTGTTTGTACTGAGTCAGCGTACAGTTAAGCAGCTTACAGCATCCTGTCCGTCTGCTAAGATATGTATCAGTGCACACACACACACACACACACACACCAGAGCACAATTCTTTGAGAGGAGAGGATTTGACTCAGTCATATTTTCTGTGCAGCAACAAAACCTGCGCTGCTGACTTATGTAACAGCCAGTCAGATCTATGAGTGAGGAGCTTTACTCAAATGTGTGACAGTGACTTCTATGTGCTGACGCCGTTCCCTCTCATCAGTTTAGTGTCGGGATCAGAGGCACCAAATGTATAAGCACGGGTTGTAGCGTTTGCAACGCAGCCAGTTTCTCTCCAAGTGCAAACGCGCAAGATCATCTCACGCTGAGCTGGACTCCCAAATGGGTGAGAGTGAAGAGTGGGCTGCTTTCTGCTGAAGATACTAAAGGACTGAATCAAGATTCTGAAGCACCTCGGAACAGTTCCTATACGATGGCTGCTGTTTTTAATCATGTGAGACCAGTACAGATTATTGTACACTTCAGTCTCGCTCGTCGTCTGAATGGCAGGATCCCAGCACGAGCCCAAACAACAAGGAAATACTCATCAGTCCTGAAGCACCCATAAAACACTTTAAAGTTATCTCCAATGTAATTAGAGACTGAAGGAGAAAACGCTGGAGATAATTAAAATAAAATCCACCCCATGTTTCCTCCTCCCCTTCCCCCGCCTGGTTAAACAAGCTCATTTGGTACCTGCTAACATTTTCCTCTACTTTTTCTTCTTCTTCTTTTTTACTATTTCTCAGCTGCCAAGGATTGAGATGGAGAAATGAGAATTTGAATAAAGTGTAGGAATCAGATGATGACAAGAAGGAGGATGAAAGGTCATGATGGTGGGAGAGCGAGGCCTCAGTTACTCAACGGCTTTCTCAGCTAAGCCACGTTAAGAATAAATCATAACAGCCTCGTCAGAATATTTTAATTTTTTTATGATGTTGGTCATTTCGTCCCGTTCACTCCCACCACCATAAAGACAGAGCAGCTGAACATGGGAATCCAAAGGAAGTGTAAGAAATTCAACTCTTCATCACGTTCAGAGCTCCAGCTGGTATTTATAGCCTGGTTTGTAGGTGTCCAGTGAGCACCTCATGCGCTGCTCTTGTTTAGGTTGAAACCCCATGTCCCACAAGATAAAAACAAGATTGCACGCCAGGACTGCATGCGAGATGAGACTAAAAGACTCAAGCCAACCTCTCCACCCGGAGAAAAGTCAAAAAGAGGGTGTTCGTCTCAGAATGGCAGCAGGATAACTTGTCAGCAAGCATTCCCGCACATCCAATTATGGTCAAAGCAGAAAGGATTTTTGAGGCTACGACAACAAGATGGAGAGCTGACATCAAACATCATAGCTCCAGCTTTTTCAAACTGTGAGTCGGGGGGACAAAAGGTCATCAGTAGTGACTCGTGCCACTCAGGCACCAAAACACACCAATCAGTATGTTTCGTCTTCTTTACTGAGGAATGCATAGGCTCGTGTGCTTGTCGTCAGGTTGGTGAAGTCAGTGTTGAGGCAGCTCGGAGTCTGTCCGTCCGTTAACGGTGATCTCACTCGATTTGGAGGAGTCTGAGTGGACAGAGCCGTGAGAGAGGGACAGGCAGGGGGAGGGTGGGTGAGGAGTGGGCTCCTGGTGGTGCAGAACACGGGTCAGCAGAATGGACTTTCCTTTCTCCTCTTTTCTGTCTCCCTCCTCTCTGTTTGCGTCTCCTGCGTCAGGAGGAGGTGGCAGTGTCGGTTTGCTGCTGGTGTTGTGTCTGTTGGATGGAGGCGGAGGAGGAAACTGGGGGCTCTGGCTTGAGAGGGGGAGTATGTGAACCGGAGTGGCCCAAGAAGTCTGCTCTCCATCTTGATCTTGCGAGTCCTCCCAGCAGCTCCCCCCTTTCAGATCCTCCATGTCATCAGGCATGTCTTCTGACAGGGTCTCCCGGTCCCGGTTCTCGTACAGCAGCGTGGCGGCGCAGATGAAAATGAAGAGGCCCACTCCCATGACCACGGGACCGGCCAGCTTCATCCTCTCGATGTGGGTGCCACCACGTCGGCCCACCGGCTTTGGGCCTGCAGAAACGTAGCCCGCCACTGCTACGCACATGCCCACCAGCACCACCAGGGCTCCCAGCAGGAGCCACACGCCTGGAGCGGAGCCCAGGCGCAGTTTGCTTCGGAGGGCTTTGCTTTTCCTCAGGTGTCTGTGGCATGCTGGGAGGCAAACAGGTGAGGAGTGGGAGGAGGAGGTGGGACTGGCAGCTGTCATCCTCTGGCTTCAGACTAAACACAGAGAACAACAACAACAAAAAGCATGAACGCCCTGAACTGAGCATCTGTGAGTGAGCAGAGGGAGGACAGTTTACCCTGCACTGCACACAACAGGAAATAGCTGTTTTAATAAGACATGTGGTCGAGCTAATGAGATGCCAACCTCTCTGCAGTGCGTGTCTCTGTGGAGCAACACACACGCCTCAGTCAGCCTGAAGCAGAACTTCACCGTTACTGAACCGCTCTTAAGATTTCCCTCCACATCTCACTGCAGTCCTCGAGTCATGTCTCAACTGAACTCACCATCTCATCTCAAGTGGACACAAGGGGCGCTTCGAGTCCAAGATGATGTGCTTCTGGTCAAGTTGAACACCTGAAGTGCTTTTAGGCATGCGTCTGTAGCGTTTTGTAATCATTCATTTAGCACTGTTGCTCATTGATGGACTTCCTCATCTGTATAGGTTCAGAGTGGATACTTGCCTTGCTTTGGAGGTGAATCTGAAGCAGAAATTGGCTCCTCGGCATCATCAGGATACATAATCCAACTCCTCCACTTTGATTTACAGGGGATTCACACTTCCCCACCAAAAATATTCTTCCTATAGGATCTCCACTGGCTCCTGGTGTGTGAGTCAGAGCGATGCGCAACAGCAGAGCCTGAAATGTTGCTTTTATTGTAAATAAAAGTGGTGCAGCGCTGCTCTGCCTCTCTGTGTGTCTCCTCCGCGCTGTTTGCCTGTGCGCCTATGCAGCCTCTTCCTCTGTGTGTGTGTGTGGGGGGGGGGG
>JARVGS010001283.1:17691708-17709029 GCA_031762315.1 Hypsolebias antenori
CTGTTGACGGGGCGGGTAATGGTAGGGGAAACACTGCAATTATTGTCCAGCTCGAACATCACTCTGTGTTTTGGTGTGTTGTCCTTGTGTTTTTCATATTATTTATTGATATTTTCACATCATTTATAGCTGAACAACCTGCGATCAGTAGCTATGTTTACATGGACACAAGTAATCGGATTAAACTGCCATTCGGAATAAAAATACGTCTTGTAAACGCCCAATTCAGATTTTTTCATTCAACTTTTATTTAAACAGGTTAGTCCCATTGAGCCACGAGGACTCATTTACAAGAGAGTCCTGGATTATTTTTTGTTGATTCAGCTCAATCCAAAATAGTTTGTAATCCGAATGAGACGGGTGGTTTATGCCGATTCGTAATCCGAACGGTGTGCATGTAAACATTCAAGCTGTTAAGTTTTTTCTGATTGTGGAAAACTGATCTGACTGCGCATGTGCGGCCTATGTCTACCTCAAGTATTTCTGCCTGGCTATATGCTGGGAAGCAACACTGGTCGGTGAGCGACACATTTGTATTAGAAACTTTGAAAGGGCTCAAAATTATCTGTATAACCTGTAGCTCATTCAGAGAGTGCAGTAACGTCTCCACTGTCATTAAAACCTGATGCGGGTCCATTTTGGGCGCTCAGGTTTGTTTATGTTCATCCTGGAAGTAAACTGGAAGTATAACTTCTTTTTCTGTGTTTTTTAAGGAGAGTTTACCACTCTGTGCACGTTCAGAATAAAAGCCTGCTGCATTTAAACGCTCATCGTGAACAGATTGTGCCCATGTAAATGATACATTCGAATTATTTAATGTGAACATATTTTTATCCGGTCAAAGAATTTTGGGCATGTAAACATAGCTATTCATACCATTTGTAGCCAGTATTGATCAACATTTTGCAAGTATTTGAACACCCTGCAACTTTGCAAGTTCTTCAACTTAGAAATCATGGAGGGGTCTGAAATTTTCGTCTTAGGTGCATGTCCATTGTGAGCGACATAACCTAAAAAAATTAATCTGGAAATCATAATGTATGATTTTTAAAAAATAATTTATTTGTGTTTTACTCCTGCAAATACGTTTTTGAACACCTGCCAATCAGCAACAATTCTGGCCCTCAAATACCTGTTAGTCCACCTCTAAAAATCCACCTCCACTCCACTTATTATTCTAAATTAGAAGAACCTGTTAGAGGTTGTTAGCTGCATAAAGACACCTGTCCACCCCACACAATCAGTAAGACTCCAACTACTAACATGGCTAAGACCAGAGCGCTGTCCAAAGACATCAGAAACAAAATTGTAGATCTCCACAAGGCTGGAAGGGCTACGGGGCAATTGCCAAGCAGCTTGGTGAAAAAAGATCAACTGTTGAACTAATTATTAGAAAATGGAAGAAGCTAAACATGACTGTCAGTCTCCCTCAGACTGGGGCTACATGCAAGATCGCACCTTGTGGCGTATCATTGATCCAAAGAAAGGTGAGGAATCAGCCCAGAACTACATGGGAGGAGCTGGTCAATGACCTGAATAGAGCTGGCATCACTGTTTCCAAGGTTACTGTGGGTAAGACGTCATAGTTTAAAATCATGCATGGCACGGAATGTTCCCCTGCTTAAATCAACACATGTCCAGGCCCGTCTTAAGTTTGCTCATGACCATTTGGATGATCCAAAGGAGTCATGGGAAAAAGTTATGTGGTCAGATGAGACCAAAATAGAACTTTTTGGTCTTAATTCCACTCGCCGTGTTTGGAGGACGAAAAATGATGAGTACCATCCCAAAAACACCATCCCTACTGTGAAGCATGGTGGTGGAAGCATCATGCTTTGGGGTTGTTTTTCTGCACATGGGACAGGATGACTGCACTGTATTAAGGAGAGGATGACCGGGGCCATGTATTGTTTTGGATAATAATGTCAAAAGAGCTAAGTCTATGTTTGTGTTTAGGGAACTGATTGAGTGAACTTTTGAAAATATATATATAAATAGTGAAAACTATAAGTACTATACACTAATGAATTATTATGATTTATAAAATTGGTTCTTGGATGATTATTGTTTAAATCAATTGTTTGAATAGATTCTGTTTAAAGAAGGGGGCAGATATTACAAGATTTCTTTCTTCTTCTGCTTCCTTTCATTTAATTTTTTTTATTATTAATATGGTTTTGTAAATATTTTGTGTTTTTAAATTTGAAATGAACAAATAAATAAATAAAATAAATAAAAAACTGATGGAATACACCAGAAATGTTACATTTTGATGTAAAATATATAAATCTGTCATTTCTTAGACATTCTTTGTTATATCTAAGCTTTTAGGAGCTGCATGTTTTTTACAATGAGGATTGTGAGGTAACATGAGGTCAGTTTATTTAGGATCTAAATGAATCTAAATATGCTGCAACCTAAAATGACATTTCATGAAAGAAGACAAAAAAAATTGACCGAATCGTAGCCATTTTCATGTCGGCTGACTCACAAGTTAATTTGCTAATAGACCAAGACACATCGTCACTTCATATAGCACTGAAAGGTGCGTGATTAAAAACTACATAAGTACTGACAGAAGAAGAGCCTGAGTGTAAATTGAGTACGAGTAACTAACGTGTAGTGGGTCCCGTAGCGAGGCCCTCTGATGTGTCCAACACCGTTGCATCCTGGGGTGGGACACACTTGTCCCAGGGCACTCAATGGCTCACTGGTGCCTGAAACATACACACAGGAGGAGTGTTGACGGAGCACTGGTCTCATCTCTTCAAACCACAGCCTGAAAAGATGCAGCCTGAGGCAGAATCGAAAAGGCGTGTCTCACTGTTGGGATACTGCAGAGGATGTCCAGTTTTCTGACACCACCCAACTGGGTGCAGGTCCGGGCAGTCCGTCTCGACCCAGTAGTCGTACTCAGAACTCCACCCGTCAAAGTGAATCTACACGAGGAAGGGGAGCAGAGAAATGAGCAGCTGTTCAGCACAGCGTGAGTGAAAACCTTCGCTCAGATGTTTGTTTGTTGCTTCACCTTCAGTCGGTGGTCATCTGCGTCCACTATGGTGGCAACACGGATGAGCATGGGGTTCCTCCTATCAACAGCTTCTACTTTCATCCCCATCTGGAAACCATGGAGAGGTCGCTGCAAACAGAGTAAAATAATAAATAACAATCATCAACATCTCATAGTATATTTAGATGATGTGCTGTAAGGGCTTGGTGATATATTGATTTATTTAGAATTTTAATCCAAAACTGTTTAGGCGTTGGCCTAAACTACCCTCAGTAATAGTCACAGCTCAAGGAGATGAAGAATACCATAAATAAAGTCAAGTAAACTCAGGTGTGTAGACGTTTTCAAGCATCAACATAACCACAGTTTAGCAGTGGGCTGTATCTTAAATCCACTGGCTGCTTTAGGAAGCCACTTCTCATCAGATGTCTCACATGGTGCTATTGAGACCATGGAGTATAAATGTTCATGGCTACGTTTTAGGTGTCTGCATCAAATTTATGGAGTTTGGTTTTTCCTACGCTCTTCTAACGCACCACTCCCAGGCAACAGACAGAAAACACCCCAGTCCACCCAGAAAATTATCCTGCTCAGTGTTTTGTTATCAGGAGCAACCAAAGCCGAAGGGAAATGACAAATCCACGCACGTTTACAAGCATGGTTTAGTGCACGCCTGTTTTTAAATTAAAGCATAGTGTATTTGATGCAGCTAGATATGTCTCTTCACTGGAAAAGACCAGGATGGTTTCTTGAGTTAGGACATTTAAGACAAGAGATTCAAACCATAAATATTTTAGAGCAACAACGTTGCCAACTTCACTTTAAAAATCAAACTACACTAAAGCTACAGGAAGTGTTGCGTTATATTACAGCATTTCTGTGTGAACCCTTCTCCAAACATGTTTTTGACCTCCTCGCCCAGTTTTAAATACAGTCAAATAGTTGTGTAGCAGTGCGCTGGTCTGTTTGGGTCGTACCGGTTTGAAGGCTCGGGCCGGAGCAGCCTGGGTCCCCGTTTCCTCCAGGTATTTCTCCCACGAGAAATTCTTGGGCTCTTTATACTCTAAAAGTAAACACAAACTTGTCACATAGAAAATGCCACATTTACACATTTACATTTACAACACAGAGGTGTCCAAAGTGCAGCCATGGGGCCATTTGTGGCCCTCAGGGATTTTGTGTGGCCCGCAACAGCAATTTAGAAGCAGTGCGATTTTGCTTAAGAAGATGCTGCAGATAAGAAACTTTTAGCTAATGTAAGGGTGACATTTATTTAATAGTTATTATTAGGTAGTTATTTGTATATATTTTTAAATAATTAAGTTTATTATTAAGTTATTTACATATTTTATAGATACGGTAGTTAATTTTCCAGTTTCATGATGAAAAGGACCACAAACGTTTCCCAACGAGGACACTGGGCTTTGTAAAGGGAACGGGAAAAGTCACAGTTTGATCACTGCCAGCGACACTTTTTCAGTGCTTCAAGCACTTGTTTGGAGCGGGCCAACCATGATGCTGCTGGGAATCTATAAAGAACTCTCAGGTGGAATTTGAACTGAGAAACCAACATTTTCACGTTAAGCATCCACCACCAGATCCCACGACCACTTTTGAGTGACTTGTTTCAAAGAAAAGCAACTCATTTATGCTTTGGTTCTCGAAAATATATTAAAATCAACTTTCCAAGTGCAGAGAAATGAAAACAAGAAACTTAACAAATCAAAGCAACAGAATGTAAATAAGATAAACTAGTGGTACATTGCTGAACCCCATTGCAAAAGGATTTGAATAATAAAGGTTTGTAGTTTTTGAAATGAGTGTTTTTTCTGGACTGGAGCTGAACAGAGTATTCAAGCAAACCTTAATGTTTTTGGTGCATGATATTCAAGTGGGGATGAGTTAAACTGTGTATAAGAAGAGAAGGTATTTTTTTCCATTGCGCGAGGCAGCACAGAGTGACGGATCCTGGCGAGCGGAGAGAGCAATTTTATCCACCAGCAGGCGCAATGGCACTCACACCATTCATGGACGAACTAGGGCATTCCCAGTTCCCTCTTTTTGGTCTGCGACGGAGGGTAATGATTGTGAGGGTGGTTTTACAACTATGATTTAAAACTCCTTTTCCACCTAAATTATTATAATTTAGCTTTTCCACTAAAATATTGTGTATTTAAAAAATAAAAATGTTTTTTCTAAGCTACATTTCTAATTTATTTGGCCCTGTGGGTACTTTCAAGTTGCCAGTTTTGGACATAACTGCCATTAAAAAAAAAAAATTAAACTAAAGAGGCACTGAGATTCACAGAAAAAAAACCATCTTCAGTCTAATCACTTAAAAATATGTTTTTGTCTCTCCCCTAGTTAGCAGACTGGGATATTCCTGAAGTTAATCTGCATTAATCTTTGATAAAGTTGAAGAGTAGTCCAAGTCTTTTATAAATAAAGTGTTTTGGTGTCTTACCAGGTGGAGTTGTCAAAGTTAAGGCAACTTCTTCACAGAAACCAACAGGATGGATGTATGGACTGCTGGCATCACACCTTCAGAGGACCCCGGAAACACAAAAACATCATCTTTAGTTCTAATAAACTTTTCACACAACTAAATGTGCAGATGTAGTATTGATACTGGAGCCTAAATTCCACGTTGATTTAAACTTTCGAAAGGCAGAGCGGAGAATACATTTAGATAATTTGTTGTTTTTCCATCAGGTTCTTACCAATAATCGTGCGTGTCATCCCAGTTGTCAAAATGAATCAGCAGGCGGTTGTCAACGACAGCTGCTATCGTTGCTACACAGACCATCGAAGGGTTTTTCCTGTCGGCTGCCTCTAGTTTCATCCCTGCTCTGAATCCAGATGGAGTCACAGACTAAAAACCAAACAAATAAAAACACTGTTAGCCATTAAGTCCTTAAAGTGAAATAAAGGCACGTGCTGTATGAGTGAAATTTGTTGACAAAGGTTAAAGTGTGTTGGTGAAAAAGCACAACACTCAAATACCAAAAAGCAAAATGCTATTGAAAAGTAAAAAACACTCTAAAAACAGAAAATGATTAGTTAAAAGTTAAGAGTATCATGTAGCTAAAAATACCAATAGACTAACTAGGAACTAAAATAGCAAAATGCTACATAAAAGCTAAAAGTAACAAAAGGCTACCTAAAAGCTAAAAGTAACAAAAGGCTACCTAAAAGCTAAAAGTAGCAACAACAACAAAAAAATACTAGCCTGAAGCTATAAGTATCAGAAGACTAGCTAGAAGCTAAGTTACAAAAAGCTAGCAAATAGTATCAAGAAGCTAGAGAAAAGCTAAAAATAGCAAAATGCTGAAAGTAGTAGAAAGTTAGCTAGAAGCTAAGTTACAAAAAACTTGCTAAAAGAATCAAGAAGCTAGAGAAAAGCTAAACATAACAAAATGCTAAAGGTAGCAGAAAGCTAGAAGCTAAGTTACAAAAACCTAGCTAAAAATATAAAGAAGCCAGAGAAAAGCTAAAAATGGCAAAATCGTAAAGGTAGCAGAAGGCTAGCTTGAAGCTAAGTTACAAAAAACTTGCTAAAAGAATCAAGAAGCCATAGAAAAGCTAAAAATGGCAAAATCGTAAAGGCAGCAGAAGGTTAGCTTGAAGCTAAAAATTACAAAAAGCTAGCTAAAAATATCAAGAAGTTAGAGAAAAGCTAAAAATGTCAAAATGGTAAAAAGGCAGTAGGTTAGCTAGAAGCTAAAGGTAAAAATTTTATTCAAGGTGAAAGTAACAAGTTATTTAAAAACTAAAAGTAGCAAAAGGCTAAACAAAGCAAAATTCTAATTAAAAGTAACCAAAAGATAGGCAATAGCAAAAAGTAGCAGAACAGTAGTTTGAAGCAGCATTAGAAGACAAAAACATGGCAAGTGTGCTGAAGCATATTTTAAAGAGAAGAGTGTTTAAGGAACTGAAGACATCTGAATGTATTTCTCGGGAAAATATTTGTGAATAAAGGTCAAAGTTTTGAAATGTATAAAAGTTACAAAAATAAAATGTCAAAGCGCCATTCTCCTGAATGAGCTGAACGTTTTGATAAAAGAACGGCTAAAACTGCAGTCCATGTAAAAGTAGTGAAAAATGTACCAAAATTTAAAAAAGTTTTCTTCTTTCGGCTGCCCCCTGCGTTGAGGGTCGCCACAGCGAACCAAGTCGCACGAAGACTTGGTAATTATTTTTATGCTGGATGTCCTTCCTGACACAACCACAGACCACCGAGCTACCACAGCGCTCTGTGTGGAGCAGAGAGCTGCTATCTAGGGCACCCAGAGGAGGGAAAATGGGGGTTAAGGGCCTTGCTCAAGGGCCCAGAGTGGGGCAAATGAGGGTGGAGACAGATGTGGGTGCTTCACCTATCCCACCCACATTTTTTTATGTTGCCGGTACTGGGAGTTGAACTGGCAATCTTCCGATGACAGGCCACCACTCCCTCCAGAAAAATAAAAAGATTGATAATAAAAAGACCAGATGAAACGTTTGCTCAGAACTTACAGTGTTGAGGCTCTTGAAAAGGTGTTTTGGAGCCAGCTGGCCCCTGCAGTTCTTCACATACATGCTCCAGTTAAACTCTCCGTCTTTACAGCCTACAAGAAGACAAACCAAACTTTGCACAGTCAAGTCCAAGTGCATGTGTAAACCACCTGGTAAACATGTTTGCAGCTACCTTTGGGCAATAATAACTTGTGTCCGTTCTTCTCACACCAGCCGGCTGGTTTCAGATCCCACGAGTCGGCGTTGGCCCAGAAGTCATAGCATTCGGGGTAACCGTCAAAGTGCAGTCTGACTCTGTAACCTTGGATCTGCGAGGTGACAGGATGCCGCACACGTGAAAAAGTGAGTGGAACTCCTCACAGATTAAAAACCCAAACTTGAGCGGCACTCGCACCTCTGCGACAGTGAGCACGCAGAAGAGAGATGGGTGAGACGGGTCCAGTCCCTCCATCTTCATCCCCACCTTAAAACTGTTCCTGCTTTGAGGCAATGACTGGTGCTGCAGGACGAACGCAGCAAAGTTCAGAAAATAGACCACTGAGGGGTAAAACAAACAGATGTAAGATGGTGGCTGAGTGTTTGAACCTCTTTGAACAGCTTTACAGGAGCAGCGACAGCTCTCTCTTCTTCCAGGTAAGCAGGCCAGCTCCAAGCCCGTTTCTTATTGGGAGGGGCGGTCGCTGAGGAAGAAAACAAAGAGAAATATACTACAAGTCTGTTTGGGCGGCAGGTGATATGCATTCCTTTCAAGAAACAATGTCTTTAATAGTTTATGTATTTTTATTCTTGCGTTTTGTCACTTTTAGGCCCAAAGTTCAGAAAACTGTTAGAGAATCTATCGGTAAATAGATATGAGTTACAAAAATAATTAAAATTCTGAAATTTTATCACCGATTGTGATCTTTAAATTTTCAGCAGAAGAGCAATAAGAAACATTATTCACATCAGCAAAACTGAACGTATTTTTCACTGTATAAGTCGCGCGCGCGGGGGGGGTGTGTTGCATAATTTGTATGCCCTGCGATTTATACGCCGAAGCGACGGATTTATGGATTTTTCCTCATATTTTTAAACTATTTTTGGCTGAGATATGACAGTTTTCATTCATTCTGACTGAAAATATTGAACACTGCCATTTTCTGCCACTAGATGGCACTCACGTAGTATGGCATGCCATTGTATCATGTAATAGGTAAAAGTGGCTATTAGTGACACAATCGACTTACGACAGACTGCCACCATCGTCTGCCTGGAGCAACCGTCAAATCAGCCTCATTTCGCTGCGCCGCGCTGGTGAAATGCAGCTAATTTGACCATTGAAGTAAAAATTAAACTGAGACACACCTTTGCTATAATGTTGAGCAAACAAATAATTGTTTTAGGCACTTATCTTGTTAAATTTCGAAGAAACACCCAGCATTCTTCCTTCCATTTTTCCTCCCTGCCTGCGCGCTCCCGGAGCACCAGGCAGCAAATACTTTTGAAATACAGTAGATTTGACAGTTAAAGTCCTTTTATCAAGCAAACATTAGACTGAGACGCACCTTTACTATAAAGTCGAGCAAACTAGTAATTGTTTTAGGTGTTTATCTTGTTAAATTTCAAAGAAACTCACAGCAACTCATCCCTCTGCACGTTTCTACTTGGTACTTCCACGTATAGGCTTTTGAAATGCAGCTGATTTGACCGTCATAGTGTGTTTATCAAGCAAAAGTTAGACTGAGACACACCTTTATTATACCTTTACCGTGCATGGTCTTGCGGCCACCATTTGGCAGCCAGTCGATTTTTGGCAAAACATCGGCCCACATTTCTGGGTCGTCAGCGGGGACGCGTTACCAATGCGACACATAATAGATGTGACTTATACAACAAAACAACATATTTATGGATTGTTCCACTTTATTAGAATATTTGAACTGATGCGACTTATACACCAGTGCAATGTTTACGGCGGAAAATATGGTAAATGTTTTTGTGTTTATGATCAACTGGGGGCTTAAATTTATCTCAAGTCTGCCATTTAATATGTTTCATTCTAAACATGTCTCCATCCCTCACTCCTTCAACCTACCAGGCTTGGTAATTTTGGCTCCTCTCCTTCCTTTGATAATCTTCGTTTTTTCCTGTCGAGAAAACAAGAAGTTAAATAATTCTATCACAAAAAATAAAAATATTGACCCTAGTCCAGTAAAAGATTTTGAAGTGTTTACATCACTGTAGTGCTGTTTACCTGGATGATCTCAAATATATACTGTGTATACATATAAAAAAACTAAATATTGGGGTTCATGGTGTCCTGCTCACCTCTGGCTCCTCTTGGTTGTCCTCCTCTTCATCACCAGAGTCCATGTAGATCTTCCTCTTTTTGCGAACACGTTTCCCCAGCCTCTCGCCCTCCACTGCCTGACTGTCCCGCGCTTCTGCCGGAGATGACCTTAGAAAAATAAAACATTGATATAAAATCAAATACTCGATGAGAATCATGAAGAGCATAAGTTTTTCTTTTTTTTTTTACCTGCCGCTGGAAGGCTGAGCACAGACGGGGCTACAGAATTTGCCTTGAAGCAAAGCATCCCTGGAAACTGGTCCTCCGCAGGAGCAGCAGCATGACAGCTCCCCGTTCTGACCCGTGTCTGCACTAGAACCCACTTCAACACCAGCAGGACCAAAATCTACTTTCATGCCGTCCTCTGAACAAAACAAACAAAAAGGTTAAAGATTTAGTCATCATTGAAGGAATGCATATCACCGCTGTCTTTCATTTCAGAGTTTTAAACTAAGATCATCTTCTGATGAGGAAGGGACGAAGTTGTAGAAGTTTTGGTCAGAACAGTTTGTTCGATCTCGTGCTTAACCATGAGAAGTTGCTCAGAGTACGAGTTGTGTACGACTGTTAGCTATGACCACGTTAAATTTTAGCTCAGTAGTCATAAAGTTGACTGAGTCTCAGCCATTTCTATGTTTGCTAATATTATAATTGCTGTCAAAAGACGTGTTTTATTTTTTATATGTGTATCATCTATGATAAAAATAACCACTAAAAATAAATAACCAATAAATAAAAAAAAAACTAATAACCAATTGTTCACTACCAAAAGTCTACCGTAGAACTGATAATAAATAAGGAAATTCAGCAGAATCACGTTTTGTTGCCAACAACAAAGAGTCATTTGTTTACATTTGAACGTCGATGAGCACAGTTCAGTCGGTCTTGGCACGAGGTGAATATTGAGTCCGTCAAATAATTCCCAGATGTAAACAGTCAGTGATCCCAGTGGATTCAGAGATGTCATGTTAAAAACAAAAAAGTTAAAGTTCTTCCTTCTTCTGAAAAGAAACGGCGACTAAAAGCTGCACGGACAAGAGTCGACAGAAGTACGAGTCAGCGTGGGGAAGAAAACCGAGCGGTGGAGAGTGTCAAAGCAAATTTTGGCCCTAAGCTCACAAACAAATAAATTGTGCTGTGATTTTTCTAATTCTATGTCTGAAACTGATCGTAACAAATCACCAAATTTAGCTGTAAACAATGAAAAGGAAAATTTGCTGTACTCCAATACATTTTTTTTTTTTTTTTTACAAAATCCTGATGACGAGTTACATTAACCCCCCAAACAATCATTTAATCATGTAGAAAGTGTTAGAAGCATATACATATATTGTAATAAAAATTATATGAGAATGTGCTTATTTTGTGAGCTTTAATGGCTTGAATTAGCTGTGGCAGCCATCTTAGACTGTGTCATCTTTAAATCATGTCATCTTGAAACATCATCAATGTCCTCTTTGTTAAAAGCAGGTCCCTCTTGTAAATGAGTCCCTGAGGCTCAATGAGACTAACCTGTATTAATAAAGGTTGAGTGGAAAAACAACAACAACAACAACAACAAAAACAAACAAGTATTTTAGTAGTAGGCGTACATACAAGGGTTGCATTCTGTAAGTTTCACTAAAATGTGTCCAGTTGTTCTGGAGATATTTTGTTAACAGACAAACAAAGCTCCAACAGTAGTAAACAAAGATGTCACACAATGAGCAGCTCTTCACTTCTTGTTAAACTGGCTGGACAGTTGAAATTCTTAGTTTCCAGAGTTGATTGTAATAGCTAATGGCATTTTTTTTAACAACATTACTGCACTTTCTGTTAGCTCTCAGAAAATGTGCAGAGGATCAGTCTCAGCTACTACCAAACCAAATTTTAGGTCATTACCATTAAAATTGAATTGGGTTACGTCTACTTTAGGGTCAGTTGGCTTTTCATGTAAACCCCACATTAAAACGTTACCAGGACCAGTTTCTTCCACCTGAACAATATCATTAAAACTAGAAGCATCTTGTCCAAAACTGATGCAGAGAAGCTGCTCCAGGCATTCGTCCATTCTAGGTTGGACTATTGTAATTCTTTATTGTCTGGGAGTCCAAAACAATTCTCTACAAAGTCTTCTGCTGGTCTGAAATGATGCTGCCTGAGTTCTGGTGAGAGTTAGATCATATTTCTCCACTTTTAGCTTCTCTCTCATGGCTTCAGGTCAAATTCAGAACAGAGGACTTTACTCCTGGACTGCAGGTTTACTTGTGGTTCCTAGACTTTCTAAAAGTTGAATGGGAGGCAGAGCTTTCAGTTATCAGGCTCCTCTCTTTTACAGTAGAACTAATGAGGATGACGCCTTGTCTATTTTTAAGACTAGGCTTAACCTTGGATGTTCTCTGTCTGCTGGACCCAGTTCTGAAGGGCAGTCTGGGAGGCAGCTGCTGCAGTATTTATTATCATCATGCTGCTAACAAGACCTGCTAACGCTGCTAACAAGACCATGCCGCTAACTGAACTACACCGCTAACAGTACCATGGTGCCACTGGGACCATGTTACTAAGAGAAACCTCACAGCTAACAGAACCACTGTGCTAATAGGACCATGCTGCTGTAGATGTACACGTATTTCACTTTTGGTGCCTTGTTTCTGTATTTTTATTACATGTTTTGGTATTTGTTGCTGCTGGGTTTTTTTTTTTTTTTTTGAGAGTCGAGACGGTTCTTCTCGTTTTGCGCATTTCATTGCATTGTTGACTTTGTGACCTTCATTTGAAATTATTATTATCATCATTAACAACACGTTTGTTTCTTCCCGTAGAATCGACACCTGGACCAGTCATTCAGTGTCTCCTCTCAAACCCCAGCCAGTCAAGAAAGATGGTTACTCAATCAATCAATCAATCAATCAATCAATCAATCAATCAACTTTATTTGTATAGCACATTTAAAAACCACAGGGGCAACCAAAGTGCTGTACAACAACACAAAAGACAAGTTAATTCAAATGATAAAAACATGCAAAAGATACAAAAGATAAAAAATACATATGCCAGTTTTCCTGCAGGTGTGTTAAAATGCCATAAAAGTTAAGATCAGGTGTTAAAAGCCAAGGAATAAAAGTGTGTTTTTAAAAGAGATTTACTCATCCTTAGCCCAGTTCTGGTTCTGCTGGAGATTTCGTCCTGTTAAAAGGGAGTCGTTCCTTTTCACTGTCACTGCTGCTCAGGACGGGAGATTGAGCCGAAGTGGTTTTAACACAATCTGCTGGCTTCCTTACATAGATAATTGTTACTCATTGGTATTTTATTATGCATGTGAATGTTTTTGTACAGCGCTCTGAGATGAGTCTTGCAAATTGTCGCTAAATAAATTAGCTGAATTGAAATTGAATTGAGGCCATCTTGAATCTGGTTGAGTCCAAATGTTAATCTGTTGTAGGTGTAACCCAATGAGTGCTTTCTGCAAGTTTCATTAAAAATCTTCCAGTAGTTCATGAGATACTTTTAAAATGCACCCCCCCCCCCCCACTGCACACACACAAACAGAAACATGATTCAAAAACAGGGCTGAACCTAAGACTTATAAAAAGTAAAACTGCACTTCGTCACAATAACAATGTTTAACACGGGAAGTCGTACCTTTGGCTTGAGATGATCCTGGCTTACTCTGATTGGCTGGAGGGGCAGCTGTGCCCACCTGTGACTGGCCCTCTGGTGGAGGGGTGGGAGTGTAAGACGAAACAGGGTTCAGCGTCTCAGGGTTAGGTACTGCCACTTGCCCTTTGACCTCTAAGTCTGTTACCATCTCTAGAATCCCAAACTCTGTCATACGAAACTTAAAAAGGGAGTGGGGGGGAAGCAGATGTTAAGTATAATCTGTGTAAAAGATCAGTCTAAAGCAAACACTTAAACAATTAATGAATCTACCTTAATATCACTTCCTGGCAGCGTGGCGATACCATCCTTCCAGTCCAGAGCACCGATCATGTCAAACTCAGCTCCCTGGGAGGGTCCATCATTTGGTGGAGTGTCAGTCATTCCCACTCTGCTCATATGACCAACCTGAACAAAACAAAAAACTTATTCCAAAATACAGAAATGAACAATGTAAAACACACGGAACCAGACAACAAACTAGAAGTTTTTGCTATTTTTCTCCAAGTCTTTGCTTACAATTTAGATTTTTTTTTTGAAGCACAGACAAAATAAATGGAGATAGACTTGTGCATCTTATTGTATATCAAAGACGTAAAAAAACATAATCAGTCTCTACAACGTTTTGTTTCTCATTATTGTAACAACACAGTGTTGAATGTATGAAAATACTGTATAACCGTGGTTTGGTTTGTTTTCATGTTTCTGCCTGCAGTACGCTGCATCACCGCCAGGTGGCGACTGCGCGTCGGCTTGCAGGGTACACCGTGCACTTCGATTTCAGACAAAACACTCAATAATAATATTGTTTTGCCGGCCAAATAACGGGAAAATACGAAAACAAACGACCCCGTTGGGGTAAACATTTACCACTATCGTTGACAACCGGAAGAAAATGTGTCTCAACTTTGAGTTAACCGCAGAAGTTCATCTTTTCCTTGTTTTAACGGTATCTACTGAAAACGACTGCCTGTCTGGTTAGGAGCAAGGGAGAGGGTTGTTTGGTCATTAATTACAAGAAGAACATTGTTTTCTGCACCGGCTGCACAAACTTATAAGCGTTTCGAAACATATTTTATTGCGATAAAACGTTTTAGACGTGACGCATCTTCAACACTGAATTAAGGTTATATTTTCGGTTTGTACAGAGGTCACAATCATGTGCAAAGTAAACAACAATCAGTGCTAAAGGGTCTTGGTTAAGTTTGACTTTGCACTTGATGTCTCAGTTTTATTCTAGCCATAAACAAAGTGTATGTTAGAGCGCCCATGATTAGCATTCGCCTTATACAAAATGGCGGAGCTTAAGAAGAGGCCACCAACACGTTTAAACTATGTTAATTACTAAAGTTACGCATTTATACAAATTGTGCAACATCGCTACATGTCGAACAAAAGCGAACGGTGGTCGTGTAATTTTCTGACTGGGTGTTTTCATTCACTCTGCTCGTTTTTCTTTACTTTCCCCTTGTCACGGAATGTCAGCCCGGGTAGCTACGTTTTAAGCTAACGTCAGCTAGCGCCGGTGTTGTGCCGAAAAATGTATCCCCGCATTGTAGGAAGCGTCTTTCGAGGCAGTTGTTTTCACAAATTAACTGAATGAACGCCAAAAGTGACAAACGGGCTCGTGTTTGTCTGCAGCCGTAAACAGTGTGTTTTATTATTGGAAAGTGCCTCGAAATGTGCTTCCTTGTTAGGAGGGTGCGTTTCACGGCGGGGGTGTATTTGTTCGATACACCACCACTCCGTTCAAACGAACGGAGCACAGCTACACGGCTAGCCGTATGTAGCATTGTGACTGGATGCAGCCAGCTAAGGACAATCTGTAATAAATAAGTTTACCGGCTAATAACAATAAGAAAACGCGTTTGCAAAACGCTAAAATTTCACAGAAAATCATTAATGCGCAAACAACACCGCGCTCCTGTTATGAGCTTCAACATAAATGTTTTTTAAAAAATCTTCTATGGAAACTTAAAAAAAAAACGATTTATTCTCGCCGTTTTCAAATCAGAGTGGAAATAATAAAATCAAACACTTCATTCGCACGGCAAGGCACCGGGGATTTCATTTTTCGTCCACGTTAACAAGAACAAAAGAGCATCAACGGTCGTAATGTGAGAAATTGTGGAACTCACCTCGTCTCTGTTTTAACTCTTATTTAGAGCTGGATAAGAACGGTGCGCATGCGCACAAGATGCGCTCGCCTGACAAGTTTGGGATCTCGGAAAAAAAAAAAAAAAAAGTTCGGTTCGCCACCGGTGCACGCGCCCGCAGAACGACTGAAAGTGAGCCCGGTGGCGATTTAACGAACTGTGCTCGGTGCTGTCGGGCTCGTATTTCCCCTTTGCCTCCCGAAACAGCGTGTAAACTGTGCTAACCCGCTCCTCCGCCTCCCCCTTCAACAAGAAGTAATGGACCGCAGTGTCTCCATTAACCGTGGAGGAGCGTTCGGTTCCTCGTGCACTTTAAAATACAGTACAGTATATATATTTTTACGTCTCCGTTTACAGCGCAGACCGTACAGGTATTTCTCATCAGCGTGCTCCGACGACAAGCGCTTATTGTTGTCTTCCGTCATCAGTTCAGGAATTAAAAAATAAAATAACAAAGTGACATGTTCAAGTAAACTGTAGTCAGTACTCGAGTCATTTGCACGAGCAGATACAGGAACCCTGCACGCGCGAACGCTTCTAGAGCAAACCTTATCGAATAAATACGTCACTTTTTTTGTATTCTAGTGTGATAGTTTGTGTATTTTCGTGCCGCTAAGGTGCTAAACATAAAGGTCGATGCTTTCACGTGACGCCATCATTTTATTCACCTTAATATGAAGTTATCTTTGTGTCTCTTGGCAGATTTGAATTGTTCATAAAAGCCTGCAGTATTCCCTCCCACACAGGGCGGATTTCTCCTCTCATGTTCGGTCCTCGGAAAAGAAGGCAGCGCGTTGAATGTAACAAATCCAATCAGCGCCTGTGACAGTTCGTCTTGAGTAAATTTAATGGAAGTATGTCCACGCGTCTGTCAACAAAGACTCGAATCGAGGTGAAACGAGTTCATTTTTGGGTGCAAAAAAAAAAAAAAAAAAAAAAGAAAAAAAAGCGGCGGCGTTGCTCGGAGTTCCGCGCTCCGCCGCCAGGGGGCGCTGCGAGCTCACAGGTCCTGGAGGATCAACCGGGGTCGAGCCGCAGCGATCCGCTCCAATCTCTGCAAACACGCACGATCATGAGATGGCATTCAAAGGCGATTCGAAGGTAAGAGCTCCAGATCCGTCGCTCCGGGCTGTGACTTGTCAATAAAACGAGCTGTGATCGGTGTCCGGGTCCACAACCAATCAACGAGCTGGGCCGGAGGACGGTTCATGTTCTGCCAATATGATGCAAAACGTTCTGGTTTGTGGTCCAGCAGCTTTAAAGCCTGGAAGCTCACATGGTATCGAGATGAAAAACATCGAGTTGGTTGCAAAAGTATTTGCCCCCTCCTTGATAATCTTTCTCTTTTGCTGTCTGGGGTTTGATTGGCTGCTTATTTGGATTATAAGAAATAATTTTTCAGCAGTTTTTTTTTTTTTTTTTTCACATCAAGTTGGATGGGCACCTCTCCTGTACAAATAAATCAACTCCAGAAAGTTTCAGCTGAATGGAGGTCTGGACTCAGACCATTTCCGAAACCTCTGGAGTGTTTTTAATTCAGTGCATGTTGATTCTGGGTGCTATTTCAACAGGTGCACATCTTCTTCTGGCTTTTTCCTTTCCCGGAGTCGTATTCATCTCAAACCTCTAGCAGATTCAATCATGTGGTGGGGGGGGGGCGGGGGGGGGGGGGGGGGGG
>JARVGS010001283.1:17711919-17726340 GCA_031762315.1 Hypsolebias antenori
ATTAGCCCTTCATTAGCCCTTCATTATGGCTCCCAAAACGCAAGGAGGACTCTTCTGATGGCAGTGCATCGAGGAAAGGGAAGGCCATCACCATGGACTTACGTCGAAAGTCGGTTTACACGCTTGGTAAAACAGGTACGTCATATGTGTTTACGTACGTTCCGACTTACGTCAAATTCGGTTTACAACGCCGCGTGAGAACGGCTCTCCGTCGTAAGTCGAGGACTACCTGTACTTACGTGTATGTTGTTCCTGTACCAATAAGCCTACGCCGTCCTCCTGCCAAACATTCACTAAGCAAGTACAGAGAAGACAACAGAGAAAAGCATCACGGTAGTAAAATGCCGCCAAAAAGAAGATCCTGTTCTGCTGATTATAAATTGCTGGTAATAAAATATGCGTCAGAAAATGGCAATCGAGCAGCAGAAAGAAAGTTTGGAGTGAGTGAGAAGCTTGTGAGGGACTGGTGAAAAGCAGAGGTCACTCTAACCGTGATGAAAAATAAAAACAAAGAAAGCTAATCGTGGGATGAAAACAAGGTGGCCAGAGCTGGAGGAGCGAGTGCACAGATGGGTCCTGGAAGAACGCGCTGCTGGGAGAGGTTTATCGACGGTCCAGTTACGTCTCCACGTCATGGCCATTGCCAATGAGATGAAAAAGAATGATTTTGCTGGCGGACCTTCTTGGTGTTATCGCTTTATGCAACGGAACTGCCTCTCCATCAGAGCATGGACAACTGTGTGTCAGAAGCTGCCAGTAGACTTTCAAGAGAAGGTCGACACTTTCCGTGAGTTTGTTAAGAAGCATGTAGCGGAGTCACCGGCTCACATCATGGACGAGGTCCCCCTCACGTTTGGCATCCCCATGGGCCCAAGTGTTGCACAGAAAAGTGTCATTATAGAACTGGTCATGACAAATTACACTTCACAGTGGTGCCGGCATGTTGTGGAGATGGATCGAAATTGCCACCAATGGTCATTTTCAAACATAAAACTATGCTAAAAGATGAATTCCCCTCCAGCACAGTTGTGGCAGTGAATGAGAAAGGTTGGATGGATCAGGAAATGATGAACATTTGGCTGACAAGGTGCTACACTAAGCGTCCTGGTGGCTTCTTTAAAACACACAAAGCCCTGCTTGTGATGGACAGTGCGCACGCACATAACACCACAATTCAAAGACAAAATAAAAGCTTGCAACTCCATACCTGCCATCATCCCAGGGGGCTTAACAAAGTACTCCAGCCTCTTGACATCTCCATGAACCGGAGCTTTAAGGCAGCCTTGTGTCGCCAGTGGGAGGAGTGGATGGTGGATGCACTCTGTCACAGCTACCGGACGGATGCGCCATGCAACTTTCCAGCAAGTCCTTGGATGGATCGACAAAGCGTGGACTTAAGTGACAACTGAAACCATCCTGTCGGGATTCAGAAAGGCCAGACTAACTGGAGCTGATGTGGAGTCTGACGACAGCCCCGTAGAGGAGGAGGAGACTGTGCTTCATCTTCCTCCGGAGTCGGCCGAGCTGTTTGCTAGCGACACCGAGGATGAAGAATTTAATGGATTCAGTGACGTGAAATGAAATAACAAAATTAAATAATAAATAAACTGGTGTGTATGTTAATAATGTTAAAGACTTGTTGGCTTGTCAGCCGCGGGAGGGCGTGTTATGTTAATTAAGCCGTTCAGGATCCAGAATGTTCTGTGTGTTGTTATTTCAGAATAAATGTGATTTATACTCTGAAGCGATTAACATGTTTTTTTTCCTCTTCATTATGCTTTTTTTTTTAACTGGTGCAACTTATACTCCAGAAAATACGGTAAGTCTTTAATAATCTGAGCAGAAATGCACAAGAAGTTTGTCACCAAAAAATAAAATAAATAAACTCAGCCATACACACAGTCAGAGCTGGGTCAGGTTTGTTTATGTAAACATCACAAGAAGACGCTTTCTGTGTTCTGCTTGCAAAGCTGCTGTACAAAGACACCATACAGATGTGACCATACAGATGTGACCATACAGAACTATATGAGATAGGAATGTAGTGTTAATTGTGCAATACAAAAATGTAAGTTTTAAAGTAAAAATGTAAAGTGTTAAAAATAAAACCGTGTCTGGCCCAGTGTTTGTTGTAGAGACATCATGACTTAATAAGGACTTCTAAAATAATGACCAAAGTTATCTATATCAAAATCATTTGTAACTTGACAGTAAAAATCTAAAAAAGAAAAAATCAAGTGCACCTAATGAAATGGTACTCTGCAGTGTCAGGGTTTCAATATTTTGTCCAAGTACCGAAAAATAGACTTACATTTAATAATATATAACACGTAATAAATATTTGAACCAACACGATCCCAGAGGGTTTGTTATGAAACTGGCTCTGCTGCTACATACTCTGCTGGTTTCATGTATGAGAATCCAAGAAAGGCCTCGCTGGCCGCGGCCGCCTCTCTTCTCTCGTTCACGAAGGCAGGAACCGGATGACGTGTGAACTCGGGATCGATGTAGCTGACATCACAAGGACCAGTCTGGAGGGGGGAAAGTGAGCACTTGGGTAAAAGGAGCTTTTATTTAAATAAACAAACATGTTCTGGACTGTTTTCTGATTCATTCATACCACATTTGGGATGAACGGGGGTCTAATCTTTCTGGTTACGAGGTCGTCCCAGTTGATGAAGGTGAAGAAGGGATGCTCCTGCACCTCTTCCTGCCAACAAAACAAAATGAGCAGTGGTTTTATATCAATCACAGCTGTTCTCTTCTGTGCATGTACTTACAATACCATGGCTGTGCCCGAGGCGTTTGGAGACGTCTCTTTCCAACAGTCCTCGTAAAAGTAACTGTGCACTTTCAGAGAGCCCGCTGGGCAGCTGCAGAGGAGCACGGAGGATGTTCTCAAACATCTCTGCTTTGACCTCGCTGAAAAACGGAGGCTGTAGGAGCGAACAGTGAGGTGGAGTGAGGTGAAGATGTGAAAGACGAGAGACATCAGATGAAAGAAAAGGAAAAAGTTTATTTCACCCACACTCACCAGTCCACAGAGCATCTCAAAAAGCACAACACCGAGTCCCCACCAGTCCACAGCTGAGCTATAGGGGTGGCCTTGAAGAACCTCGGGGGCGAGATACTCCGGAGTCCCACAGATGGTGTACATGATCCCACCAGCAGCCACACCTTCTTTACAAAGCCCAAAGTCTGTTAGCATCACGTGACCGTCGCTGTCCAGCAGGATGTTTTCTGGTTTGAGGTCCCTGTACAAAAATTACAATGTGTTTTTAGTTCATAAACACCCGTTTTGTGGTTTGACATCTTTATTTTTTAATGGTATTGGGAATAAAACTGACTTTTTGGAGTGGGGGTTACTCTGCATGAATTGTGGTATGTAGAACTTGTATGAAATAAACATGAAAAAATAAGCATGGAGCGAGCCAGGAAATACTCAAAATAGAATGGGGGCTGTCTGAGTTGGTGCTTCCGTGAGTTTATGTACCTGTAAACGATGTTCAGAGAGTGAAGGTAGCCCAACGCTGCAGCCATTTCTGCAGCGTAGAAAGCAGCTCTGTGTTCTGGAAATGACCCATCTCTCTGTAGATGGTAGAACAGCTGAGGATAAAATATGTGAAATTTCATGAATTAAAAAAAAAAATCAGCAACACCAGAGAGTTGATTGAAATTTAGCTATAAAAACATTGATAAAAACAGACACGCATACCTCTCCTCCATTAACATAGTCTAAGACAAAGTAGAGGGTGTTTGGTGTCTGGAAAGAAAAATGGAGTCCAACCAGGAATGGATGTTGCAGTCCCTTCAGCAGCACACTCCTTTCAACCATCACATGCCTTTGCTGCAAAGATCAAATCAACTCAGTTGGATAAAAAAAAATAATAGACCAAAAAACAGTCAGAAAAACAGCCAAGCAAACCTCTCTCCTCTTGATGATCGTCTGCTTCTGTAGAACTTTAACTGCATAGTAGCCTCCTTGTTCTCTGTGTCTTGCCAGAAGCACCTGCCATCATTTAGATATAATTTAGTTAAATGTGAATTTAATAAGTATAGAAAAAACATAGAAGTGTATTAAAAAAAAACCTTCACCTTTCCAAAGCTTCCTCTGCCAATAACTTTGAGATATTCAAAATCTGATGGTTTCATCCTGGTCAAAGCAACAGAAACTAGTGAGAAATAAACAATTATTTAATAATGCTGTATAAAAAGTTATGTGACTGAGTTATTAAAGATGAATAACATCTAGGAAGCCATACTGTGGTAGTAAAATAACTCTGTTATATGATTATATTTTATATACATGTATTATATTTTGAGACCAATACCATAATGTGTGATGTGTGTTCATAACTAGCTCGGCAGTGGTGGGCACAGTTAACCAAAAAGTTAGCTTTGCTAACTGCTAATTTGCAAATTAAAAAAAAAATAGCTTTGCTGACAGTATCCAGCTAAACAGATTAAAAAAAAAACTTATTGGAAACTAACACAAAAGCACTCATTTTTATCATATACTGCTGTTGCTGACACTGTAAGACTGTCTTAATGTGACAACAATGTAAATGACCACAACTCAAAGTAATTCAAAATCACGTGTCCATGTCCAGTTGAGAGGTGATCTGGTCCATCAGAACCAAAGAGGCGGAGCAGAACTCTGCTGTGCTCACTGTTGGACGTCTCCCTCATGTCAGCTGTAATGAACTAACTCAATTTGGCGATCCTCTTTGTGGTTAACTACTTTTATAAACTAACTTCAAAGTTTCTACAATTTTTTTTTTTTTTGCTTTGTTTTGTTTTGTTTTTTGAATGTCCAGAGGACCAGACTTAGCATTTTTAGATTTTTCTACCTGGATTATTGAGCATGCATCAGGGTAACTTCAAAGTTGCTATGCATCATCATCGATATGCACTCCTTAATAAATCTGTTTGTATTAAAGTAATATGTAAAATGTGTAAGAGTCACATCCCAGAGACAGTGTGAACTTTGCAAAGCATGCTGGGTAGGAATTATGTGTGCAATATTTCTGACAGTTTGCAATGTTTCTGAGGGTTTTTGAGGGGTCCGTAGGTCGTCTCACAGAAAATTCTGAACAACAGAGATGCCATTTCCTGCATTTCGGTGTATTTTAACAGGTTGTTCTACATCAACATTTACCTACATTTGTAAATACTTAATAAAATTACTATTTTGGAGAAGAACAGCAGGTTGTGTGTGACTGAGCAGCTCCAATTCTGTCAGGTGTCCCAACCCCCCGCTTCCTTCCTCCCCTCACTTCACGGTTCTGAGCTGAACTCTTCTCCGCTCCTGTTCCAGTCTCGTGGTCCCGTTTGAAGCTCCTGAAGGCTTCAATTTACTGTTGTTCATCCATCCATTCATCCACATCTTTTTTTTATTAAAGTAAATTGTCTCTTTGACATTTTGAACGCTGTTGTTATTTTGACTAATTAGTGCCGTTGTTTTGAAACGTGACCATATAATGTAGTAATAATAATTAATTTTTTACAGTAAGCTTTTTTTATTTATTATGTTTGAAAGTGGAGTTCAGACACCTGCTGATGATGTGCGCGCACTGTGTAGAGCTGTCTGGAGACGTTTCTGTGCGTAACGTGCACTGTCCACAGGGTATTTATCAATTCTGTTGAATAAATGATCGTTTCTGTTTCAGGGTCTGAGAGGAGGGGAGAGGGGGTGTTTTTCAGTGTGCAGCCCCGCTATAGGGACAATATTTGGAGGAGGAGAAGGACTTTGCACAGAACCTTCTTGGGTAAATGTGACTATCTGTCTCCCCCCCCCCAGCTAGAGGCTCCTTTCCTGCTCCTCAAAGGAGCGTGTAACTGTACGCCACGCGTGCTGTTGCTGAAACATCCACAGACTGGGTCTGCCGGGCTAAGGGCAACGTCTCCTCTTGTTGTACTTTTTAATAAATAATCAAAATAAAAATGCACAATGACTTTGAACTTTTAGGGGCGGAATTGGCGGATCCGATCAAAGAGTTGCCGGAACAGAACGGGTCAAAATGAGAGAGTTCCCGGATCTTGTTCCGGCTGGATCTGACTCATATTAACCACCGGCGGTAGGTATGAGGGGGGAAAGCACATCACCAAAGGTGGGGTGCTTAGCTTTGCGTCATAGCATTGCCCCATGTAAATCACCATTCTTCTGTATGTTGTCTATGTGTTGCCTGTTGTTTGTTTGTTTGTACAGCAATTTGGTTGGCCTTGTCACTGTTTTAAGTGCTCTATAAATAAAATGGTATGGTATGCTTTTAGTGTGGGGAATTGTCTTTAAAAAAATTGCAAACTTGAATTGACCTGATATAAATTTAGCAGAAGCTAATTCTGCTAAAGGGCAGCATGGTGGCACAGTTGGTAGAGCTGCCACCTCTTAGTGAGCTGGTTGCCCCGGTTCACATTACGATCAGGGACCTTTCTGGGTGGAGTTTACATGTTCTGTCCATGCATGCGTGGGTTATCCCCTGGTACTCCAGTTTCCTCCCACAGACCAAAACATGCGTGTTAGGCTGACTGATGGTTGCTTGACTCTATGTGTCCCTGTGATGGACTTGCGACCTGTCCAGGGTGTCCCCCGCCTCTCGCACAGTGATGGATGGATGTGGGCACCATTGACCCCTGCGACCCGAAAAGGATGAAGCGGGTAAAGATAATGAATGGATGGATGGATAATTCTGCTAAAGGTTTTCAAAATTAGCGAAGCAGCTAATCCTCTAAACGGAAAGTTTGGTCCGCTAGTGGATTAGCAGTAACGTGCCCAGCACTGCACCTCAGGGACCTCGTCCTCCTACCCCTATCACTGTGTCAAAGCAAGTGCTTCTCAATAGACTGCTAAAAAAGACAACATGGCTCCGTAACATGATGCAAAACTTTTCTAGCATCAAGAACTACCACTCAGGGGGTCCGAAAGGAAACGACTTACTGTGAGACTTCTGTGTCTGCTGAGCTCTGAGGAAAGAAAAGACACATGGTCCAAACAGTCAGGAGGATGGTTTAGGTTTCCTCTCCGAACAACATACAAGAACCAATCCTGAGCTCACCCAGGCAGCGTTCTCCTCCTGCTCCTGCTGTTTTCTTAGCTTGCTTCGTCTCCGTAGAAGTTTCTGCGTGTCCAGGCTGCAAATAAAGCAAAGCTGAGATTAGGGTTTGCTTCTTTTGTATGGACAGAGCCTTTTTTTTACTTACTGTTGCTGGCCGGAGATAACTTTGTGTAGGAGGTGACTGAAGCCAACTTTTTTGCCCTTGAGCAGAGCTGTAAGGCAGGCAGAGACAGGGGGTGTCCTGGTTACATAAGAGATTACCATAGATTGAATTTACCCCCAAATGTCAGCTCCTTATTATACCGTTACAATGAGGCAGACACAGACGGAGCTTTGAATGCACCACTTTTTCATTTCTTTAACGAAAACCATGGTTTGTTAAGTCATTTTATTAAAGTTTTATAAGAGACCTCAAACTCTACAGTGTTTGTCTGCTTTGCTAAACAGTTGCATTACGTAATTATGTACAGTTAGTTTTAATTAGTCTGCGAATCATTCATTTTCTTTTCTTTAAGCTAAGCTAACACAGCAATGAATTTAGATGCAAGCGGCGGGATTTGAACGGTTTTTTTTTTTCGTTACCTGAAATAAAAGATACTATCCCCTTCATTCTGGCGTAAGTGATCGGTCGTTCTCGAGTAACAGTCATCGGGAGAAAGTCTGACAACTCGCTGCTTTAACAAAAAAATAAATTTAGAGGAGGAAAGAGGAGCAGGTGACTGTTGAAGTGTCCACAACCGACTGAAACTTCCACTGTCCAGCTGCTCCATTTAAAAACCGTTGACGCACGAGACACTGGGAGAGTGGCGTTCATGTTCCCTCGGATTTGTTAAAACTCGCTGTTGTGGTTAAATCGAACGCGAATACAGTACGTGTCTTTTTAAGTCCCGTTCCCTGTATCTGTGACATTCATTCATGTTGCTGATTACATGTACACGTAGTATAAACGTTTCTTGAGAAGCGTGTATACTGTGTGATTTGACAGGCTTAACAAATGTTTGCGTTTCTTATTTCGCTCAGAACAATTTACCATGACACTTGAATGCAGCGTCTCCTGCGCAAGCGCCTTTAATTAAGAACCTGCGCAAATCAAAGTTATTCCTTTTTTCTAGAAATTTGTGAGCGATAATAGTGGGGGAACCCTAATGCAGACAGGGCTTCCGTGTCTATTCTATTTTGTATATATTCGTAATATAATAATTTGTAACATACTGTACAGTTTATAGCTACGTTATATTTTTATTTTTGGGGGACATTGCGTCTACAATTTCGTTCCACCTCATGTTCCACATGTGATGCGAACGCCAATAAAGAACCTTGAACCTTTCTGAAAACTGTTGAGTGAAACAAGTCTGGCCAGTCCTATGGAAGCAGGGGTGCAGAAGGTGCTTCAGCACTTTCTGATGGAAGCCAGATACCAAGTTCTCATACGTTGTTAAAAACAATTAAAATGAATTTAATGAATGCTGCATTTGTTTTACTCCTTATTTTCTTCGCCCTTCTTCAGGGGTCACCACAGCAAACTAATTTGCACAAAGACTTGGTAATTGTTTTTATTGCCAGGTGCCCTTCCTGACACAACCACAACCCTCTGTGTGGAGCAGAGAGCCGCTATATAGGGCATCCAGGGGAGCAGATGGTGGGTGTTAAGGGCCTTGCTCAGGGATCCAGATTGGGGCAAATGAGGGTGGAGGCAGGTGTGGGTGTTTTAACTTTCCCACTCACCTTTTGATGTCGGTTTGGTTAGTTGAACTGGCGACCTTCTGCATCTGTACAAACCAGAGCCGTTATCATGAGAATATCAAGACGCTGTCATAGTGAAGAGAAACAATTGTGTTCAGAAACTGCAGGTGTGACTGAAAGGAAAACCACTCCTCTAAAAACACAGCACAATGCATAAAAGATAGAAACTAATACAAGTAGGCAAATGCACAATAAAGCTTCCCAAATACAAAAAAAAAAAAAAAAACCCCACTAACTCAAAGACTATTACAGTTTCTTTTTGTCTTCTAGAAACAAAGAACTGCAAGGATGGTTCACTCAATAGATATTTAAATAAGAATCACTTTCAGGTGTTAAATAAAAGTCGAGTGCCATTTCCCATCATCAGGCTAGAAAAAGAAACGCTGTTCCAGTTTCTGATGCGCCTCTCTAAGTATAGTCTGCGTCTGAGTCATGGAAACTGTACTACGAGTGCAAGTTCTTAACTGCACTCCAAGCTTTTGTCGTCACGTGTCGCAGCTGGCACATTGAGGAATTGGCTGGTTCAGATCTTGACCTGACCTAGTTTTATAGACATGACATGTTGTAGGGACTGCTGGGTTATATGAAGTCTGCTGGACATGAAGAACTCCCCCACTCCTCCAGCTCTCAACAGTCCCTTCCCCCCAAAACTTTTTTCAATAAGTGGGTTTAATCCCTTCAATAATGCGTGCAGTTCATTAACAGACCAGCTTTACTAATTAATTTGAACACATTTCTTCAAAGAATCATCTAAATCTGGTGTGAGGCTCCAGGGCAGCGAGGATCCATCTGATTGGCCAAAGGTGTTGCTGGCTTGTGGAGAATTAAGTGCATAGCACTTGGAAATGTAATAGCCCATGCCCTTCACTGCAACTGAAGCGGCCCTTTGCACCACTGCTGTTGTACATGTTGATGCTGTGGTGACAAATAATGTTCAGTACGATCAAACAGGTTTTTAGACAAATTCTTAAAGAACTAACAGAAAAAAATACCTGTTTCAATTTCTTTAGTTTATAAAAAAAAACACAAGTGGACGCAATGTGATGTACTTTTCATTTTTCCTTTCTGCTGCTCCTTTCTTCAGGGGTTGCCACAGCGAGGTAACTTGTACAAAGATTTGACAATTGTTTTATTTTTGTTGGATGCAGCCATAGCTCACGTGTGTGGAGCAGAGGGCTGGAGCAGATGTGGTGTGTATGTGTGGGGTGGGGGGTGTAAGGGCCTTGTTCAAGGGCCCAGAAGGCAAATGAGGCTGGTGTGGATGCTTCACCTTTCCCATCCACATTTTTTGACGTTATTGGGGATTGAGTTCCGATCACAGGCTCACCTTCTCCAACCTCTGCACCACCTCGCCCTTTGATTAAAATTCATGAAATAATATTTTAGCACCAACAAGGTGATTCCAAAAGAGATGTTGACTGAAAAAAACACAAAAACTAAAGATAGATGGATATTTCAAGAATGATGCATTTCTCAGCTTCTGTGTCAGGTCTTAGTTTTTCCTATCACAAACACACACACACACATATCCTTGTATTGGCATCAAACTGAGGACATTGTATTGACTTCCATTCATTTTTGTTACTGTATTTATACCTAACCCAGACATTTTCCCTACATTTTTGTTACTGTATTTATACCTAACCCAGACATTTTCCCTAAACTTAACCATTATTGGTCTATACTAGCGAACCCTAACCTGAACCAAAACTTAATTCACACCATACATCTAAACCTAACTAGTAAAGCACAGGAGAGCTGCAAATAAAGTGAGGACCTTGAAGCCGTCCTCATTTTACATCAAAGACCTCACTTTGATAGTAACTATGGCACAAATGGTCCTCACTTTGTAGTAAAAATAAGTACACACACACACATTCAACCTTTATTTAGACAGGTTAATCCCATTTACAAGAGAGACCTGATTTCTTAACAAAGTGTGATAACAACAGTGGACAACAAAGACAACAATACAGTAGACAGTAATAAAATAGGCATAGGCATACAAAGTTGATTCTCTCTTATTTTTTACAACTCAAAACAAAATGGCACCCAAAAGGACAATCAAGAGGAATAATGTAGTAGCAAAAAACAGCTAGATTATATGGCAATTACATATACAGTATTATTATTATACATATGTTATTGTAAGCCTACATAGATGCATACACACACATATGAGAGAGAGAGAGAGAGAGAGAGAGAGAGAGAGAGAGAGAGAGAGAGAGAGAGAGAGAGAGAGAGAGAGAGAGAGAGACTCGCTTGTCTCAAAGCTGCACATTATACTGTCATGGTCACAAGAACTAGATGACAAAGTTCCCCATGTCCAAAGAAAAACTTTGCAAGTCCTTTAGAAAATCTTGAAGTTCAAGTTCAACTTTCCTGTCGTTTCCATCACGAGGTGGAACAAAACTATGTACACACAGGTCCCATTTACACCTAAAAATAGCAAAATATAAAGTATAAAAAGAAACAGTAAATAAGGATCTAAAATACACTAAACAAACGCCAAGCAGTATGTTAAAAGATCTATGCTGGTGAAGATTCTCAGTCATCCAGGACATGATAAAATTAAAAAACGTTCAATACAGAACCAACTGGACTTTGTTAAAGAAGACGTTTCGCTCTTCATCCGAGGAGCTTTCTCAATTGAGAGTGGCATTACAGTGATTTAATTTTTTTTCTATCCTGATTAGGGATTTATGAGTCCAACAGCTTCAGGGTAGAAGCTGTTCCTCAGTCTAGTGCATGGGTCTGCAACCTTTATGGTCAAAAGAGCCATTTCTGCCCTTTCTTTCAATAAATGAAACGTGTCCAGAGCCACAAAGTCTGCTACAACTGGTGGCCCATGGGCCACTTTAAGTTTGTTAGAGGGTGCTTTCCTGGCCAGTAGGTGTGAAATTATGAAACTAAAAACATCAGATGATTTTTTTAAACATTTATTGATATTTTTACATTTTAAGACAAAATAAAAAACTGGATTCTATCCATCCTTCCATCATCTTTACCCGTTTCTTCCTTTTTGAGTTGCAGGGGGTCACTGGTGCCCCATGTCCAAGTCGCAAGTCTATCACAGTAGACTGGATTATTGTAAATTTAAAAAAGTACATTATTTTGATAATAAAAAAAAAACTAAAACAAAAAACTATGCAGGCTTATGTGATTTTTTTTTAAAAATAGTGGAGTAATTTATAAGATAAGAAAGAACTTTATAGATCCCGCAGGAAATTGTTGCATTGAGTATTATCTTACTTTGAAGAAATAAAGCATAAAGTTAGATTATAATTTACTCTGTGTATTAGTGCTAGTATTCCCATATATGCAAAGGAAATGACAGGAAAACTGCTAAAACTAGTGATTGTTTTTAAACATAAAATGCAATTTTGTGTTAGTTTTGATCAAAGTTTGAAATAGCCGCTGTTGAGAGACCAAAGAGTCACATGTTGCTCCAGAGCTGCAGGTTGCAGAACTAGTGGATGCGCTTAATGCTTCACAACCTCTAGCTGCGAGGACTGGGGCAAAAAGTGCGTGTGCTGGATGAGTGGAGTCCTTCATGATGCAGGTGGTCACCTTTCCGCATCTGGAGGTGTAGATGTCTGTGATGGTGGGGAGACTGACTCCATCAGACTTCTGTGCAGCCTTCACCTCTCTCTGCAGAGCTCTTCTCGCTCCAGCTGTGCAGCTCCATGCCTCCAACTTGAACTACTGATTAGGAATGACTTTAAAAAGATTATAAGAAAGTCTGGCTTCTTGGAAGCAAAATATAAAGAAACTAGGGCCATGCTTGAAACTTTTGTTCAGACTTTATGTTCTTCTTTTGGGTCAAACAGCACCAAGAAGTCCTGCAAGAAGTTTAAATTATGATACAAAATGCAAAAAGCCACAAATTAGTTCTACAACAGATTGCAACACTCAAATCAAAATTAAAGAGAAGAAAGATATTTAAGTTTTTTTTTTAATACTATTTATTGTTCTGAAGATCCATTTGTTTCTGCAGTTTTTGAGAACCAAGGACTATGGTACCCACCAACAAAATGAACAAAAATAGTATTTTTAAAACCTGGATTTATTCTTTCATTCTTTATGATTATTCAGCATAAACACAGAATTAAATTAACGTCAACATCATTCGCATGACAACAAAACATTCCCTTGGGTTCCCTGCAGAAGCTGGTTGTTTATCTCATGTTACAGGTACGTTCCGCCGTGCGACATTTTGAAGCTCGCTGCTGAGACCTAAGACCTTAACATCAGCGTGTTATTATGTAATGAATGGAAAAGAACGGGGAAGGGCCTTGTGCTGCTGGTGGTAAACAAATTCTTGAGCAAGACAGGGAGAAAACAGATGGCTGAGGCCTTTAAAGGCCAGTAATAAAGCTGTCTTTACAGGAGAGAATGAACCGACGAGTTATTGTCTACATCAAGTGAGCAAAGTGATGCAAGAATGAATATCAGAGAGGCAAACAGATAAGTGACGTGGAGTGTCCATGTGTCTCCAGGGTCTAAATTTAGAGACACACAGGGTCCAGGGCACAGAGAGAACAAGATGTCTTGGTTACTGCTGCAGAAAGTTGATCCTGTGTCTGAAACAGGGGGACGATCCCTTCTGTTGGTCTGCGTTAGGGAGGAACGCCTCCCCTGATCCCTTTAAACCAGTTCCTGCTGGTCTCACCGAGTCTCACCTCTGACTTCAGCTGGACATGGCTGGTTTTACCTCTCAGGAATGCAGCCGGTGACTCTGAACTGGAGGGACATCAGAGGTCTCCGTCAGCATTCCTGCATCAGAGAACAGGAAGAATTTCTGTTTTCAGCGTTTCAGCAATGGAATATTCACAATCAATCAAAGACCAAGCATTCTCTGGAGGAATGCATATCGCCCGCCACTTTCCACGGCAGAGTCTAAAATGTTTTCTCAATAAGCTTCACAAGATAATTAAAGTAAAGGTTTTATAAAGGTTGAATGAATGAATGAATGAATTAGACGGATGGAAGCTGTGTTGTAGCATTTTTTTTTTCTAGAGTTAACATAAGAAAGTGCAATTTTTATTGCAAAAAATTTTTTCTCTTCTTCTGTGATTAACTAAAATAAATCGAACTCCCTTTTTCAACCCGTCTCAGAGTAAGTGCACCACTTGGCAAACTTTCTAACTTTTCAATAATTCCATTGTTTTAAAGTTAGATGAAGTCAAAAGAACTTCTTTTTATGAATGCATGAAGATTTGGAAAGTTATTTTGCAAACAAAAAGCACACATACAAAGAAAACCATAATTATAGACTCATCCAACTTCAAGAAATGACGTCTGAAAGACATAACGTTCTGACGTGTTTTGATTGCATCCATTTGGAGGAAATTGAAAAGACTGTTACGATAATAAAAATGTAGTGACTTCGATCAATGCACATGCAGCAACAATCAAATGTCTTCTTCTTTCAGCTTTTCTCTCTTCAGGGGTCGCCACAGCGAGTCATCCTCCTCCATTTCTCTCTGTCCTCTGCATCCTCTGTCCTCACTCCAACTACCTCCATGTCCTCTCTAACTGCATATATCCATACATCTCCTCGTTGTCTTTTTCCTGGCAGCTGCATTTCTAACATCCTTCTACCAATATACCCACTGTCCCT
>JARVGS010001283.1:17741387-17752001 GCA_031762315.1 Hypsolebias antenori
CACAACCCTCACCATTTACCCGGGCTTGGGACCGGCACAAGAGATACACTGGCTTGTGCTCCCTAGTGGCTGGTTTAGAAAGCTTGAGAAAGCTTGTTTCCAACAGCTCATATTGAGGACAGTCAATATGGCGGATCCGACCCCATTCTATCCCATCAGTCTCCGCGCCGCAAACCAGTGACGTCGCTCTAAAGCTCTATTGGCCTGTAATTTTCAAACTTTGTATGCTCCAGGTCCAGGTTTGCTTTTTTAATAATGACTCAACAACAGCATGCTTGAATAAGCTTGGAAATACACCTGTTGAAATAGAAACATTGCACATATCTACAATGCAGGTACCAATGACAGAAAAACCTTTTTTTAACAACAACGCTGAAAGAATGTCATTTGTTCTGGCAGACATTTTCATTTTATCAAATAAAGAGGAAATGTCACATAATGTCACTTGCTCAAATGCAGTCATGGAATAAGAAAGTGAAGAGGTGGAGAAGTTCCTTCTTTTGCTTTCCAGAGTGGATATGTAATCACTCCAAGTTCTGGATCCACCCAGGTGTCTCCTTCAAGTTCATTCAACCTTTATTTATACAGTTTAATCCCATTGAGCCTCTGGGACTCATTTACAAGAGAAACCTGAATTTTAACAGAGTGATGACAACAGTGGAAAACAACGACAACAATAGACAATCATAAAGAATGCGTACAATTTTTTTAACAAGTGAAAATAAAATGGTAATAAAAAGGATGATTAAAAGGAAAAGTAGCGAAAAACAGCTAGATTATAAGGTGGTGTATAATACTAACAACAGGAAATATGCATTGGTTTTTGCCATGAACTTAGCAGATGTCTGAAGCCACTTGTGTGGGAAGTGCCCAAAGAAAATGGGATGGCAAGTTCATTCAACCTTTATTTAGGAGGTTAATCTCATTGAGCCTCGAGGACTCATTTACAAGAGAGACCTGGTTACAAACTAAGGATGATGACAACAGCAACAATACAGCAATAGATTTTTCCAGGACATCAACAATAGACATTCATAAGAGAGAAATAGTTTTTTTTTTTTAACAAGTTAAAGCAAGATGTCAAAAGTTGCCAAAACAGACAGATTATAAAGCAGATGTAGAAAATCAAAAACAGGAACATTTATAACCCAATTTTTGGCTGAGATCTGATAATTTGATTCATTCTGGCATGAAAATATTAAACATTATCATTTGCAGCCACTAGAGGGCCCTCAAGCAGTATGGCAAGCCAAGTGTCTCATTAATAGGTAAAATTAGCTATTAATGAGACACTTGGCTTGCCATACAGTCCATCTTCGTCTCCAGAACTCCTGGAGCAAATGTCACGCCACGCCGCCCAGGCGAAATGCAGCTGATCTGACCATTAAAGTGCTTTTATTAAGGAAGAGTTAAACTGAGACACACCTTTGCTATAATGTCGAACAAATAAATAATTGTTTTTAAGTGTTGATCATGTTAAATTCTTGCTGAAGTCCTCCCAGGCACGCTCTCGCAACCACTCTTTGGCAGCCAATCGATTTTTGGCACAACACCAGCCCACATTTCCTGGTGGTCAGTGGTGATGCGTAATAGATGCGACTTATATGGCGAAGTGATTTATTTATGTTTTTCCCACTTTATTAGACATTTTTGGACTGATGCGACTTATGTGGCGAAGTGATTTATTTATGCTTTTTCCACTTTATTAGACATTTTTGGACTGATGCGACTTATATGGTGGTGTACGACTTGTACGATGGAAAGTACGGTACTTTTCAGTCTGTTTCTGTCTACCACTCTTAGGTTTGTTGTCAGGGAGTGAGAGACATGCAGTTACCTTGGTGACCATAATGTGCCCATGGTAACAACGACTAAGTAGTAAAAATATTATTATTATTAATATTTGATTTATTCTCTCAAATTTCACAACAAACTACTGCAGTCTCCAACTCACAAAGAACACAGCACATTTAGGAGTACTGTATATTCATGTGCATAAATAAGCAGCCATAAAGTTTGGCTGTCTGTAAGAGCGTTTGTTGTTCCATCTTTCAGAAGCAGGATCAAGGTGGGGTTCTGTTGGACCTGGTATTTGACCACCTGGACCTGCAGGAGAGGCAGCTCTTCAGTCTGCAGATCAGAGAGTCCGGCACAGCCAACACACACTCTCCTGTGAGCTCACTGTTTATCTGCTGCACGTTTTGGGGCCGACTTGGTAATGATGCCTCGCACCGGCTGATTGCAGTTCGGCTGATGAGAACCACGGGGCGCACTTACGTAAATGTTTTTATTTTAGCTCAGAACAGCCATTATGCCTAATGAATGTCTTTTATTTAGAGATGGTTGGAGTCTGAGAAGCCCTTGAAGAAGCAGATTAAAGGTATCTCATCAGTTATTGCTTGCGGGAGGAGGGGACAGTTTTCACCTTCATTACTTTAAAACTGTATTTAAATGCAAAGATAAAAAGTAAATGAAACAAATAATGTGTCATGACTGTAAGTACAGAGGCTATTTTTTGACGTGACATTTCTCTGCAGGTCTCGTAAGCCCCTTTTACCTGAACTTCAGAGTACGATTCTTCGTATCTGAGCCCAACTCTCTGCAGCATGAGCAGACAAGGTTGGTCCATGGACATTTCTGTTGTGACAATATAACACGCTATACTAATTAAACTCCTGCTTGAAATAAAAGGCACTGAAAATGCTACACGCATTCAAGCAGTTAGACTGAATTTTGATTTAAATGTAATAAGCGGCATAAAAATGGTCATTTTGATGAAACTCTGATTTGATATCTGTATCAAGGCCAGTACTTTGATGTCCTTTACTCAAGGCTTTGTTACTGTGACCAAAGAATTGAGTAGAAGAAAATGAGGTTTTCAAAAATATTATTTTTTAAAGTAACCCATTTCTACAATGTTTAATGCTCAGTTTGAGCACCTTTTATAGTCAGTGCTGCCACAGGGTTTCAGATCAGGCTAAAACGTTAAGTTCTATTAAACAGATTTTTACGTTACTGTTGTACCAAAAAGCGTTTGGGCGTCGTGTGAGCACGAAACGATACAAACACTGAGGCGTGGAGGAGAACTCACCTCAGCTGGGTTGACTTGGAGCTTCGACACATTAAATGTGTGACAGACGTCTCCTTCGTACCTTTTTTTACAACGCGACAAATTAACTCGGTTTTGAAATCCTCAATTAAAATCCTTAATGTTAGCGAGAACATACACCTCCTATTTCCAAACTTACACCCCAGAAAATACAAAAATAACAAATAGAATAATAGATAGATTTTTTTTATTTTTTATTAATTGTTTTGAGCATGCCTAAAATAGGTTTGGGCTGCAACAATGCTTTGCAAAGTTAGTTCCACTTGCTATATATATTTTGGCAAAAAAAACTTTCAGCGACCTTGCACCTGCCTGGCATGGCCCAATCTCCTGGTCTACTGCACTCCATAATTTGACAACTACTGCTTTAACATAGCTTCTCGTTAGGTGGTCTATTTTGAATTGTGAGTCAATTTTATTTTCCTAACAAACGGTTATATGTTCTTCTTTAATGTCCTGGCCTCTTCCCTATATCGTTTAGTTTGTTATACTGTACATCCTGCTGTAAGTCGAACTCAAAGCATGACTTGGACACAGTGGGGCTGTTATGAAGGTATTTTATTTTGTTTTCCAGTGTGCAAGTACATTTGCACAATATAACCGTTAGACTTTTTACATCATTCCAAAAAAAAAAAAAAAAACAGTTTAAAAAAAAAATAGAAACAACTGGACTTCTATTCTGAAGGGGAAGACGTTTCACTTCCCATCTGGGAGGCTTTATCAATTCAATAAAGAATTTAATTAGCCTTTGTTTTTTTTGAGGATTGACATAACCTGGATGACTGAGAATCTTCAATTCAAATTTTGTTTTTCAATTCAACCTTTATTTATACAGGTTAGTTTCATTGAGCCTCGAGGACTCATTTACAAGAGAGACCTGTTTTAAACAAAGAACACAGATAACAACAGTAGACAATCATATAAAAGCATATGAAAACTTAATGGAATAAATTATATAGAAAATGTAACAACAACAGTTACATTATAAAGTTATGCAAAAATACTAAAAACAGGAACGTGCACCAGCACTTTTATGTCATCTGTCAAAATAATTTGTTGAACTATTTCATCATGTTACAAACTTCTGACACTAATTTTTGTCGTGTTCAGGAACGGTAACATATTACATAATATCAATACTGTATAAGTGGACAGTAAAAACCACCACCTGTTAAATTCTTTTAAGTTTATATATTATCAGGAATTGAATTATCTGAAAGCAGTTCTCATAAAAAAGTATTTTCTTAATTATTAAGAAAAATAAATAAAGTGAACAGATACTATGAAAGTGTGTATCATTTTATAACTTTGTGTTCCTTATGGGCTGTAGTTTTTCTAATGGTCGGGGTGTTGGGCAGCTGCTCAAAGAAACCTATGATGGATGATTGTTGGCACAAGATATGAGGAGTCAAAGTATATTAAAAAAAACTAAATTAGCACAATTTTATCATCACTAATATTAGCTGTGTGCAAATGAAATGAAAGATTTATGTGTAAGAACCTGGGGAAAGTTATTGGAAAGCTCAGATTTATGGAGCCAAAAATCAAGCAAACAAGCAAAACAAAACAAAAAAAGAGTAAGAGTTAGTATTTTTTTAATGTAATGTAATTATTCACATTAATGGATATTTTAGTAAGGGGTGCCGTGTTTTCTTGTGACTGTATATCCACCAACATAATTAAATGTTATAGTTGTTTATTATTTTCTGATAAATTTCTGCACAGAATTGTATACAAGTTCACTTCTTTTTTATTTCACTTTTTAAACAACTCAAATATGAGCACATTGTCAGTGAGTATTCATAGACAATCTCACAAACTTTCATTTATTACTGTACCTGTTGGATCCTTTTTGTGTGGACGTGTCCACTTGGTGGGGAGGCGCAGCCAGGCTGCTGCTGCTGCTGCTGGGAGATTAGTGTTGGACACCAAAGAGCTTTTTGCATGATATACAAAACATGTGTGGGCAGGTAAAGTTCCCTTTGTGTTTGTCCCTGCAGGCACCTGTACTTCCTCCAGATCAGGAGTGATGTTAGAGAGGGACGGTCAGTAATGCCGCTTCCAACTGAACTAGTCTCTTGTACTGATTTGTTTAGCTGTCGTGCATGCAGGGTGTAATCATCGTATCCAATTGCAGGTTGCAGTGCCCGCTGGATGCAGCTGTAGTGCTGGCTTCCTACGCTTTGCAGTGTAAGTCTAATCTCTTCCCAGGAAAACAAAACAAAAGATGATTAACGAGTCAGTAATAACTGAGTGAGTAAATATTCCTGGGAGGACGCACACATTGTTGTGTGCTTTTAATGGATGCTCAGTCTCTTTTCATTACTTGTAGCGGAGATGGGGGACCACTGCCCGTCCCGAGACCCTGGGTACCTCTCCAAATGCCACTTCATTCCCAAACAGGATGAAGACTTCCTATCTAAAGTGGAAGATCTTTATCCAAAGCACAAGTAACTGAGACAGTAACTTCTACAAGTTTTGTTGTGTAGTTCCTGCTGCTGTGTGTGACTGTGTGGATCTTTAGGGGACTCAAGCAGAGCGAGGCAGAGCTGTGTTTCCTCAACACGGCACGAAATCTGGAGCTGTACGGAGTGGAGCTACATGCAGCCATGGTAAAGTTTGTTTTTCTTTTTATTAATCTGCTCTAAATCTGGAGGGAAAAAAAACAACAGCTTAGTACTCATTCATTCTTATATACAGTAGTCCCTTGTTTATCGCAGGGGATCCATACCCTGAAGACCCGCGATAAGTGAAAAACTGCGAAGTAGGAATAGTAGTACAAGTAGTAAGTAGTAGTTTATATGTATACTGTATACTGTATATATATACTGTATATATATGAAGGCATTTTAAACCCTTTCCTCACTCTTACAATATTCTAAAAAAAAGTTTCTAAACTCTAAACGCTTTAAAAGAGCGCAAAATGTCATGATTTCTGCTCCCTCCCTCCTCTTCTCTTTGCCACCTGCAAGCCTCTTGGCCACGCCCACTTCACACTGGCAAACAGCTGATCATGCCCAGAGAACAGCTGATCAGCTGCAGCAGGAAGTTTATCCTGCAGCTCTGGGCTGCGCAAAGGTGTAGCAGGCACTAAGTAATTTAAAATTATTTATTTTAAATAAAAATGTCATTCTGATTGTGTGGCTCATCCATCAATCAGCCAGTTGGTGTGTCTTGTCCAATCTTATTTTGAAAAACCGCGATAGAGCGAGTCCGTGATAAACAAACTGCAAAGTAGCAAAAGACTACCGGTACTGTACTTTGGATTTTTTTTAGACCGGGCTCAATGGAAAAGTAATGAACAATAAATATCTTACCTGTAGGTCGATCTTTAATGACATTTGTTTAGAAAATTAGGATTTAATTACACTTGATTGGCAAACAACAAGCAGTGCCAAGACCAAACAGTTCTTGTCATCTTGAAACAATCTAAAGCATTTCATTGAGGTTTATGCTAACATATTTTGTAAACATTTACAGTTTTGCTTTTCAGTTTTTTTCTTTTATGGAGAATGGTCATACCACTGCAGGGCAGCTAACAACATGTAGCTAATGACAACTTTAGATGGATCCAAACTCTTTAAAGCCACATCGTATCTGTATAATATAGTATTTACTAGAGATGCACTGATACCAGTATGGGTCCGATACCATGAGCATGTACTTAAGTGTTTACCAACAATACTGATGCCATTTTACAACAAGGAGATGTTCACCTCTAAGCATTTCAGTCAGGTGGTTGAAGAGGAGCTATGTTCAATGTGTGGAGTTAGTTTGAAAAAAAAATTGGAGCTGGCTTTCCTAATCCACATTTCTTACTAATTGGTGGCAGTAATACACCTTAAAGTTGTTTACTAACCCATAAAAACATCAGAAGATGAAGAAACCATGTGGAGGTGTTTCAAAGAGAACAAATGAGCAGAAGAGGGCTCTGGGAATGTACAGATCTGACCTGAGCTTCCATATAATCTCACCACTCAGTCCTTGGCAAGGGAACGAAGACCTCCATCTTCATCATAGTCATTAAATTGAAATAGTTATTATTAAAAATAGAGTGGTGTAGAACCTGTTGACCCAGAAAAGCTGAGCCGAACACATTGGGCCAGCCACCACCATTAATATACACCTTTCTGAGGAGAAAGGATGAAATGGAGAGAGTGGATATGGCTAAAACTAATAACTGTGCTTATCAGTCCTCCTCTGTGGGTCATTGATGAGCCTGAAAAGCTGCCTAATGAGTAGCAGCTGCCAACACGGTCCCCGAGGAAAAACAAAGCTAACGCTAGGCTAAAGCTTCAAAACAGAGACTGTTTCTGTCATTTCTACTGCGGCTGCAACGTGTATGCCTTTTAAAAGGGTGAGCGACAAAAACTTTATCCATTTTATGTTTTCCTAACATTGTTTATATTTAGTTTTTAGCAATGTTATTTGGTAAGAATAGTGCCTCTGTTGGGCTAAAAAAAATGACGGATGACTGTCAAATATGATGAATGTTGCTTTTTCTAGTGGGGTGATGTTGAAAGAAATTTTAGTTTTCATAACTTACTGAAAAAACTGTTCAAAATCTGAATTTTCAACATACAAATTATTTGTTGGGACAGATTAAGCTTGCTTTTGGAGGTTCTACTAATTGTAAGAGATGTAATGGCGATTATTAATGCTCATATCAGTATTTGGTATTGTCAGGTACTCAAATGGAAGTACTTGTTTCAAAAATGTGTCATTGATGCATCCCTACTACATACGGTATATTTCTTTATTTGTTTACTTGTAGTTCCGTTGTAGTTCAGTAGCTCGACAATCCGGTCAGATTTAAGCTTTTTTTTTCTTTTCCCCAAACTAAAATGTTTCAAAGAGCTATCTGGAACAGGTAAGATAGTTATTCTTCATTAGCTTTTCACAGAACAAACAGCAGAAATATTCCTTTAAGTTATATTCCCAACACTTTGTTTGGCAACACATGGGTTCTATTTATTTAAATTAAATTAAATTCAACTCTAGTTTCATTTTTAATGTTTGCATACATGTTGTTTCTTTTTCCCAGGATGCCAACAATGTACCTCAGATGGTCGGTTTGGCCTCAAGTGGCGTTGCAATATTTTACAATATGGTTTGCTCCAATTTCTACCCCTGGTGAGTACCGGTGCTGCTCACTGCTCAGCTTCTCCGTACGTCTTATCAGCTTTTAACCGGCTGCGATGCTCCCACGCAGGGGGAACATCATCAAGATTTCATTTAAGAGGCGACGCTTTCTTTTACACCTAAAGCGTAAACATGTGAGTCTCATTTCTTCTTTAATTGTTCTTAACGATTCAGCTCCCACTTTCATTCATTTTGCACAGTTGGCTGAAAGATTAATTTCCCCAATTTCTGCACATTTGTGTTTTAATGTCTCGTCATCGTGCAGCAGCGATTTCAAGTTTTACGCCACATTTTCTTCTCAGAAGTAAATTCTGAAACAAGGGCAGTGCAGCCTTAAATGTTGTATTAAACGAAATGACAAAGGTTCTTAACACTGTATTTTTGCAGGGGGAGACACAGGACTGTGAAGTTGCTTTCATCCTTCCTTGTCCCAGGGCTTGTAAGAACCTGTGGCAGTCCTGTGTGGATCACCACTCCTTCTTCTCCTCCAGCCGGTCTGCCAGGAGTCCCAAAATCAACAACAGCACAGTTCAGTCCTACACCAAACTGATAACACAGCACTTGGGCCTCGGAAACAGTAAAACTGAGACGTGAGCTTCCAGTTATTTTATTGGTTTGTTGTTTAGTTAAAGGCGAGCGGTTTTCAACGTTTTCCCTCTTTTACTCGCAGCGGCCCGGTCTGCCAGCGTGTCTTAGGAGGGATGGAATGGAACCCCGTCCGGCACAGGTCGCTTTCTTCGGAGCATCTCGAGACCAAGAGTCTGCCATCCAGATCACCTCCATCCACCCCCAACTGGTACAGCTGTCAACATCAAGCCATGTTTAAAATCATAAAGCAAACAAAAGTCTACTCAGTTCAGGATGGCTGCCGCAGCAAATTGGCCTTTACCAATAAAAACTGTCCTTCCCAATCAAAAGAGGATCTTACTCTAAAACTGGCATGAACGGCGGCGGGCAATATGCATCAAGAAGTGCTAGCTCTTTAATTTAGTGCCTGTGTTTTGTCGCAGGCGAAGTCCCCGAGTTCGCCACAGGATCTGTAAACCTCGACCGTCGTCCGTGGAGCTCACCATGGACCTGAAGGACATGTCGGAGGGGGAGGACGTCTTCTACACATACAGGGCGTCTGTGGGCAGCAACAAGGACAGTGAAGGAGATGCACCACTTCATCAGTTAGTATCACAGAAACGCTCCACTTTATTGGAGTTAAAAGTTTCATGCAGCCTTCTGGCCATCAGTCATTTAGCACGGGTGTCAAGATTCATCTTAGGCGTAAGAAAGTATAGAAATGATCTCATGCACAAAATTATTTCAAAACTCAATAAGCCATTCTTTTTCCTGCATTTCTGGCTGTAGCTGTGAAGGAACTGGTGAGTCTTTGATAAAAGCTGATGACAGTATAGAAGAGGACAGCCCATCCCACTATGATAAGGTATTTTATCTCACCTTGTAAACTCTAGATGTGTTTATTACTGCCTGTTCCTTTGAGCATTAAGTTTGATGAGATCTTGTGCAGGGAGCTCTCGGCGACGGCGATTTGATGCTAATATGCATCACGCCAGACGAGGAGGGAAAGTTTGGCTTTAATGTAAAAGTGAGTTTTAATCTCCTCCACACCACACATGCAGACTTTGATGATTGATTATTTACCTCGTTGGTTGAATTGTTGAACTCCTCCCAGGGTGGAGTGGATCAGAAGATGCCTCTGTCCATATCTCACATTAAACCAGACTCCCCGGTAAGAAAAGACTTCAGCTGTGTTCAAAACGTTCATGTTTTTTAAGTTTTTGTTCAACTGCGATTATGTTTTGTTTGTTTTTGTGATTTGTTTTGTTGAAAAATGAAGTTTGTGTTACTTGGAGGAATGCTGTCAAGCCTGACTTGAGTTATAGCTGTGTTTATGTTGGCTAATGCTCAAAGTATGTGATGATTCCCAGCTACGACCACACCAAATGTTAGCTTTACATCTATATAATCAGTGGTGACAAACAGCACTTGTTCTTTTGAGATCAAAGTTTGTAACAGTTAAGATGAATATTTCAGATTTTAGACGACTCTGTGTTGTTTTTTTAAGGCTGGTCGATCCGAGCCAAGGCTCCAAAAGGGAGACCTGCTGGTGCTCATCAATGGTCGAGACATTTCTGAACACACGCACGACCAGGTCGTCATGTTCATACGAGCCAGCAGAGAGTCGCACTCCAGACAGCTGGCCCTGCTTATCAGACGTAAAGGTGAGTGGGAGAAAAGTGCAGCGATGACAAGAAATGCAAATACAGGTAGTCTTCGACTTACGACGGAGATCCGTTCTCACGCGGCGTCGTAAACCGAATTTGACGTAAGTCGGAACGTACGTAAATAAATGT
>JARVGS010001283.1:17822402-17836792 GCA_031762315.1 Hypsolebias antenori
TTTCCTTCCCTCCATTGATTACGGTGACATTATCTACATGAATGCTCCTACAAGCACCCTGCAGATGTTGGATGCTGCATATCATGGTGCACTAAGATTCATAACTGGCTGTTTCGTACCCACCACTGCATTCAGTGGTTAACTGGACATCATTAACTTCACGTAGACTCTCCCACGGGTACATTTTCATGTCTCTGCATGAGTGCAGCTACAGCGTGCACTCTCAGGACATTATTACATGCAGTGTTCCGTCAGTGCGGACTGAACTAGGCAAAAGGGCCTTCTACGCTGCTCCTGTATCCTGGAATATCTTTCAAAAAGATCGGAAGCTCTCAACTTTGACCTCTGTAAGTGACTTTAAACATCTGTTCAGTTCCTGGGAAAAATCAATGCAGACATTTCTTGTTTCTACTTTGTACTACAGCACCTTACAACTGAGCAGTTTTTTCCACTACATTTCCTTTTGATTGTCCTCTTGGTTGCCATATTATTTTCACTTGTTAAAAAAAAAATTACATTTGGACACATCCTTTATGATTGTCTATTGTTGTTGTTGTAGTCCACTGTTGTCATCGCTTTATGTTTAAAAATTCAGGTCTTTCTTGTAAATGAGTCCCAGAGGCTCAATGGGATTAACCTGTATAAATAAAGGTTGAATGAATGAAAACTGTGTGATTTAAAAATAGATTATCATTAAGGCTTTAAATGCACCAGTTTTAGATCAAATTTATTTTTTCTAACAAGTGTTTATGTACTATAATATCTAAACATTTTGTTAAGTTTATTTCAAATAATCATTATTAATTTACATTAACCAATGTGTCTATATACAGTATATAAAAAAGAAAAATTAATAAACATGTCTTGGCGAATGAATTTGCACCGGAAGTACTCAGTCGACCCGGAAGTTGATCTTGCAACGTCTAAAGCTACAAAGCTATGGCGCTGGACGCGTCAACAGAGCTTCTTTTTCTAGACACATTTAAACACCAGAGTGCAGAGGTAATTTTTTTTTAATCCCCCGTAAATATTGTTTTTTTATATTTTCAAGACTTCTCGCATTAAAAGCTGAAATCGGGCGCACATACAGGAGTTTAGAAAAATGATGCTAAACTTTGAAGCTAACGGCGCTAACTCAACTAACGGTGATGTTACACTGCTTTTATGTCACGAGACATTTTCGTTGTTTTCTTAACGGTTGTACCAAAACACTGTTTTTGTAAGTGATAAATATAAACGCATACGTTTCTGCATCAGTTTTAGTTTGCATCTACATAGTCCATGAGTTTGTTTTCTTGTTAACCTGGTTGTCGATGCTAATCATAATATGGCTGGGTATGTTTACTTTGGAGCAGGCAGAAAAAGTGACTGTCGAAGCCATTATTTTGTCATCCCTGGGTACGGTTGCTTTATGATTTATCGTCTGATTTGTGTTTGTGTGTGTGTGTACTTCAGTTAACTAACGTGGACGTGGTGCGGTTTCCTTGCGGGGTCCTGATCACAGAGGTGCGGGTCATTCCTCCAGGAGTCAAAGCTCACAGCAACTTGCCTGACAGCAGAGGATTTGGGTGAGAGCTACAACACAGAGGCACAAACACGCCACACAACACAATATCTCACATAATACGTTATTGGGTGGTATAAATTTAATGTGGGTAAACCAGATAATCTTGCATTACAAAACAAAGGGGAGTATGATGAGTTTATTTTTGTCAAATCAAGTAAACAAAGCAGTGACCATAAAGTTAGTTCATTTGCTTGTGATACTCTTGTTTCACACTCAAAGACAATTTTATTATTTTTATAGCACATTTTAAAAGGTCAACCATGAATGTACTTTACAAGCTGATTACAGTAGAATCAGAAAAAAAAAACAACTACAACAATTAAATACAGTATATGCAAAAAATTCCAGAAAAACCATCAGGTATAATAAAATTGGCTAAAACAAGGGGACACCACCACATAGGTCTTTTGGAATTGAAATTGAAGTCCAATTAAAAGCCAGTGGATAAAAGTGAGTTTTCAGGCAGGTTTTAAAAGACTATAAACTGCAGTACAGATACCAACAGGCTGGTTGCTCCAGCATCTGGGAGGCTGCCACGGCCAAAAACAAAGATCCCTCTACATTTTAATTTTGCCCGCAGCTAAGAGCATCTGACTTGGAAGACCTCAGAGCTTTTTTGCAGTTATATAAGTCAAGAAGTTCAGTGAAATGATTGGTATCCACACCTCTTAAAGTCTTAAAATGACAGCATACTTATCAGCTATCTAACCATTTTATTAAAAGTGACTGATGTTGGTGCTGTTGTTCCTCTGTTAGTTTTTTATTGCTTCGTTATTTTCATTCCAACATGTCACCACCCTTTAAAAAAAACACCTAAAACACTGCCTGTGGAGAAAATGGCTCACTGAAGATATATCTGTGTGAGATGTGGTTGCAAAACATTCTGTTTGAATGAAAAAGTACCGTAATGGATAATGACACTTAAGCTGCATTGTTGATTAGTGGAGTTTTGCTCAGGCCGCTGAGGTGTGTGAGGTGAGCTGAAAGACCAGGTCCTCAAGAATGTCAAAACATAAACACAAGAGGTTTATAATAGCAATGCAATAGGTTTTGATGGTGGATTATATGCTCAGGGATCAGTGTTTTGATTATTTTTTGTAAAATAAAATGAATGAATTAAAAATCATAGATGTTTTGGCTGATTCTTCTGTTATGAATTCTACATCTTCATTAGTAACCTTAATAAGTTTATATTATTCAGTTCACTCTTTTTTGCATAGTTTAGAGATTTGAAACTTTACCAAGGTTGCCAAGCAGCACATTAGCCAAGTGATGTTATATTCAAAGATTTACCTAATAAAATCTGTACTTCCTCTATGCTAACATTTTTCTCACCACTGTGTTGATGCTGACGTCAAACTAAGAAGCTAATGAATAAGTGCTAACTGTGTCATAATTGTGTTTCCAGGGAAACGTCTCCTCATGCCTTTCAGTTGGAGCTGTTCTTCAAAAATGTCACCAAGCCCAACAGCCCCACCTTCCACAGACTGGGCAGGTCAGAATTACTTTTACCCTCCCTGCTTTCGTGTTGTTGAAATAAACCGTTTAGACTATACTCAGTTTCCTCACTTCCCAGTCGGCTCGCTGAAGTGCCCGAGATGGAAAAGTCTGTTCCAACCTGTAGAACCGGTCACAGCAGCATGTGGGACCTGTTTTTGTAGGCTTGTGCATTCATCCTTATTCAGGTCTCTTTGTTCCTGTCCCGACTAACTTGTCTATCCAGAAACCCAACCCTACCTGTACTGCAGCTGAAAGTGACACAAAAATGTAGAGATCTCATTCAGGCAGTGAAAAGGAAGTTTTTCAGTTGAGCATTTTCAGTATAAGTGTGCACAGAAGCACTGGAGCATTACTTTGTATCTAAAGCTGCTCTTTCAGTGAGGCTTAATGACATTTTTGAATGTGGCACACCCAACTTATTATTGGTGCTGTGAACGTTGATTTGGGAGGACATTTTTTTCAAACTTGAGTGATTAATGTTAAAATAACATCAAATGTTATAAATGGCTGCGATTGAAATTTTTTTTTTTTAACCTCAAATCAAGACTTGATACAGTATTGTATGGTTTAAAATAAAGGAATCCCAGTGATCCAAATTAAATTTATAACCGTTAACTTGAAGTACAAGATGAGCTTTTGTGGCCAAATGTGGTTTGTGATATTTTTGAAATAATTACAAATGCACTGAGAATATGTCACAATGATTTTCCGTCTGCTTTTTAATATATTAAAACATTATGGTGCTTAATGGAATTGTTTGTAAATCATAGCAGGTTGTGACCAGTTTAATAAAATACTTTCTTCTAAGGGCAGACTTTTTTTTTTTTACCTAGACATTATTATATATGTTGACAATAACAACAGCTACTTTATACAAACATTTGTTTATACGCTGGAATTTATTTATTTTTTATTATTATTATGTTATAGGGTTTTTTTCCCCTTTGCAATAATTTTTATTTCTAATTGTTGTGTTAAGTAGCTTCTCATTCATGAAGGAACCATGTTGGAAGGCATAATCTGTGGAAGTTAAAATGGTCCTCTGTATCAGAGAGTCAAATTATTGGTCTGTTTCAGGCAAAACACAAAAACAACCATTAAGTTATGCAAAAGTATCAAAATTAACAATTCTGTAACTATTGTTATTAAACTTGGAAGGACATCAGTAACATCAGAATTGTGATGCTTGATCATTTTAAGTTTGTTGAAATAATGGCAGCACAATGGATCAGTGGCTAGCACCGTTGCCTCACAGCAAGAAGGTCCTGGGTTCATTCTCTGCTGGGGTCTTTCTGGGTGGAGTTTGCATGTTCTTCTTGTGTTTGCGTGGGGTACTTCATTTTCTTCCCACAGAACAAAAACATGTATGTTAGGCTGCCTTCAGGCCCAGGCCTCCCTTGCGAAAGAGATCTGTGATCTCAATGGGATTTGCCTGGTTAAATAAAGGTTAATAAATAAATAATAATAAATAAATTAAAATGAAAAGGTTTGTTATTGAAACTACAGCATTTCCATGCAAGAAAACCCACAACATCAGGACCAAACAGCTGTGCAAAGTTTTGAAAATTACTTAGTGAGGACTCGGTTTACTGCAGGGTGTAAAATGTGAACTTTTAAACTGAAAACATTATAAGATCTTTTTAAGTCATCTTTATATTGCTATAAGGCGATGGCCACATAAAAAATGCTGTATCTGTTACCGTACATGGCCATTGTTATACCTAGGTTTGTTTTGCTTAGTAAGTTTAAGTTCAATATTTTTTGGTAAACCAACAAACAAGAACAGCTGAAAAGATAAAGATGCTGAAGGGAAAGATAGGTTTCAATCGATTTTTCATTGTTTGACAATACTTTGAGCTCATTCCGTTAGAGTGGTTCAAGGAATAAAAGACGATTTACACACATGGATTGGCCACCTCAAAGCCAAAATATTAACTCTACTGGAAACTCTTTGGGTTGTGCTTGAGAAACTGCCTTACTCTTCTGTCAACAATGCAATATTTTATTGAAAATTAATGCAGCTTTAAAAATAAATTATTGTGACATTCTGTTAATTTATCCAAAGTTTCCAAACAATGATATCTTTCATAATCAAAGCTCCAAAATTTTAGTTTGTCTAACTTGTTGTTATCTTGATAATGTTTTTTTCACTGTTGTTTCAATCTGTTGTTTCAATCAATCCTTTCTTTCTCTTCACACTCAGTTTGGAATACGATGAAAACAAGTCCATCGTGTTTAGACCCTGTGGAAAGGTAACAGATTTCTAATAAACAGGTAACAAATGTCCTTCCATGATGTTTTGTGAATATTTGGGACTGAATGTGCAGGTGAACACCGATGGGCTGGTGCTGCGCGGCTGGTACACCAGCCTGACCCTGGCAGTTTATGGGACAGCTGACCGTCCGCATGGGCATGACCGTGATTCGCCGCCCCCTCCTCCACCCCCACCCCCACAGCAGCCAAGCGGCCTCAAGAGGATTATCAAACAAGGTATAAACTGTGAAGCTGAAACCAATCAGCACATCAACTTTCACATCTGCATACTGAACTGAATTTTCCACCTTAACAGACTTTTTTCCTTCTTCTCAATAGATTTGTTTTGTGCCAAGTGTGCATCAATCATTACTGTACTTGTCTTTCAGAATGGGAAAAAGATGATCAGTACAATGGCAGCCCGCCCAGGCCAGCACCCAGAGGTCCTCGTACTCCACCTGGACCTCCACCTCCAGATGACGATGAGGAGGAGCAAGTCCCTGTGACAGGTTGGAGCTGTGCAAACACGTTGATTCTATGTGTAATGACACATAACACAATCTTTTAAACAGGCGAAGAGTTGCAGCATTTTAAAATTATTTGTTGCATTTGACTATGTCCTGGTCAATTTTAGAAAATAAATGCTCCATTGATTTTGCTGACATGCAAAATGTGCCATGTTTTACCTCTCTTTTTGTCCTAGTGGTAATTAGGAAAACAAAGAGATTTATATGTACATGTTTTGTTCGTTGTGGTGGTAATTCTGCAGTGGGCGTGGTCAAAGTTGAGCCAAGCTACATGGAAGCTGGGTCACCTGAAAGATCGCTGCCTGTTGAGGAAACGTTCTCAGATGCCGAACAAGAAGAAGAAGCTGAGGAAGAAGAGGAAGAGCGCGAGGAGGAGGAAGAAGCACGGACTGAAGGGAGCGTTCATGAGGAGGAGGAGGAAGAAGAAGAGGAAGATGAGGGTGAGGACGAGGAGGAGGAGATGGAGGAAGGTAGGGGAGTTCTGTGGGAGAAGGATAACCTGCTATCCCAAATGGACACTCGTTCCTGACCCCATTGTATAAAACTCAGCTCTACATAAAGTTGTCAGATTTTGTTGTGGGGCTACGAGGTGAGGTCCATTTGGGACAGAGCAATTGTTTGAGTATTTGCTCAGGCATGCTGCGTCCATCTGCAAATCCTGGATGGTGCGATGGTGATAGCTTTTGGTTAACCTTCATATACAGTCATGTGAAAGTCTTCCTGACTGATGCCTGAGTGTGTGCTGGACTCACTTGCTGCATGCCAAAACTAACCCTGCATGCTTGGAGCATTGGTGCCACGGCCAAAAGAGCTTTGTGAGTGTGTGCTTTTTTGTATCGTAAAAGGACAAAGTAGTTGTTACACTCCACATTCTCAAGTCATTTCCTACATGTTTATTAAACAAGAAATGTGAAGAGATTTTAGTTACTTTTTTTTAACATTTGAGAAACATTGTTAAACTTTTGCTGTTTTTCAATCTGCCAGGTGACGACGGGTATGAGCAGATTTCCAGTGATGAGGATGACTTGGACAACGGGAGCTTCAAGCTGCCCACCTTTGACATGGACTACACTCCTGAGGATCTTGCTTCCGTCCCACCTGTCCAGTACGATCCATATGAACGAGAACTCAAACCCCTGGTTTACTTCACTTCTCCATACAAGACTCGTTTTGATATCCAGTTGGAGAAGGCCACTGTAGAAGAGCCCAGAGATGCTGGTGGAACAGAAGGACCAGCAGGCGGAGAGGAGGGGGAAGCTGTTGCTCAGCTAAAAGAACTTCTAGCTGGTGTCGGTGAAGACAGAGATGCTCAATGGGTCACTGCTCTGGAGGAGGCACCTGGACTACTGAACAAAGGCTTAGCTTACTTAATTAAGCAAGGACAAGCAGAGGCGGAGGAACCCATTAGAGTTTTAGTTCGATGGGCTCTCCAAGCTTTAAGTATGGAAGTTGCTCTCACTCAACCCATCGCTCTTAATCTCAGACAATTGAAAGCTGGTGCAAAGTTGGCGTCGTGCCTGGCCGAGTGTCCACAGGGCCTCACAGAGCTGCTAAATCAAGGGTCCCTGAATGTGCTGCTGGAGCTGCTCAACGCTGACCATGTCTCCTCCACTTTGAAGCTGAGTATCCTTAGAGCTTTGGATGCTCTCATCAGCGCTCCTGCAGGATGTGAAGCTTTCCTGCATGCAGGAGGGTCAGAGAAAAGTGGCTACCAGGTAAACAACACAGCTTATTATTATCATCATTTTTTTTCAAAAATTCTTCATTGAAGAGTTCAGTGAAAGATGGTTTGGCATTTTTCATTTCTTGTAGTTCAAATACAAAACAACTTAAAGTCAGTAATGGTAAAAAAAAAAAAATAAAGACTGACCATGCATACTTTATATTTTCAAGAACAACTACCAAAAAAAAAAAAAATCCAGTTCATAAATAGGAAGTGTTTTTGTTTTTTAATGCATGACTCTAATAAACTTGATGTGCTTCACAGCGTTTAGTCCAGATGTTCCTGCGTGAAGAAACAGTCCGGGTTATAACAGCTGGAAATGCCATATTACAAAAAAGCCACACGTATGAAGTGCTCACCAACCTACGACATGCGGCAGAAGCGTGGAGTGAACCGCAGCAGGTGACGACACGCACTCAGTCCTGTTCCCTCACACAGACTCATAAGACAGGATTTTATTGAGAATCATTTGGAGTCAAACTCGGTAAACATTCTTGAAAAGATATCATTTCTTAGAAGTTTTAATTCAGGCTATATGCCATTTTTGTACCGTTCAAATTTTCATTAAATGAAACCGAATTACGGTGATTTTCCAACAGATTTTAATCCTTGATTAATTTTAGCTTGAAGAGGCGACACTGATTATTTTAATTGCTACAAGAGTCATGCCATTACACAACTTGAGTTTTTAATTAGTCTATAAAGTAAAACAGTAACACCGGGATGCTTTAGCCATTTAAATTTTTATGAGACATTTTGACGAAATTCTATCTAAAAAAAAAATAGGTTTGTGTATGTTTTGGCAACAGTTTATGTTTTTAAAAGTTAGCAAGTTAAGTAAAAGCAGTTAAAAAAATAGAATGTTATATCAAAGCTGTGTAAAACTAGCAGTTCTCACTTAGCAAATTTATAAGAACAAAGGATGTCCCCTTTTTAATAAAGCCTTAAACTACTGTTTCAATCATACATCAACTGTTTAAACAGGAAGCAGATCATTTATTGCTTTAAAGTCTGGTGCTGGTCCTGAAAGATTAGTATATTTTTAAATATGTTAGAATATTGATTCAATTCAGGTTGGTAAGATATTAGCGAGCATAAATGGGTCGCTCTTATAGCCCAGTACTAACCAAGTTGTCAAAGTGTATTTTTTAAAAGGGTTGTAGGCTCAATCATCCAGGTAGATAACAACAAAAAAGGTTAAATCATGTCATCTGGACCAGTTTCTTTAAGTGAGAAATGTTTTGTTCCCAGTCAGAGGACTTTTTCAGTCTACGACTTGCCATCTAGATCTGTCTCATTAGGTAGCATTCACTGCTGTTTAAAGCCAGCCTCCTGTTGGAATCTCCAGAACTGAACCACTTTGGCCTTGGATATCCTCAGGCTTTCTGTGAGTAGAAAGTTAACCATCTGGCCTAAAACGTTTGATTGTTGTACAGTGATGATTGACTGTTTTGGATGTGTTACAAGCCTACTTTTGAGATTCCAACAGGAGGTTGGCTTGAAACACAGCAGTGAAGTCAACCTATGGGACAGATCTGGTTGGCAGGCTGTATGTAGACTGATGAAGTCCTCTGGATGGGGGACAAAACATTTCTCACTTACAGAAACTGGTCCAGATGACTTGATTTAACCTTTTTTAATGTATATTTTTTAAATTTACCTTCACTTTTAGGACCTTCAGTGGTGTTGGGGGCACTAAAATACCTCTAATTGGACACTGGTATTTGGATAGTGTGGTGGCTTTTAGCCGAACTTCAGTATTATCTCACTAAAAAAATCAAACAATTGAATTTACAACCACAAACTCTAGATTTACTTGTAACCAACACATTTAAAAGTTCATAATCCTATTAGATCTAAACTGAGTTTATTTAATTACGACTGACTCTCATTCTCAGGACGAGGTGGAGGAAACAGAGAGCTCCATGGAGGAGGAACCCTCACTAAGCTCCACTCCTGTAAGTGAGGCTGAGCTTGATAGGCTTGCAGAGATTTTGGAGGAGCTTCATCACCTGCTGGAAAGTGCTCCTCACAGCATGGTGCAACCTCCCGGGAAAGCCTTCCCCACCACTGCCAGAATAACGGGACCACAGGAGAGGGATAACCCATACCCAACATTATATAGGTGCTCATGCAGAGAAGATGATTTCAGATTTCATAAAGTTGAAGCTCAGATTGTAGTTCTGACTCACTGATTTAGTTTTTTTTTTTTTTTTTTGTCAGGTATATGCACACATGCCATTTCTTAGAGAGCACCACTGTAGTGCTGTCGGCGGCTGTTGCAGCCGGACACGTCTGCGTAACCCAAGCGGTCAAAGAGCTTCTTCGCTTCCTGTCGCTCACCCAGTCCAGTCTACTCTTCCTTCTGTCCCAGGCTACACCCACCAACCTCCTGCTGCGTCTCTTGGCATCAATGACAGACCCTGAGAGCGAGGACAGCACATTAACAGGAGGCGAAGGAGTGCTTGTGGGGCCTGGCTTTGGGGAGGAAGGTTTTTGTGTCTGGCTGATACAGGCACTGCATGCACTGCAGGGTGTGTCAGAACTCATGAGCCATGTGGCAGCTGGAGGAGAGGGTGGCGCAGGACTCGAGGAAGGCGATAACCCAGAGGTTCTGAGCCTGCTCCATGCACTTTATCTAATGACCTTCACACAGACAGGCCGCAGTGCTGTGGCCCACGTTTTGAGCCTGGAGAACAACCTGTCCTGTCTGGTCACGCTCCTCCAGCATCACAGCAAGGATGCACAAGGGTACAGCTGTCTTCTTTCTGCTTGTTTATCTTCCTTCGGCTTCATTTCACTATAATCTTAACATTTTTTCCCCTTTGTAGTGAGGGCAAATCTCGTAAAGCGGTGACATATAACTATGCTTGTATGCTAGTCCTAATGGTGGTTCAGACTTCTAATGAACTGCGGATGATGGAGCAGTACGCTGCTCCGCTGCTCTCTGTAGCTAAAGCAGATGACACTAATGCCAAGTTGCAGGGTAAATATCCCCAGTGTCATATTATCATCATGCTGTAGGAGAAAGCTTTTAATATTTGATTGTTGGTTTTTCAGAGCTCAGTAAATGGCTGGAACCTCTGGACAAACTCCGCTTTGAGATTGGCAGCATTCCTACTCTCATCAACTACGTTAAGCAGGTACAGATCTGTTAATACACATCTGGCTCAAGTAGAGATTATGTTCAGCTTTAGTGAGCGGTGACCTTTTTATATTCTACCTGCAGGTAATAAAAGTCAACCCGCAGTCGATTTGTGTGTTGGATCATTATGGAGCATTTTGGCTCACCTTATCCAACACCCCCTTCACTTTACTGTTATTTCTATAGCGTCAGTACCAGATGAAAATCGCATCGTGTTGTCATTGTCTACAAGCAGGTCAGCTGACGTGATGACCCATAACTTTGAAGCCAACACAAGGATGAAAGCAGACAGCTGCCTTTAACCGTTCTTGAACAATAAACACGTACACACAGCGCGTTGTTCGTAGAGCCCACACATGATTCAGTACTGGAACACAAAGCCTCCTAATCTCAAGTTTCTCGTTCTTTGTTTCTTCAGACTCATCTTAGAATTTATAGAATGCATTTGATTTTATTCTCACCACACGGTTTTAACATGTTCCAGACAAAAGCCCTCTCTTTTTTTTTTTTTTTTAATTTTATTAAAAAAAAAAGTCTGAAACATCCTATTGGATCTGGTGGGTTTCAGCTGTCATTAGTATTACCCCACGCTTTTACTTCTGAGCACTCCAGTTTTTTATACAAAAGTAATGACATCCAGACTCTGGTCCAGTCACTTATTTACTTTAAAAAACAAATCTTAAATGCTTTTTAGTTCCATGAAAATAGTCCCAGGGTTTTTATGTTCTGTGTGTCGTTGGTCAAAAGCACCTTGAATGACCTTGATTTTGTGTTTTTTTCTAAGAACTCTGTGACTCAGTTTGGTGACCTTGTCACAGAAATCCACAAGTCTTTTTTAACTACTATATGAGAACTTCCATTTGCTTTTATAAACTTCACATCTTGCATTAGTGTGAATTATTTCTTAGATCTGGGGCTTACAGATCCAAACGGGGGGTTTGCAAAATGTTGGAATTATCTGTTGATTGGAAAGGGAAATAAATAGTTTTAAAGGAATGAATGAATGGATGTACGACCGAATTAATGAAGGGTTTATTTTTGGTCATATCAAAAGAACAGTTTCAGACAAATAAATAAAAAATAAATCATCAAACCTATATGACCAAGAAGAAATAGGCAGAAGTCAAAGGCTTCTTGTGTCTCTCTTTTCAATCTTCCATGGATTTCCCACAAAAATAGAAATGTACAAAAACAACAACCACACATGAACAAAAGAAAAAACATAAATAAACAATACAATAATAATAATGTATTAAAATATATTTTTTTTTGTGTGTGTGTATGTCAGAATGTGGAAAATGTGTTGAATGCTGATGGATCTGGACTGGTCACGGCTCTGAGGGTCCTCAATCACATCGCCTGTCCACCTCCTTCTGTTGAAGGTAAAAAAAAAAGAAAAGAAAAAAGAAGTCTTATATTTATTTTATGATTTTAGTTTGGATTTATTTGGTAGAAATTCCTTATCCTTCAATGTCTTTTTGGTCTCTGCAGGCCAGCAGAGGGATCTGAAGTGGAGCCTTGCAGGTGTCCAGCTGTTCTCCGGGGAGGGTCTGGATACGTGTGTGCGTGTCCTGCAGAAGCTGTGCAGCGTGTTACTGCAGCCGTGGCGTGCGCATGGACACATGGGCCCGACGCCGCAGCGCTGCATGATTCTCAGCATATGTATTGGCACCCTCAGGCTCTTGCGCACCATGCTGACTGAGCTGCTCTCTGGGGGCGCCTTCCAGTTCAGGGACACGCGAGTGGCTAATGTTTTGGTGACGCTCCACATGATTGTGTGCTCCATTCCTGCATCAGGGCGTCTAGATGGGGAGGAGACCAGAGTGCAGGCGCTAATCGTGGACGTGCTGCTCACCTTCACACAGGGCGTCAGCGAACAGGTGCACGACTGCTCGTGTGTTTATTGTGAAGCTAAATAAGTTTCTGTAAGTCGTGATGGTGAGACTATGTTCTTGTCTGCTGCAGGTCACTCACACAGAAGAGACTTTAGCCAGTAACACATGGTCCCTGATGCTAAAGGAAGTATTATGTTCACTGCTAAAAGCTCCTGAAGGTCTGTTCTCTGGCCTGACGCTCCTCTCTGAGCTTCTGCCTCTTCCACTGCCGGTGCAAAGCACTCAGGTAACTCAGTCACCTATTGGTGTTCTCCTTCTCAACTCCTCATTAACCTTCCCTTCTCATGCACACTAATGTTTTGATCATCTGCTGCACAGGTGCTGTCAGTCCAAGATGTGGCTATAGCTTTAAACACCAGGAAGTTGTGGAGCATGCACATACGGGTACAGTGGAAAGTGCTTTCTGAGGTGCTGAGTTGTGTGTGCTCCACCAGCTGCCCCCCTCTCCTGACCATGCTGAGGAGAGTGTGTGTTCAGCTGGCTGACCTGTCTTCAATCACAGCAACTCTCGTCATGAAGGCTGTGTCAGAGCTGCTGCTGGAGGAGCTGCAGCCGTGAGTGATCCACACGTCACCACTGTAGGGGTTATGTTTTTGCTGTGAACTGCCTTTTAAAGGGATTCTGTCCACTGTCTGCAGAGCGGAGGGAAAAAGTGTGTGCTGGGGCCAGGTTTTACGCCTGCTGTCCTTGATGGATGCTCTGGCATCACAAAGGGCCTGTAAGAGCGCAACACTGCACCTGCTGTCTGGTTCTGTTTCTGGAGACGAGCAGCTGGCAGATTTGTTCCCTTTGCTTTTGTCCTTGTTGGTTCCTCCAACCGATCACTCCCTACAACAGCAGCAATGCAGCGTTTTGGTGGGAACAATATTACAGTCACTGTGTGATCAGGTAAGATCTGCAGAGCTCTTTAAGCAAAATAAAGTAACCGGAGTCTTTAAATTGCTTTGTATCCATCAGGACATATCCCTCGTGGTGCTTCCGCCTGGTGAAAGCTGTGTGTCCGAATCTGAACAGCTGGCCAACGCGCTTCCTGGTCGAGATATGCTGTCTTCAGTGTGCAACTCTCTGCTGGAAGTTTTAGGGAATAAAGAGAGCAGTATCCCCCTCCTCCTCACCTGCATCAGAACTTTAACATTCCTCACAGAGCATGACTATGGATTCTACTATTTCAAAATGTAAATGCACTTGTTTGCTTTTAAGTTTTTCTTCAAGTTTATCCCTTTTCTTAATTTCAGAATTGAAGCAACAGTTTGTTTTTTGTTTCAGTGCTTTGCGGAAACATGGTTCAGAACTGTGCTCGCTGCTGAAGAGGCTGGTAGTTTCTTTCAGCAAAGATTCGACAGATCTGCTGTCAGCTCTGCTCGACTTTCTCAGGCAGATTGTCCACACAGACACAGGGGTGAGTGCAGTTTGTATACATACTGACCGCAAATAACAACAAATAAAATTGCAAATTTGACAAAAAAAGTAAGGTAAAACTTCCAAAGGGATTCTATCACAGAGATGGACTTTATATCATACCATACCATTTTATTTATAGAGCACTTAAAACAGCAACAAGGCCAACAAAAGTGCTGTACAAACAAGCAACAGGCAACACATAGGCAACATACAAAATGAATTACAAAAAATAGACATAAAAACATCGCAGAAATAAATATAATGACCAAACGCAGATCAACAGGAGTTGAAAGCAAGGGAATAGTAGTGGGTCTTTAAACGGGATTTGAAAACCGAGAGGGAGGGGGCCTGTCTGACAAGCAGAGGTAACTCGTTCCAA
>JARVGS010001283.1:17921173-17934139 GCA_031762315.1 Hypsolebias antenori
GCTGGAGACTGCCATGCGCGCACAGATGTAAACAACGCTTGTTTTTAAAATGTAGTAACCAGATGAACACCTAAAAATATATATTTGTTTGCTGAAAACATGTGCTGAGCTGCCAAAAGCGGCCAAAAAGTGGTACTGCACCATTTTTTTCCCCAGTCAGAATGGAGCTTATGGAGCTTACTTATGGAGCTGAAGGGAAACGGTCATTTCTCAGCCAAAAATGGGTCTAAAAACATGGGAAAAAATCCATAAATAAGTCGCTTTGCTGTTTAAGTCGCAGGACATGAAAATCAGTTAAAAAAAAAAAACTGCGACTTATACGCCGGAAAATACGGTAGTTTGAACAGTTTTAGTTTGTTTAAAACAATGATAACATGTCTAAAATTCTAAACTGAGGCACATTTTTTGAAGTCATCACTATAGAGCCAACATTTACACTGTAGAGAAAGCTGTCACAGTTGCCTTGGAAACAGTTGTAACTGTGTGCTTTGGCTGTAAACAACAAGAACAATTACGCACGACAGCAAACACAAACAATACAAAGAGTTAGTCATCTCATTCATCTGGACACTTTTTGTTCTGACAAGAACCAAAAGTACAGAGTTGTGTGCATTTGGCTAAAATTATTTTAAAGCTGTATTTAAAGAGAAACTTGTTTCAGCTAAAAAGCAAAACAAAATACTTGGTATGTCATAGGACAAACAAATACAGTATGTTGAGTTAGTCATGAACAAAATAACAGTATAAACCACCTTATCAAATATATTTATTTGAAATATCGCTGCCCCAGAGACACAGACACAACAGAACACCATGCAATTTTAAAAATACTCGAGTGTTTTTCTAAAATTTACATCATTTCACTCAAAACTTTCCCTGGTTAAAAAAAAAAACAAAACAACAAAACTGTCTACAGTATTTACACTTTGTCAGTCTATTTTATTGACAGTACAAGCAGAGGAGGGTGCTGCTGAAACAAGTCGAGTTTATCTTCAGTGTAGAGCTCAGCCTTTTAGGTTCATTTGAATAAAAAAGCTCTGAGGTGTACAGAAAAAAAAAAAAAGCAAGGAAAGAGGTGGAAAAAAAAGGAAAGCCATAAAATCCTTGTATTTATCCTCTTTCCTACTGTCACTGCCTCATTATAAGTGGAAGCACATGTTTGGAAACTAAACTTTTAAAGTGAGCTGTTTACTCGCTTGTTTATTTTTCATTTAATCCAAGTGGCTGTGTTAATTTTCAGAAAGATAAGATAGAACTTTATTGATCCTGCAGAAAATATATGGGCTTACTGTCCTTTTCAAAGAAGTATGCAGTACATATTTTTAGGCTGTTCCACAAGCTGTTCATTATATTTTACCAGGAAATATCCAATAAATCATATAAAAATATTGTGTTCCCTCGTGTTAGTATTATTACTCAAAGAAGATTGTGTGAAATAAAAACTTTGCTGAAATTCTGTTTCAGTTGTTCAAGAGAAACAACTTTTTACCTGATGAGATACTCAAACTCACAGTATGACTACATATGATTTAATGTTTTTATTAAATGTCTATAATAACTTCTGCACCCAAATATTTGTTTTTATACGTGTCATTGTTTAAAATGAAAACTTAGGGGTCATCAGTGTTTTAATTTATAGATTTAAACTCTCTTTGTGTCCTTTCGACTTCCTTTAAAAGATTGTTTGAACAAGTTTATTATAAATATATAAATCGCCGGTATTGTACTCATTATTACTATAAAAGTAGCTGTTTTTTTTATATATATTATAGCTCACCAGTTACGAGGTTCAGCCCATAATTGCAGCACGACACATAGAGCGATATTTTGCCATTTCTTGTTAACTTGATGCAATTTAGTCTGCATAAAATATTGACATTTCATAAGAACTAAACATAGACTGGAACAAATAGAAATGTGAACGCTGAAACCTCTGTTATCAAGAGCTTTTCATAGCTAAGCAGCTGCTGAAACAGCAGCAACCACGACGGTCAGTCCTGCTAACACGTTAGCCACTCTGACAGATAGCTAACGCGAGCAGCTAAACACCAATGCATTTTTACATTTGAACAAGATAAATGTTTTACTTGTGTAGTCAGAAGAAGCTAAATAGGACGTTTTAAGCTAGATTCTGACTTCACTATCACAGTTAACACACCGGTCGTAGCTCCAAACAAATTAACCTGCAGTATTACTCATTTAAATCAGATGGCTAACTGTTAGCACTTTTTTAGCTTTGTTGCCAGATTAGCCTCGTGCAGGTTTGATATCTAGATCAAGGCCCTCGGTCACTTAGACGTGCATGACAAAAGCTAAATTAACTCAATAAAGCTCAGCATACAATTACATCACATCCTTTGCACATTAGAATCACAGCGATGCAAATTAACAATTAACTTTCGCAACCGTAACCTGTGAAATTGAAAAATGATTACCACCACTCACCGCCGTGCCCGACTCGAATCTAGACGTGAATTGCGCATGCGCAAAACAGGAAATAGGATCAAAGTTGAACTTTAAATTACAGTATGGTCAATTGTACTTTCAGGGAAAAAAAGATTTAATATATAAAATGAAAAATATAAATCACCCTTTGAACAAAATATTGTTTACTACACACTAAGAAAAAAAAAAAACGACCAGAAGTGACAAGAAAAATAATGAAGCCCCGAGAATGGAGGTGGTTTCATTCAGTCAGCTTTAATGTGATACAGTAAATCTAAATAAAACTGAACAAACCATATAAACGACTTAAATATCTCATAAGATGTGACACAGTAACCTTGCTTTGGCTAAATGGAACTTTTAGCCCCGTTTCCAGTTCATTTTAGTATTAACTGATGCATTCACATGTAAAAACTGTTTTGTTATCATAGGTGTAAAGTAATTGTCAGTAAACTGTTAGATCATCATATTGAATGAGACTAACCAGTATCATGAACACTAACAAAATCTCAATCTTATGAAATGATTTCAGAATAACACTATAAGAAATAAATACATCAACATTTTTAATCCAAAACATAAAACTGTAGACAGAAAACAATTAATGCATTTTCCCCACACAGTATGTAATTTTTTTAATGAATAAAGCATACAGTATGTACATTTAAATTACAGATGGATAAGCGTGAAATTATTTTCTCACTTCCTTTCAGTAAAGTATAATTCCCTGAAGGAATAACTCAGTGCCAGGTGCTATTATTACTGCAGATATGTGAGAGCGTAGATTGAGAAAGTTCTTAGTCTCGTAGTTTTTTTTCCACTTCTTCAAAAACCTTTGCATTAATGTCATCCACTTCATCTTCTACCTGAAAAAAAAATAAAAATAAAATGTAAAGTAAAAGTTAATAATGATGTTATTATCAAGCTTTCAACTACAAAAACTAAACCCAGAGTATACAAAAATACATCCAGTTTTCTCTTAGATGGTTTTTATCTATTGCGTCATATTTTTTGTCAAAAACAAATAAAAAATGCTCCCACTAATTCTTTAAGAAAAGCCTAATCTGAAAAATCCCCAAAAGCTAAATTTCACCATCTCTGGCACATTATGAGTTAAATATTCATTAAGTAATGTTCTGAAAACAGCAAAACATTGTCTTGCTACTAGTATCTAATATCTCAAAGAAAACAAAACAGAGAAGCAACAATTACCTGCTCCACTTTGTTCACTTCAGGGATATAAAACTGCATCATGTTCTGAATGCCGTTTTTGAGAGTCACTGTGGAGCTGGGACATCCTGTGCACGATCCAACCAGCTTCAACTTGACTGTCCCATTTTCAAAACCTTTAAAGATGACATCACCTCCATCCTCCTGCACTGTAGGTCTTTGTGAAATACATAAACCGTATCAGTTAGTGCAGAACAGAGCAGCACAAAGGATAAGATTAACAAACTTATCTCAGTACAACTATCTGTAATGGCATTTAACATCTTGCAAGTTCTGAGCAAAAAGTAACCAGAAGAAAAGCTGTCAACATAATTTAAATTTGCATTACTTTGAAATTTTTGTACCTAATTCTGGTGTCCAAAAGCTCCTTTATCATTGATACAATTTCATCATCATCCTCAGAAAAACCTGGAAAAAGAAAGTGAAAAACATGGCAACATTTACACAAGTCTCAGTTTTAGAATCAAACTCAGCCACACGGATTACTCACTGCTTTCGTGGTGCACTGTTCCTGTTGTTATCGGGTCACCGCTCTCAAAGAACTTAGCAATAGCCTCTCGAGCTTGACGCGTGATGTCTGTCCACTCCACGTCCTCGTCTGTCTGAAAGGAAGACAAAAGTCTCATACATAATCTCTTACTCAAAAGTTTTCAAAAGGAATAAAACGACTGGAATCTGTAAAAGTGCATTTAGTGCTTACTTTAGTAACGGTGATAAAGTCAGGGCCAAAAAACACACTTTTCACCCCCTCAATTTCAAACAGATCCCTGAAAGAAACACAGTGCTATTTAATAAAGGAAAGAAAAAAAAAACACCACAATAAAATTTGTGTTTTGACTTTATTAAATATCAATATGATTAAAACTAATGTAATATGAAATAAACACACACATTCATGCTGCCTGTTCCAATGTTTTCAGAAAACCAGGAGTAAGGAAATTGAATTTTTAAAAGATCACACACTCTCTGTATACTAGTATTGGTATATGTAAACATTAAGTGTGTGACATTGACCATCTCATAACAAGACAACAGGTTGTAAACTTCCAGACATATGTGGACGTTGCTTTGATTTTCACAAATCAAGGCAGGAAGTTTTAAAGCTGCAACAAAACTGTGTGACCACAAACACTGTCCTCTGAGACACACAGTACATTACAAAGGTTTAAAACAAAAAATACATTTTTAATGTTACAACATAAATTTTAAACAGAAAACAAAAGTTTTCTCTTTCTCTTTCACTTAGCATTGATACATAATTTATGAATGAAAAAAAATTTTTAACTTTTTTTTTGTCTGAATGAGACATGTATTTTTTGTGGCAGTCCGTGCTTTCAAATACTGTATTTGAGTATCATGTCTGTATCCTAAGATCCCAGAATGCTGCAAATGCTCCCTTCAAAAATTATTTTTAACCAGTACAGGCAAAACAGAGCACATTACACCAGTCTTGGCCTCCCTGTACTGGCTACCGGTTCATCTCCGAATCCAGTTCAAAATTCTCTTGCATACCTACAAATCGCTGAACAGTCTCGCACCCCCATCTCTCTGATTTGCTACACCCGTATGTCCCACCATGTGCTCTGAGGTCAGCGGACCAGTTACTTCTAACAGTTCCAGGAACTCGTCTTAAGCGCAGAGGTGACAGGGCCTTCTCTGTAGCAGGACCAAGACTCTGGAACGAGTTACCTACTCTGCTTGTCAGACAGACCCCATCCCTCTTTGTTTTCAAGTCCTGTTTAAAGACCCACTACTATTCTGTTGCTTTCAACGCGTTGACCTGTGATTGTTATATTTATTATCTGCGACGTTTTTATGTCTATTTTTTTGTACTTCATTTTGTATATTGCCTATGTGTTGCCTGCTGTTTGCTTGTACAGCACTTTGGTTGGCCTTGTCGCTGTTTTAAGTGCTCGGGAAATAACGAGCAGTTCACATTCCTGACCAGCAGGTGTCAGTAGTGAGCTCAGGCTCCTCTCAGACTATAAAAAGGCAAACCGCACATTACGGAAGAATCGAGGAAATTCCGCTTTTTTCCCTCAGAACAAGACACGTCGCTGACGAAAACACTTTTATACAATATCCTGAACGATTTAATGTGAGTATATGTGTTTTATCTTGGTAGTAAAACGAGCTTTTTCCCCACTCATTTTCCCATCTTTCCTCCTTTAGCTTAAATTGTTTGTGGCGTTTCCTCCTGTAAACACTTTCTCTTACTACGTGTTCTCGGCTTTTATTCCCCCTCCACCACCTGGTCTCAGAAGTTTCAGACGCCACCCAGCCTGCATGAGAAAATGACCGTAATCCTGCGACTTCAAGGCCTGGATGAGAAGGCAGATGCTGATGATATACGATCGTTCTTCAAATCTCTGCACATCCCTAAAGGCGGGATTTACATCGTGGGAGGAAGTCTCCGTGAGGCCTTCATTGCATTTAACACAGAAAGAGAGGCACAGCTCGCCATGATTCAAAATGGAGAGGCAATTAAAGGGTCTAAGGTGATTCTGAAGAAAAGCAGCATGGCACAGCTGGAGCACAGATTGAAGACTGTAATAAAAATAAAAAAGTCCCGGCCCACTGTGTTGAAGCCTCAGCCGCAATCAGATTCAAATTTTACGTCAAGTCATCATGAGGATGATACACTACCTTCTGCTGCACGTTCACCTAATCTGGATACAGCTAATTTACCACACGCAAACTATCAGGAGTCGAGTGCCAGTACTTCAAATGTTTTAGCATCAAACGAACGCCCTATAGATTCTGGCACTGCATTTCTTCTTGGAATTTGTACAGTCCTTCAAGGTCTCCAGTCGTCACAAACTACAACGCCAGGAGTTGATTTTTACACGAACAAGCGCACATTACCTGAAATGGAAGAGACGCCAGAGGAAACAAAGCCAGGTTATGTCAGATTATTTGGTATGCCAGAGTCTACTACAAAGGAGGATATTTGCCAATTTTTCAAAGGGTTGACCGTACAGGAAGCCATAGTCAATGTGAAGTTGGGGCCCAGTCGTGGTTGTCTGGTGATGTTCACAAAAATGCGAGATGCGTTTGATGCCCTGCGCTTCAACAAACAGTTACTTGGCTCCATCTGTGTGGAAGTACGTGGAGCGGATGAAAAAATGTGGTTAAGTGCCCTAGAAGAATGCAAAAACGCTTTAGAAGTTTTGGTTAGAAACGACCCTCGGCAACGCGTAAAGGAACGTGCAAACAAGGACTCTGTGCAGCTTAAGAGGAAAACTGCCAAACCGTTTCCACTGAAACCATCAAAAAGGCATAAAATTGATGCTCTTTCAAATACTATACCACCGTCGAAGGAGTACATTGTCATGGTCAGCAATTTACCTTGTACTATGACAAAAACTGAGATTAAAGAATATTTCCAGTGTCCAAACCTTTCACACAAAAATGTGCTTCATCTGCTTGATGAGAATAGAAGCAGGACAGATAAAGCGTTTCTAATGTTCAACAGCGTTGAGGACTTTGACTACGCAATGAATCTCTCTGGTTGTCACGTGGGCTCTGACACCATTGAGGTCTCATCAATCACCAGAAAGGACATGACCGAAATGCTCTCAGGAGATCGCTCAACGTATCAAAGGCCTGGTCTGACAGATCCGAGAATGTGTAGCAGAAGGGAATTCGATTTAGCTGCGCCGGAAGAATTGCCGAACAAAAACCGGGACCAAGCCGTTCAGACGTGCCTGTTTGTAAGAAACATGCGTGCAGATGTGCAGAAAAGTCAAATTAAAAGCCTTTTCTACCAATTTAAGGTGACGACCGGTGATATAACTTTACTGCATGACTGTGATGGCAATGGCGTCGGTGAAGCTGTGATCAAGTTCCGCTCAGAAAAGCTAGCTTCACTAGCTCAGAGGATCCATGGTGATGACTTCTTGGGGACGAACGTACTTATTACTCGCATAAGCACGACACAAATGGATAACATTTTGGCAAGATTTTGACTGGCACAGTTTCTTTTGAACATTTTAAGAAATTTTTGGTTTTTGGCTGAAGTTCAGCTGGAAGAAATATCAAAGGATCAGGTTTTAAACCTTTTATCCGTTTATTGTTTGCAGATTAAGAGGAATTAAAAAAAAAAAAAAAACCTGATGCACACCCATTTGTACAACTAACAAAGAGCTTTCCAGTGGAGATATTTTGTTGCACAAATGCTAATTTTTTTTTTAAGTTGTTGCGGCCTTTACTTGCAAGATATTAATTTTCTTTTTGAAGTTACTGAAAGAAAATGTTTTTTGTTACATTCTGTCACTGTTCTAAAAATCTAAATTTGTGCATAAACCTGCTTTGCAAGGAAATGTAAAGTTCTTTTTGAGAACCTACATGATTTTACTGCACAAAAATGTATCAAATATATTCCTGAATGCATGAAAAGTTTTAAATGTAATGTACCTTCATTATACAGTTTTTAAAACATTACATAATTTTTTTCAAAACAACTTTTATTAGACTTAGGAGAAAAAGACGTTTGTAATACAGACAAAAGGTAACTACAACCTGCTAAAGTTATTATGCCATTTTTGTATCATCAGAAAATTATAAAAATAAAACAACCAAGCATAAAAATGTTCAAACTCTGGACAGCTGGAAATGATGTGCATCTAGGACACACGATAAGAGAAGAAGACTGCAGCTCTTGTCTCTCAGTTCAGTTGTAATACCTGGGTGGACCATCTGCGTACCTGGACGGACCTGCAGAGACAATCCAACAAATGAGATTCATTTGACCTGAAAGTTCCTACAATCATATTGTTAAAGTATGTTAAGGCAGTTGTTCTGTAAACCTTGCTTAAAAATCAAGTTACATTTGTGTTTGAACTTCATTTTAACTTTACAGTTGACTTTTTTGGTAATAGTTTTTTCCCTTCCTCTTTTGTGAAGCTATTTATGTAAGCACTTTGACAAATAAAGTTCAGACTGTACGACTTGGATGGCTGAATAAGATTTAGGTTTTTAACGGAGACTTGCTGCTCTTGTACCTGAGCGATTATTGGCGTATTGGTCATCACCGCTCATTGAAGAGTTACGATTTGAACTCTGAGGAGAAAATGGAAGTCACATTTCATTTGAAAACAAAACTAGTACACGCAAAAAGAAAACATAACTTATCTGGTTTTACACAGTACTGTATAAAGCAGAGTAGACCAAAATTTAACAAAAGTCATTTTGCTAACAATGATCTTCAGCATATAGTTTATAAATATTTATTTTTAATATAGTTAATAGAAAAACGAGCTTCATACCCCCGATACGCTCCGCAGTCTGTATTCCATCAACACATCTGTTAATTTCTGGGTCACCTTTAGCACCAACTGTGCATCGGTCTCATTCTCTATCTGGAAAGTGTCCTAAAAAGATGGGAAACTTTTAACACCTTGATGTCAAAAAAAAACAAAACACGGACAGCAGAGATGGACTACTATCCATCTTGTTGATTTAAAAGTCAGCTTTCTGGATAATACTCACCAGATATCTGAGTAGAGTATTAGGAAGGCTGCTGCTTGCTGAAGGCGCTCCCATCCCTTCAGATCTTTCTTGTGGTCTGTCGTTGAAGTTGTCCCCCATCTGGTTGCCTTGGTACTTATCAGGATACATTTTACTGGGGCCCTCATCCTGCAGTGTACTCCTACCATAGCCAGCTCTTCCACCACCAGGACCAAAACCATTTCCACCTCTAGGCGGGCATTGACCCATATCATCTGAGAAAGATCCTTGATCCATATCAGGGCCAGAAAAAGTTTCTCTCGACATGTAGCCCCCAAGCCCAGGCTCTTGATATTCTTGATAGTCTGAGAATGGACCATCATGACGGGAAAACTCTCCTGAAAACCCAGAGTCATGGTACCTTGGACCTGGGGAATAATTACATACAAAATAAATACAATGATATCAAACAAATTTACAGACAATGTAGTGCAAAGATCTCACCAAAAGAAGGGCCCATTGGTTCCATCTCTTGAGTTGGAGGCCCTATTTTAGGAATGGCAGAACCTGCAAGTTCACAGGACTTCACAGTATTAGTATTCACATGATTCATGGAACTGTTCATAGGACAGGACAAAGAAAAAAAAAAAAAAAAAACAATTGGAGCTACAACCATTTCCACACTTGCAAAATGACCACAGTGGTGCTTGAAAGTTTGTGAACTATTTAAAATTGTCTATATTTCTGCATAAATATGACTGACGAAGTCCTTTGGATAAAAGTCAAAATGTTTCAACAAGAAGAATCCGTCCAGAGAATCTGACTTAACTTTTTTTTTTTTTTTTAAGATCAAAGTCCAGATTGCGTACAAACGGAGAAATTCAAGACCATTGTTACCCTCCCCAGGAGTGGTCGACCAACAAATGTCACTCTAAGAGCAAGACATGTAATAGTAGGTGATAAAATATCAAGATAATTTCAAATGCAATATAAAATGAGACTATTAATATAAAACTATATAGTCTTAGTCTACGTAGTTAGAATTACACTTAAATCTCTGTGCCTTCATGCCACCCCTCTATTCCACAATGAATACAAACCTCCCACTCCCCCGTCGCTTGCTGCAGCAGAAAACTTTATGTGAATTAAAACGCTAAGCTAGATATGCAGATGTTTTCATTGACTCACAGCGGGAGAACCACTGTAAATTCCTGATAGATGTGAAAATGACAGTAGCTGCTAAAAAGCAGAGGTTTGATGTTCTCCAGGAAATGAACTGGTTTAGAGTGGCAAGGTATGAAGATGTCTTCTCATTAAAAGACATGGAGACAGATATCCAGTTTAGGGTGATTTATTTACGGTTTCTTCTGGTATTTAGACACAGCAGTAACCAGTGAAGTGCAAACAGAAGCTCAAACCGCAAAGGTTCCATCCATGTCGGGACAGAAACAAACTTCGACATGTGCAGCTCTGCACTTTACACAGAGCGGTGCGTTCACTACTGTCAGAACAGCCATAGTGCATTCAAGAGCATAGGAACTATGAAATTCAGAAGGAAACAAGCTGTAACCAAACAGAACCAAGCTCAGTAAACCAGCTAACTACACAACGATGTGGGCTTTCTAACAGCTTTATTAATAAAAGTTGAATGAATATAGTTAATTTAGAATCAGACTTTTTAAAGAGCAAGTCAGCCTTTCATTATGCTTGCTCTGTATGTGTTCCGTTTAAATTTTAAGTGAACAGCTGTGGTTTTGGTTTTGTTATGGAGGATTTATTTTTTAGACATTTATTTCACATAGTTACAGCTTTGATAATAAAGGTACCTGTGTGACAAGTGGGACAAAGCTTTGACTCAGAAATATATTTTTGTTATTACTTTATGGAAAGAAAAAATATTGCTATATATCGTATCGCCATTTATCTTAAAATATTGAGATATTAATTTTGGTCCATATCGCCCAGCTGTAGTAGGCAAGGTCACAAAGGACCCAAAGACAACTTCTAAGCAACTGAAGGCCTTTCTACATTGGCCATTATTAATGTTAAAGAGTCCACCATTAGGAAAACTGAACAACAATGGTGTGCACGGCAGGCTTGTAAGGAGAAGGCCACTGCTGTCCAAAAAGAACATTGCTGCTCGTCGACAGTTTGCTAAAGATCATGTGGACAAGCCAGAAGGCTGCTGAAGTGTGTTTTGTGGATGGATGAGACCAAAATAGAACGTTTTGGTTTAAATGAAAAGTGTTAAGTTTGGAGAAAGGAAAACACTGCATTTCTGCATAAGAACCTTATCCCATCTGTGAAATATGGTAGTGGAAGTATCTTGGTTTGGGCCTGTTTTGCTGCTTCTGGACCAGAATGGCTTGCCATCATTGATGAACAATGAATTCTGAATTATATCAAGAAAATTCTAAAGGAAAATATCAGGACATCTGTCCATGAACTGAATGTCAAGAGAAGGTGGGTCATTTAGCAAGAAAATGACTCTAATCACACAAGTCGTTCTACCAAAGAACGGTTAAAGAAGAATAAAATTCAAGTTTTGGAATGGCCAAGTCAAAGTCCTGACCTTAATCCAATCAAAGAGAGACACGTGTATGTTGCGCGCTGTTTGGTTTTTGGGTGCGTTGGAGACAGCTCGGCGTGAGGGAAACTGAGTGATACCTCTGTAGCTTTTTAGCTAGCGTGTCTTTATTGCACACTGCAAGCTTAGCGTTAAGTCAGTGCTAGCAGCTGATGTCAGGGCGGTAGTTTGGTAGAAAAACTGTGGCGTTAGGTATGTGTTGTGTTCCTCTTTCTGTCTCTCTCTCTCTCGCTATACCAAAGTTCATGTTCAATAATCCAGGTAAAAATCAAAGTGTTCAGTCAGGTCAACTGGACGGTTTCTTTCTTTTTTCCCCCCCTTTTTTTTTTTTGCTGAGATGTTTCGTCCTTCATCCAAAGAACTTCTTCAATCTGAGGAGCCACCAACAAACTGAATCCCACAAGCTATTTCGCTATCTTTTGTAACATCGATGTAGAACTTAGTTGAATAACAGGAAACACCCCAGCCCACAAAGCTGGCTGTGCGTACATGCAAAACATGTGCCAAGAGTTCTGCCCCATCTAGAGATCAACCTACTTTTTCCATTTAAAAGGGTTCAGGAACAGACAGATGGGGTTCAGACTTTGTGACCTGACCCAGCTTCATGTTGGCGTTAAGAATAGATTACTGAACCCAGAGACTCTGTAACTGCATTTATTTCTGAAGCTGTTCTAAATCTGCTAACAAATACAGTTAACTAGATCCTCGGTGTCCTCCTCTTCATTTCTGATCCAACGAATAGCGCTGAATAGGTGTTTTGGAGTCAGATCAATATAGTGTTTTCATAACCTGTTCAAAATATCAAACACTTATTTTCTCCATTGTATGTGTATGATGGTTCATTAAATTATTTCTATAAGTTATGGTAAGGACTAGAGAAAGTTTACTGACAAATGGACAGAGACTATACTATATATCCCACCTTTGACAGGCAAAGGGGCATGCCAAAAAAAAAAACATAAATAAAAAAAAAAAAGCTTATTTCAAAGAATGCATATACTGTAGTCCATCACTGTTGCATGCTAAAGTTTTAAACAAACATATTGCATTATCTGTAAAAATTATTGAATTATAGCCATTAGAAGTAGCCTTTAGCAGAGAGACGCTGATTCCTTTAATACTGCTACTACTTTTTTTCATCTTTCAGCTGCTCTCTTCTTCAGGAGTCACCACTGTTAAGTCCACTGACATGATGTTTGAACTTTGCATAAAATGGCACAACATATATATGTTGTATCATTCAACTATTTTCTTTT